>OX063274.1:8524957-8973156 GCA_944039245.1 Nebria salina
CGACATTAATATTAACTGGGGTATAATTTTTTTACGGTTGGCTACCGATTTCGTCGCTTATATTTTCATCGTTAGCTTCCAAGCCGGGTAGGAGAGCACAGTAACGCGCGAATAGTTTTATTTAGTTATCTAAACCATAAATGCGGAAAGAGTAAATTCAATGTTCTATTTTACTACATTAATAAATATCTGCAGTGTCATGCACCGAACTTTCTTATACGCATATGGCATATGCAAATCTTAAGTTTAAAGTTTCATTATTTTAGCTTCAACCGTTTAGGCTGCAGAGAATATACACACACACACACACACACAGACACACGCACACACACACAGACGGACGTCATTCCAAAAATAGTTGGAATCGATTCAGGGAAGGTCAAAACGTATATTTCCGTTGAAATCTCGAGATCGAAATTTTTCATGATTACAATACTTACTTATACTGCGTATAAGAAAGTAAAAAAAATTATATATTCTAAACCCAGTCATTCTCTGAATTTATTATATAATGGTTATTTCATTCCCCATATGATAGGGCGCCTATAAAATCATTTATTATTGGAACAATGACTTTCTAGAACATTTGTGCCCTAGTTATAATAACTGTTGATTTCAGTATTTCATTATAACAAGTAAATTTTAAACATTAGGAACTTATATTATGATAAAAAAGTTCTTCAAACCTGCTTGCAATTTATAAATTTAATAGTCCTTGATTGCTATGACACTATGATATTTAATAAAGGTAAATATTAATATTGTATATCAAGAATTGGTTATGTCTGTGAACCGAGTTCACCTTAACGGAAAGGTTTGACAATGGTATATTAATCAATCAAATATAGTTTTATTTGTATGTAACAATCGAACCAACCAATAAAGTAGTTATCAACCTGAATTTTAACTACCATGTAGCAGTCAAAATACCGTATATGACTAAAATTCATATTATTTAATTCTGCTAAAAATTCAGTCCTTTCCAATTATCTCATATTTTTAGATTTTTATTACCGAATCCACACACACACACACACACACACACACACACACACACACACACACACACAGACACAGACACACACACACACACACACACAGACGGACGTCATTCCAAAAATAGTTGGAATCGATTCAGGGAAGGTCAAAACGTATATTTCCGTTGAAATCTCGAGATCGAAATTTTTCATGATTACAATACTTGCTTATACTGCGTATAAGAAAGTAAAAATCTACTGTGGCATCATTTATATTTCAAGTACAATAAATGAATTGTTTTGTCCTTACTTTTGTTTCACATCATAATAATAAACAGAAACAATTAAATCAACTAAGAAAAATTCACGTTTTATATGAATAAATGTAAATTAATATATGTATGTATAAGTAACAATAAAAATGAAAATAAAAGATTCATAATAAATACTAATATAGACAAAAAAGAAGAGCAATTATTGGAATTTTAAAGGAATAAAAAGTACCAAAAATTAAATACTTAGTATTAATTCCTAAACAACACGAGCAAACGTTGAACCACATTATCCAATGCGAATTCGATTCAAATACAATAAATCTGATAAAATGTAATAAACTTGTAGAAGATGTTGAAAACGAACAAAAGCAAACCCAAATAATCTCTGATAACCACAATGGTTATTTAAATCATAGAGGAATAATGGCGACTTACAACGAACTTAAAGAAAAGTATTTCTGGCCTAACATGCTAAAAGATATTACAGAAATTATTAATCAATGCAGAATCTGTAAAGAAAATAAATATGACCGACACCCAATACAATCAAATGACAATCTAACCCCCACACCAAAATTTCCTTTTGAAATTATAAACATAGATTTTCTCACATTAAATAAAGAATACTTCATCACTATATTCGACGAATTCTCTAAATTTGGCTTCATTCATCCCACTTTTAACAAAACAGGAAAAGAAACGATGTTAATAATAGAGGAATTTGTCAAAACTTATAGAAAGCCAAACCTGATCATCGCCGATCATCGACTAGAATTTAATAATGCCCTAGTAAAAAATTACTGTAATACTCATGACATAAAACTACACTTAATTAGCATATCAAACCCAAAATCAAACGCGGTAGAAAGATTCCATTCTACACTAATAGAACACCTCCGAATATTAAACTCAACAAATAAAAACAAAGATCTACAAAGAAACATAAATAAGGCAATAACAGCATACAAAAATACCAAACACTCCATAACAAAATTAACACCTTACGAAATGCTTTTCGGACAAAATAAACACAATAAATACTTCCAAACACAAAAACCTGAAGAAGTCTTAAACGACTACTTCATTAATAAATCAGAAACAAACAAAATAATAAGCAAAATGATTGACAAAGAAAATATAAAAAAAACAAAAGAAAATGAATTACCCCTAAAATTACCGGAAAATGTCTATGTTAAACAAAACAACAGAATAATGCACAAATATAAATATCTGCAGTGTCATGCACCGAACTTTCTTATACGCATATGGTTTAAGCTACTTCGTAGTTATTTTTCTAATTTATAATATTTGTTCTAACCTTTAGATCACTTTTACACTAATTATATTTCTTAGAATATATATTAAGTGTCAAACTTCAAATTATTTACGTCTATTTTGTTAAACAATTGACAGGCGCAGATGATACGATTTATGTAAAAATATATATAAAAGGCAGAAATTTATTTTGCAACCGGTACACTTTTTGGAAAAAAAATTTCAATAAAAGTTGTGCTAAATATGAATACCTTTAATTTTTGTTCATAACATTTTTCTGTAACTCTAACCATTTTTCAGAAATTGCAGAAACTGCCAAAAATGACTAGAGTAAACAGGCACTTCCGGTTTGAATATTTTTTTCAAAAATAGGAGATGCACACTCTAGGCATATGCAAATCTTAAGTTTAAAGTTTCATAATTTTAGCTTCAACCATTTAGGCTGTAGAGAACATACACACACACACACACACACACACACAGACACACACACACACACACACACAGACGGACGTCATTCCAAAAATAGTTGGAATTTTAACCCCATATTAGGAACAGTGGAAATAAAAAACAAAATACATATACGAAAATTCAAACTAGACAAAATCAAACTTTAATTTCAGGGCCTACACTAACACCCAATTGATGAACATCTCCAACAATACCGTATTCCTTCTATTCGGAATCGGCGATTGTAAACTAAAAGAAGGAGAAATATAACATTATTTCAACTATAATACCACCCCAATCTATAAAGAATATACAAAATTAAAAATTATCACAACCAAAGTCATAAAACAAATTCAGGATAATCCTCATCTTGAAGAACAACATAAAGCACTGTCCTATTTTTTTAACGACCTAACACAACAAATTCAAAAACTTTCCATTAAAAGAACTAAACGCGGTTAGGGAACATAATCAAATCAATCACAGGTAATTTAGACCAAAATGATGCGGAAAAATATGATAATTTAATAAATCAATTAAAAGACAATCAAAAGATTCTCCAAAATCAAAACGGACAAATAATAAAAATCGAAAAACATCTAACAGATAAATTCAACTCCGAACTAGAACAAGTTAAATTAAATGAAGATAAATTATCTAAAAATCTTGACTATACGATACGTATTGTAAACGACCAACAAGATTGGGCAACTCTGATCGAAGCAGGCGTAAAAATCAACAAATTATTGATAATCATTCAGAATTTAAAGGACTTTTGCAAAAATGTAGAACTAATGATGGTAATTTGCTCACTTAATAAATTAGACACAACCATTATTAACTACGATGACCTAATTCAAATCACAGGCAAGACAGACATTTGGACACAAGTAAACGAAATAACAACATACTGTAAGCACGAAAACGAACAAATCCACATACTATTAACAGAACCAGAACTCTCACAAAATTCTTATCCCTGACGTCAACTTTATCCAATCCCATTTATCCATCATAACAGATTATACGAACTAACAGAACCACCTACATATTTCATAAACAGACACAACAAAAATATACTAATAGAAAGATTCAATAAAGAATCCAATAATGTAAATTACTGCCAAACAAAAGGCATAGAAGTAGTAATTGTATTAATAGCATAGTAATTAACTAAAATAATGATGACTGTGAAATAAATGAAAAACGTATTAATACATATACCAAATACCAATAATATAATAATTATTTCTCCAATTAACCAAGAATTAATAATAAATTGCACAAATAAAAATATTAAAAAAACATTTCAAGGAATTTTTAAACTTATCAATGACGGAAATTGCAAAATCAACCAATGGACATTTAATGGATTATCGAAAGCTTACAAAGAATTAGAATTAAGTAATATTCAACTTCAAAAATTCGATACAAAGATAAATAAAATCCATCTAAAACCATTACAAGAATTAAATATTTCATTTCTCAATTACAAAAAATACAAGAAATAAAGAATCACGAAAGTAACACTCATCATTATTATATAATTTATACCATACTTATTGTAATAATACTTATAGCAATTATAAAAATTTCAATTAGATATTATAAGAATTATAAACTTAAACGTTCAAAAACAATTATATAATTAAGAAACTTGGAAAAAATGACAGAAAATATGTAAGTCTTGTGAAAAGTTCAAACTTGTTGGGGAGGAATCATATAATCCGACCACATATAAAAGTGCTGAGTCTAGAGTTAGTTGTAAACTTTCCACGAGACATAATCAAGATATGTAACACCTAGATTAGACAGTCTCTCTATGAGAATCAAGCTTGTAACATTGTATTGTAATTAATAAACGTTTTTTTAAAACGATATCCGAAAGTTGAAAAACATAATTTATATATATATATATATATATATATATATATATATATATATATATATATATATATATATATATATTTATATATTTGTATATATATATATATATATATATATATATATATATATATATATAAATATATAAATATATATTTATATATATATATATATATATATATATATATATATATATATATAAATATATATATATATATATATATATATATATATATATATATATACATATATATATATATATATATATATATATATATATATATATATATATATATAAATATGTTTTTTATATATGTATATATATATATATATATATATATATATATATATATATATATATATATATATATTTATATATATATATATATCTATATATATTTATATATATATATATATATATATATATATATATATATATATATATATATATATTAATTGATTGATTAATATATTTTTAAAAGATGTACTTTGTTATTGTGTTGTGTTTATTAAGGAGCAGTTTATTGATACCGATTTACAATTTACAGTTTTTCCTCGCTGCTTTGATTGCCGTAGTAGCAGCTAAACCAGGCTTAGTAGCAACTATGCCGTAGCTACAGGTGCAGTTTCCGCCTACACCGGATTTTCCGGTTATGGCTTTGCTCCTCATGCATCTTCGGCTGGATATGCTTCTCCCTACGTCTACAACAACGGATACGGTTATGCTGGATACATCGGATATACCGGATACTCTGGATATGGATACAAATCGCCCGTTGCACATTCTGCCTACTCTGCATATCCATACAACTACAACTAACATTATTAAAATTTAAAGTTATTTGTTTCTTTGTTAAATTTCCTCTTGAAAATGTTTGGATTATTTGTTTGAAACCACTGCATAATAAATTCTTTTAATTATAAATGTTTCTAATTGTTCGTTTTAGAATTAAGTAACCTCATGCATATTCCCATCAAATGGGGTAGCAGAATATCCTTTACATTCTTTCACATTGGGAAAAACATCCGCCATTTAACTCTATCCTTACACACTTCTTTCATTTTAATCAAATTCATCAAATTCTTCATACACGCTCTTATATTTCGCTTGCTCACAACTTTTCCTTTACGCAATTCATTCTCAATATATTTATATATTTTTAAATAGAACATTCTAGGGAATATGAAGATAATAAAATAAAATTAGAAGTTTTTAAATTACTTTATTTATCATGCATGACTTCATTTCAATTTAAGCAAGTACATGTTGAAGTTTAATATTTAAACTAATTAGTTTTATTTACTTATTTCAGAAAAAGCAGTCTAACGGCAGTTCAAAGATCAGCACCCCATCCCTCCTTTACAGATAAAAACTAATATGATTAATTATATATTGTTTTTTTACTAGAATTTATGTATGTAAATTAAATTTATAGACAAATGTACTTGAACTAATAATATTTGTACTTATATTACTTGGTTTTAAATAAAAACATTATAAAGTATACATACTTTCTTTACTTCACCTTACAAAATGATCTCTTCAAAATGTGCTGTTAAGAGCACTTTTTCTATTTTTCAGGTGATCAATAAAAAAATTGATAAATAACTTAAAAATTTTAATCAATCACAAGTGGACTAAGTTAATCATACATTGTAAATTTAGATTATAGCAATAAATAATAAAATTAATCCAACTAGTATTGTATCTTAATATGAAATTTTAAAACTTATTGTTTAAAATTCATAATAGACAGAATAAAGTCTTCTTTGTTTCTTTTGTCGATAACTGCGTAAACTAAAAATAGTTTCAACTCTATATATGGTATTACTGATGGAACGGGTTGCGTTAGAAAAATAATTATCTTTTAAAAGAAATAAAATTGTTGAATAGTGAGTATATTGCTCTCTTTTAACCTACCTCTACCTATACGAAAAACAGCGTTTACGGGCGCCACTCTACAGTCTATATGGAAAATATTTTTGCAAATCTAATTGCAGATAATGCAAATATAAAGATGAAACTTTTCATCGCTGAGAGTAGAATTTTATATTTTTGCATTGTTATGTTATTAATAATTACTTAAATATAGGTATTTTTAGAAAGCATATATTTTAAAAAGTAAGCAAATACATCAAATTCTAGCTTCAGCGATTCAAAGTTTAATCCTTTCTTATACTTGTAGTGAAATTTTGTATTTTAAATAGCAACAATATAGGCTGTGTAGTGGCGCCCGTAAAACACTATTTTACCAAAATTTGTACCCAGTCATGACAGCATCTAGCGGCAGTGCTATGAATACGCTACGAGTACACTCTCAGAAGCAAGCATTGCGTTGGCTCTGAACTAATACTATAGCTTATGAGTTCTAGTATGTATTATTTAAATAATAATTTTTGTTAGAATAATCATTATTTCTGAATTGAATTAAATAAAATTTATATGTTTTAAATACTTTTTTATTGTATATTTACAGCCGTCTGAAAATGTGCAATAAATATATTTTTTTAAATGTTTGTTGCCAAAATCACAACTATATTATACTATTGACTATCAGTATAATATGTTTAATGTAAACATGTAAATTATAAAACTTTTTTTAAAAATACCTCCATAATTTGGAAAATTTTTGTTAGGTGATTGTTTTTCTAATACTGATCCAAATAAATAATTTTATATCGTTAAGTAACAATAAATAATATAGTATAAGTATATTATAATGTGAAACAAACATTGTAACGTAAAGTGTGTGTGCGCACTGATTTGAGCCACTGTAGCTATATTTTCAGTTTTGTTTGTTGTGATTCGTTTGTTGTGTTTCAATAACATAATCACATCGATAATTCCATAGAAGAACGCTTACTTCTGTTTTGGCATGGTTCTAATATAGATCGTTTAGAAACAGTGAAAATATAGCTTCAAGAACATTTTCAGTTTTAATACAGTTATAATATATAAATAAATATATATAAATAATAATAATAAAGTATTATCTATTTGTGTTTTTGCGGTGTTAGTGAAAATTTTTATTAACAATGGGAAAGATAAATAAAGAAAAACGTAAAGTGAGTCGATTGAGAAAAATAGGCAATATAATGAACATGAGAAAAGGTAATTGGCTTCTTTCTGTGTTTATGAAGTATTACACTTCAATTAACTACATATTTGTTATATTGATTCAGCTTAATTAAATTTAAATACGGCATCTTTGAATATGGAATTAGATAAAAATGAGTTGCTCACTCAAATTCCAGTGATAAACACTCCAACATTTAGCGAGGATTACACAATGGCCATAGTCTCAAATAAAACCACTGAAGCGTCTTATCTGTATGAAGGAAGAAGAATAGTAGATGTGGCGTATTTCTTTAAACAATTACAGGCAATTAATACACATGCTCCAGCATTTTCATGTACAATCAACAATATAATTTTAATACAAGAGATACGAAAAGGTCTTTCGTCTGATTTGTGTTTCAAATGTAATATGTGCAATGGGAATTTTATAATATCGACGAATGACAAAGACGATAAAAATATGGACATTAATACGGGAGCGGTATCTGGTATTATAAGTATAGGTTCAGGCTATTATAATTTCGAAGAAATTATGACAAGCATGAATATCCCTTGTATGTCTCAACAAACCTTTACAAAATGCCAAAATAAAATTAATAGTGTGTGGGAAGAAGCAGCATTGATTTGCATGGAACAGGCTGTGAAGAAAGAAGCGGAGTATGCTAGAAAAATACAAAATGTTGACGAAAACGGAACTCCACTTATCACAGTAGTTGGTGATGGATGTTGGTCAAGGAGATCTTATGGGACGAATTATAACGCGTTATCTGGAATAGCTGCACTTATAGGATTCCATTATAAACAAATCCTATACATTGGAGTGAAAAACAAATATTGTATGATTTGCGATAGAAACAAAAAATATAATGTTAATACGGAGCATAGGTGTTATAAAAATTTTAATGGCAGTTCAACCAGTATGGAATCAGCGATACTGGTGGAAGGATTTAAAAGTAGCATGGCTAATCATGGTGTCATATATAATAAAATAATTGCTGATGGAGATAGCAGCACATATAAGAAAATTATTGAGGCACGACCATATAGTAATGTGACAGTTGAAAAAATCGAATGCAGAAATCATCTTTTACGATGCTACTGTAGAAGATTACAACGGCTTGTATTAGATACACATTACAGATCTTAAATAAGAAAAGATTTTAAAGGAAAAATTATGAGAATGCGTACACATGTTACAGGTGCAATTGCACACAGAAAAAAACATACAGATAAAACCGAAGCTATCTCACTCTTACAAGCAGACATAGAGAATAGTTTATGTCATGAATATGGACAGCACGAACAATGTGCAGATTATTTTTGTAAAAAGAAGTCAGAGGACAATAATAGATATTTTTTATTACTACAAAATCATGAATTTCTATCCAAATTACAGCAAACAATTAAATATATTGCAGGACACGCACGTAGTTTGATCTACGATGTTGACAGCAATATCGTTGAACAATATAATTCGATTATTGCTAAATTTGTTGGAGGTAAATTTAATATTTAGGTTTTAAAATATATTAGTATTTATAATTATTGTGACTTACAGGAAAGCGCATAAATTTCACTAGTCGCGGATCTTATGCAGCAAGATGTTCCGCTGCCACAGTATCATTTAATACAAAATCACCCCACTATTATTTGCATCAAACGATGTATCAACGAAGTCCATGCAAAATAGTTAAGCGATTTGAAGCTAGAAGAGCACAAAAAATAAGAAGATTAGCAATAAAAAGAAAAGAAAATGTAAATGTGCGTAAAAGAAAAGCAGAAATTATATTATCTGATCCTAATTATGGCGATGGTTGTGATATTTTAGACATGGATATAGATGAATATGAATCCAAGAAAAATGTATTTTTAAAAAGCTTGGAGAGAAATGATGAAGAACGGCAGAATCTAGAGGTAGAAACTAGGTTTCAGGCTGACAGTGGAAAATGGATGGAAGAACGTCGAAAAATATTAACAGCATCAAACTTTTTTGCTGTCTGTAGAAGAAGAAATACTACCAGTTGTGCCAATTTAGTAAAAACATTACTGTATAATTCCAAAGAACTCAATGTCCCAGCAGTAAAACACGGCAAAGAAAATGAGTTTAGGGCACTTCAAAAATTGGAAAAACAATTAAATATTAAAATTAATAGTTGTGGTCTATTTATTCATAAAAATATAACATTCCTCGGAGCAACACCAGATGGTTTAGTTGACTTAAATTCAATAGTCGAAGTAAAGTGTCCGCTATCGACCTATAATATACCAATAGAAGAAGCTGTTAGAAACAAGAAAGTCAAAATTTTAAAATATGAAAAAGATTCACTAGTTGTAAATAAAAATGATAAATGGTATTATCAAATACAAGGGCAACTAGCAGGCACAGGAAGAGATACTTGTATTTTCGCAATTTGGACAGGAGATAATTACCCCATGACTGTCAAAATAATAAAAAGAGACGATGTATTCTGGAAGGAGCACATGGAAGAAAAATTGGTTAAATTTTATTTAAATTGTGTTCTTCCGGAATTAGTGGATCCACGCTTCACAAGGAATATGCCCATAAGAGATCCAGAATACATCACGGCCGCAAAAAAAAAGAAAAAGGAACCAATTAAGAAAACGGCTAGAAAGAAATTATTTTAAATTATTTTTCCATAAATTAGTGTTCCCATAAATTAGTGTTCCTATATATTAGTGTTCCCAATATAAATATGTTTCTTATAAAGTTGTTTAGCAATGAAGTAATGGTATATTTATTAGCATTGATAATTATTATATTTTATTCTATCGTTGTTTGTACTTTCCTATACGCAGTATTGTAATCATGAAAAAATTCAATCTCTAGATTTTAACGGAAATATATAAAAATTGTTCAATTGTTCAACAACAACAAAATAGACATAATATTTAAACACATATTAAAAATTTTCAAGATTTATGAAATTTCCAAACAAATTTAAATTCTAACATTTTAACCAAAATGCGCATAAGAAAGTTCAGTGTCGATATGCCAGATATTGTATAATAGTGATTAAATTGATGGTTCTTGTTATTAAGATTATGTACTGAGTAACTGTAATAAATCAAGAGGAATGCTCGTCCTAACCGAGCTTTTTAAATGAATATTCATTTTATATATATATATATATATATATATATATATATATATATATATATATATATATATATATATATATATATATATGTATATATATATATATATATATATATATATATATATATGTATATATATATATATATATATATATATATATATATATATATATATATGTATATATATATATATATATATATATATATATATATATATATATATATATATATATATATATATATATATATATATATATATATATATATATATATATATATATATGTATATATATATATATATATATATATATATAATATATTTTATATATATATATATATATATATATATATATATATATATATATATATATATATATATATATATTATATACTTTACACACTAACTCTTAACGTGCTATAGCAAGGTATCTAATTCATTTGTATATGATACAGATTGTATAAGCTCAATTTACTGCAGTCACATAATGTTTTTACTCTGAGTGTACGAGATAGTTCACTCGATTGTTATATAGCTTACGTTCATATCGTTTTCTCATACTATTTTATGCGTCATGCGGACTCGGTTCGGGACCGTATGTCGTTCGAATTTTGAATGGATTCGGACGGTTCCGCGATTCGATAACAAGTAGCGTTTTACGGGTCTTGGTAGAGAATCGCCTTAAACTGTGTCTGCCGGTGCGTCAGGCTCGAGGCTAACAGGCCAGGATTTCAGGGTCGCCATTGTTTCTACGATCCAGGGTGGCAGGTGGATGACACTTTGTTCTGCACTGGGTATAAAACGAGAAGCCGATCATGTTCAAGATATACAACTCGTTTTCATCTCGACCAAGAGTGCACGCTATTCTTTGCATCATGTACAAGCTGGTAAGTTAAATTTGGGCGATGTTCCAATTAAAAAATAAAAATGATTTTTTTTTCAATAATCTTATTCATAAACATTTTAAAAATGTGCAGAAAAAAATTTAAGGTAAATTTCCAAACCGGTTCTGAGATATTTACATTTCTATAAGTAGTAACCGGATTATAAATACGTGTTATTTGACACTAAAATTAAACTTAAGCACGTTTTTCTCGAAACTACAGTTTTAAAAACGATTTGCACTCTAGCTCAAAAAATAATTAAGCTATTGACTCAATTTTTTTTAAAATTTTATTGATTAACTTATTACGCGGAACGCAAACCGACATTTTGACATTAATATACATTTGTTCCATTTTTATTCAATCCCAAAGATCCAATTTTGTGTACAAAAAATAGGACCTTTCTTAAACTCACACTATTTTCTAGGTTCGTTTTAATTTTTAACTTTTTATTCGTTTACGGTCCACGTTCTTAATAAAACCTCGTTAGATTTTTTTTTCAGACATCCTGGATTGGAGTTATCGTGCACACCGCAAAAGACCTCATCTCCGCGACCTCTACTTTGTCACCTTCTATATAAGTAACCATGCATAAAAATAAAAAATAATTCATTTTGTATACTGCATGAGTTATTTAATATTTTAAACAAATATTTTAATTTCTATTTAATAAAATTAGAGGAAAAAAAAAATGATTAAAATAGTCATTTATTTGATCAAAAAAATGAAACATCGCCTTAAATAGTTATCACTCCTTATTAAACACTAATCGAAATTTATGTATAAACAATTACTATATTTCTGCATTGGCATCGTATTATTTTCTAAATCATTTTATCATTTGATTTACATATATTCAAATGTGAATTGTCTAATCGGCGTCTTATTGATTTCGATCTTTTAGTTTATTTCGAGAGAATTATGTTCTATAATAAATAGAAATTAAAACTATTAATTATTAACTATTTAAGAAATGTAAATTATACATTGCTAAACGTTACCCGACTTTATTGCATTTATAATATCAAATTAAATATAAAATATAAAAATGATCTAAACTAATATTGTTTTTCGTTAACAGTTTGTTTTAGTTGCCTTATTGGCGGTAGCTGTAGCCAAACCAACAACTCTAATCACAAGTCCAGTTCTAGCTCCAGCTTATGCACATGCTCCATTAGCCTACGCGTACGCTGCTCCATATGCATACACTTCCGGTCTGACATATTCCACAGGCTATGTCGCTCCATCATACTATAAAGCCGCAGGACACTACGCATACGCTGATTACGCTCCATTGGCCTACATCCACTGATAAGACTGATCACATAAGACTGAACTTTGATATTCTAACCATCATCTCTTCATTCATTCGCTCTCATCTTTTCGAAACAATTTTCTGAGTAAAATTATAATATTATTATCATTATTTCCACGTGTGGAACAATGAATCGTTTTCAGTTTCTTACATCTTGTCTTCAAACTAAAATATAACATTGTCAGAATTTCTATCGGACATGGGTTCATGGCTACGTGTTTACTAAATAGCGCAATTATATATTTCTCAATTTAATTATAAAATTCTTGCAACTAAACAAAAAATTAACCGGCCATTGACAAATGGGAGATTAAAGATTAAGGAGTTAAAGAAAAGCTGCATAGTTGTATTTTTTAGAAATTCGTGGATACAAACAGATTATCAAACGTCGTCAACAACTCATTGTCACTATATCTATATGCATCCATTGTAACCATATGTTATGTAATATTCGTTGCGTGGCACATATGAACAGTGTGTTGGACATTATAATATTTACAAAACAATTTATTTGAAAGAGATTTAAATTCCAACATGTGTTGTATAAACTACAACATTTGGCAAAACTATATAATTGTTATTTGTGCTGAATTAATATTTGATTTACTACAGAAGCTGAAAATTCAGAAATAAACACAGTGTTAATGGCATGAGATGTTTATTATATATATATATATATATATATATATATATATATATATATATATATATATATATAAATATATATATATATATATATAAATTATATAAGGCCTTGAAGTTATTTTACATATATTGTAAGTTGCAACCTGCAGCATCAACTAAATCTTAGTATATTTCCATAAAACTAGAAACAGCATAAATAGCACGTAACATTAGAAATATGAGTTGATTGTTCTCAGTTCGTTCATTGTAAGTCTACAAAACGAATACTGTTGTATTTAATATTATACGAAATAAAAAAGATTTTTTTTATTTAAATTAATTATTGAGTATTTAATTGGCGCAGTCGGTAGGATAGCATCGAAACACAAGTTATTGTGTGGTGAATATAATTCTTCGCTTTGCTATTCTGCAAACCTACGTAAAAGGCTAAACAGTGCCCATCAGGGTCTACCCACGACCCATCTTTAAAAGAAGACAACATCAGATTGGCAACTTGCTGTTCCACAACCGGTCCACGTTGCCTGAAAGATATCTGCTGTCCTCTTGAAGAATCAGAAGACTAGAAGAACAGAAGAACCCAGTGATGCCCGTAAAACATCCCTCCCCAATTATATTATTACTACCATTGTAAGTTAATCATAATTTACTTATAATATTATTACACAAAGAGACACTTCTAGCAAAGATTAGTAATAAAAGTATCAAGAGACCGACATAGTCTCAACACACACATATTTATGAACAATAGTAGTTCATCGGAATCGGAACACGTAACTTCAGATTCCGAAGTCGAAAATAGTCAAACTACCAAAATCTCGGTACAGAGAATTTCTTTGAGACCAAGTCGACTAAATAATTTATATTTAACAATGTCTACTACGACATTAGCGGAACTCAAAAATCTGTCAGAAATTATTCCTTCATATGACGGAAATATTAAAATTCTTAACAACTTCATATCCGCTGTAGATGAAGTACATTCCGCATTAACTAACATACAAATTAATGATATCCAACGAACATACTTGTTTGGATTAATAAAAAATAAACTAACTCACTAAGCCGCTGAATTATCAGAAAATAAATTCTCAACTTGGGACGAATTGAAAACGTATTTAACTACTAATTTTTGCGACAAAAGCACGGCAGAGACTATATTACTAGAAATATTACAAATTAGAAATAAAATCAATTCCGATAAAACTTTAGAGTCCATTTCACAAAGATTTTCGTAATATAAATCAAAAATCCTCCTAACGGAATATAATCAACTTCAAAAAAATGCAATAATTAGAGAAAATCAAAAATTAGTTGTTTCACACTTTATTTCACTACTACCAATTTCTATACGGGGTTCATTTATTGTAAAAGAACCACAATCCCTAGAACAATGCGAAATTCTCTTGCGAAATGAATTCAACTATTCGCATCAATCCCCTATATTAAAAGAAAAACCAAATTTCTCATTCAGCCTACCTCCTAAGAAATTCCCTGCTCAACAATTTCCTTCTAAACCTATACCATTTAACACAGTTAATAAACAACCAACACAATTTGCACCCAGACAGAATTTGAAGAATTTCTATGAAACAAAACGTAATTCTCAACCAAGACCCATGACACAACAGACTCGCTTGACACAACCCATGTCAACACAAACAATTAGACAGAATTATAACCTTGACGAAACTAACGATACAGAAATCATAGAACAACTTGACCACGAATCTGAAAACGAAATAGACGAAGATTCTTTTTTAGAGTTAGAAAACGGCGAGGACAAATTGAACAAGTAATGTCAAGTACTACTTATCACCTACCGTCGTTAAAAATTAAAAATTATATTATTCTCTTTGATACAGGCTCTAGTATAAATTTAATAACTCCGGAAATAGTAAGAACAAAAAACATGAAAACTTATAATGAAAAATGCACTTTTAAAACTGTAAACAGGAAAACCACAACAAACGAATATGTTATATTAAATCTAAACACAATTCCAATAAAATGTTACATCCATAATTTTCATAAGGAATACAACCTACTTCTAGGTATTGTCACGGCTGGGGGTTGGCTGTGACTTTATTTTATTAAATGATTTGAGGTACCAGCCAAGACTGTAACTCCTGCAGGGTTTGTATCATATCAGGAGTCAAGCACGAAAGGATGTGAAAGGTGTTTACCAATTCATAACACAGTTATACATTTATACGTTTTAGTTTAGTGTTTTATTGAACAAAGTTACTTACAGCATTGCGTTTAATGGGCACATGACTTACACTGAATCTATCGTTTTGAGTTTAAAATAAGTTTACAACGTAGTCTGGGAAGACTATGAGAAAGACTGTCCAGCTTGTCTCCTCCCGGTCTCTTATATATCATTTGGATATCCCGGGTGTGGTTTTGTGGTGTGAACGTTATTGTTTGTTAGGCCTACCAGATACTCGTCTCAGAGGGTGATCTGTCGTTAGATAGTTTTTAGGTAATTGTTATTATTCATTAGGACCACCGGATGCTCGTCTCGGAAGGTGACCCGTTATCGTTCGATAGTTTTTGGATAATAGTTATTTGTTGATCAGATCCTATCTGTATCTAGACCGGAGGTTCAACTAGTTTGGGAATCGTATCTGTGTATGGTCTAGGTGTGGCCCTAGCGTGGCACGGTCGTGACACTACCCCCCTCCATGAAAAATTTTGTCGACCCTGACAAAATGTTGGGTGCGGGTGAAAAGAAAAAAAAATTTCTTTTCGCAGCTTCTTGTTTAGTTGCCAAAATACGGAAGTAGGTTGTATAGTTTGTTCGTGATTATGCTATCAGCTATGGTCGGTTCACGCGCTCCATGGCTATATATTGGCTGTGATCCATCACTTCATTGTACTCGTTCTCTGGTCTTCCGAATTGGTTAACGTTTGAGTATGGTTGGGGTAGGGGTCTTCGTAGGGTTCTTGTGTTTTGGGGTTCTGGGCTAACGTTGATTGGGGTCATGTAATTGAGTTCGGGACTCCTTGATGTTGACGCCAATCTTGCCCTTGAAGTGTTTAGGGGTATGGATCTTGATGCTAACTCAGTTTGCTCAATTTGCGGGGTTTGTGGCAAATTGTATTCAACGATCCTGGGTGCTGGTTCAGGATGTCTGAACATTCGCTGCGCTACTGCCTCAATGTAAGTACCTCTAGTATAATTACAATTTACATGCATATATATCAAAAATATTATGATTATTAAAATTGGTAACCATGGCGATATTAGGAGTAATCTGTCAACCCAGTTATTTTGTGAAGCAACTGCTGCTTTGTTTAAGCATTCTTTTAAACTGTTAAACGTTGGATAACGATTTTCGTCGTACGGTGGCAATATTTGTGTTTTTAAGTTAGCCCATGCGGCTGGAATTATTTGTTTCATTATGAACGTAATTGTTTTGTTTAAACACGGAAATGATGGTTTTAATATTGTTTTATCTTTGAATTCTATTGAATAGTCGCAAGGTAACTGTACCCATAACGCCCCGAATCCTTTTTCATAATCTAAATATTTTTGACTATCACCAAAATTTAAAATCAATTCATTTTTAACATGTGTTAATAGGAATGTATTTTGACTGAGTGGGGTTATAAGCGTAGCTCGCTGAACTTTTGATTGGCACGAGATTGGACAAAATTGAGCTAATTCATTCACCGTTCCGCCCATGAGAAGGAATTTTGCGCATGCTGATGTAATGGCCTTATTATCGTACGTTTTTGACAACGTACATAGCCGATCGCGATGTGGGTCACATCTAGGTGAGAATATTTCTATATTTTGTTCATTTTTAAATGAAACTATAGCAATGTCGATGCTTTCTGTGCCCAGATAGCATGTCTTCCCTTCCCACGCGAGAGGTGTTGGTATTAGTCTTTTAAGTTCAATTTTTTCAATATTGCTTCGTATTATTGGGATATGAATTCCCACAAGTGCTCTATCTTTAGTAAACATACAGTCTGATAATGGTAATCCATAGTATTCAGCTGCGTTTGTAATAGCTAGCTTATATCCTTTTTTATTTATTTTTACTTCAAATGATTTTAATGCTTCGTCTAATGTATTAATATTTAAAATTTCCGGTGATAGGTGTCTTGCATGACACGCACTTATTAAACTTGCTGCTAATATACTCATTTCAGTCACAATTTGACTTAAAATGTAAATATATGACGGTATGCATTGTGTGTACGAGTTATCTCTTACTATTCCTAGATTATTTATTTCAATTTTATAAGGAAAATTTTTAATTTTGTCTTTAAATATTTCGACTTCCCTATTTGTTGTAAAAAGTCTTTTAACATGATTTCTTGATGCTATGTGAAAATCCCAACCTTTGCTATCTCCATCATTAGCTAAGATATTTGTCTTAGTTGGACTATATTCACCTATTCCTTTAATTATCGCGGTCATTCTATTACCGATGGCTATACAATCATTATTTCCCTGACATGCTTTATTAAAGCAACTTGTGATTGCTAGCTTTGTTTCCTCATTAATCAAGGGTATATCGAACAAAAGTGGTAAAGCCGCTTCGTACGATACTGCATAAGGCAGATTTTGAAAATATGCCCCCGTATTGACCTCAATTTCTCCTAAACTCTCATGGTTTAACCACATCATTATTATAATCAGCGCCGACCACAATCTGTGATTTTTGTGGCTCGCTTTGTGGTTTAGATTGCGGTTTACATTATTTATTTTGTGGTCCATTTTAACCACTTCGTATTAGGACTACAGAAATTAAAAAAGGTTATTTGTTATTATTTGGGTTCTCCCTGACCTTATTTAACTATTTACTTTATCGTTTTCTAATGTTTTTTCTTTCATTCATTTAAAAAAACTTTTTCTACCAAGAGTGCATGAATTGAAAGAGAAACAAATTTTTCTCGCTTATTTAATTTCTGTTATCTTTTTGTTTTGTTAACAATTTATTTGGTGCATTTATTTTTATGCCCTTATACTATTTTTGTTTTATAATTCAAGTTTTTTTTTTGTATTTTATTATTAGTTTGATTAATTACTTTTAATGCCTCTACGTGAAAATTTATTTTTCACTGGTTAATCCCGTACTTGAATATTAAAACAAGCGGTCTATAAATATGGTTACAATATTTCAAATATGTTTCAAAAATAAGAAAATTATTATAAAAATTAATATAGCTTATGATTATATAATATAAAGCATTTTAGAACTTGCGAAAACAAATATAATATAAAATAATATAATATAAAGATAATATGATATGATGGCTCTTGCCTTGAGTAAATGTTATTACCACTGCTTACAATTCTAGTGTTTATTGTATTTTCTTTTGTAATTTCTTATTTCTATGTTTCCCTATAGTATTTGGCTCCTGTCTTATTTATTATTACTTTATGCAATACATTGCTTGATTAATTAACATAATTGTTTCCTATTCTAGTTGTTCCTTTATATTATGCTAACATTAATAAATGTTTGTCTCTAATTATAATTGTAACTTAATTGCTTGTTGCGTGTTTAAAATTATTGATAAGATTATTATACTTGATTGATAAAATTATTGTACTTTATTTTATTTATGCATTTAATTAATGCAACGAGTGTTGTTCCTACAACTTATAATTAATTCTTATTGACTATTATTCCAGATATATAATATTTAATTAATTCTATTGATTAATATATTTCCTTTAATATTTTATTACTCTAATTTTAAAATATTGTTTATCAATATGTGAATATTTGTTTATTTATATTTATTATTTATTTATATTTATATATATATATATATATATATATATTTTTTTAATTTTTGTTTTATAATATTATTATTCTTTTTTGCTAATTTTTATCCATAGAATGGTCCTTTGTCATAGCAATTTAGTTTTTAAATTTTAATGATTCGTAATCATTTTTTCTTTTAATTAGTTTGTTTTTAATTTTTATTTATTTAATTGTTTCCTGCTTTTAATCTTGTTTCTTTGCTTTAACATCTGCTAAATAATTTAATCTACACCTCCATGTAAATTTATCTCTAAAGTCCCTACAATGGTATTAATACCACTTTTTATTTATTTATTTCGTTATTATTCAATTACTTTTATTTCAATATTAACTCTCAGGATTTCGCAATATCCTATAATTTACATTTAATTATTCTTTATTATTTCCCTATTTTATTCCCTAACTCGTGTATTTATTTTTATAATAAAATTTATTTTATTTAACTTCGACCTATTCAACGTTATTATGATTGTCCTTTAATACCGGCCGGATGGCTAATCATATTTCCGTTGTTGTGATTCTAATCTGACCCTAACCTCGAGTTTTTTAACCTATGTTATTCATTCAATATTTCGTTATGCATATCTTTGTAATAATTATTTCGTTATCAATGTCTTGATTCTATTCAATTTAACTTTAAAGCAATGTACAAGTTTTTCGCACTGTATTCCGTCTTTCTTTATTTTTTGCTGCAGTTTCCATGCGAGGTAGGCTAATGTTACGGCCGTAATGACCAAAAGTGTGCTTAGTTCGATTAATATTAGCAGATCCACGTCGTTTATCGTTTGTGCTCTCGCTACATGGATAAACCCAAGTTGTCTCAGTCCATTGTTTTTCAGTATCAATAGTACTGCGATTGTTGTTATTACGTTCCATACATAAAGTAATATATCTCTATGGTATGTTAGTAATGGCCACTCAAGTGGTGTATTCTGTATGCTGGACCAATCGATGTCTGACGTTCCACTTATCGATGAAAGGTTTAAATGTGGTATTTGATTTGTCCAGTTATGGTTTAAACATTCTGATAAGTTATTGTATGTAGGTTTATTTGCAGATAATAACGGATTTATTCGGAATGATTTTAAATTCGACCAGGTTGCTGGTAATACGTGTATTATCCCAAGTGTAACACTATCTTCTCCACATGGGATTCGTCTTGGAATTGTTTGAACGTCGTTCACGTACAACGAGCAGTTGCAAGGTAACTGAATTTGCAATGCTCCTGGTTGTCCTATATATATATCATCGATTTCTCTTATCTGCTTCGGACAGCGTATCTTGGTATTCTTTTGCGGATGTGTAATCACATATGTGTCAGAACTCACTTCCGATATTATCGTTGAGGTTGCTCTATAACATCGAAATGCGCATTCTTTTGAAATTTCCTCGACTGTTGCGCCTGAATACATTTTAAAGGCACATTGTGGTCCGTACACTGCGTCCGATGAAAACCTTGGTAGATAACATAGTCTATCGTGGTATGGTCTACATTGATGTAAGCCCGCTCCTGATATTGGTCGCATTTCCTTATCGCTCACTGCTAGATACATTACATCATGCATAAAAATGCACGTGTCATTCTTCCAAGCGAAGGGTGTGGTTAGTAGTTCCACAAGCCTCCATTCTTTGTGTACTTGGATTACTGGTATTTTTACGTGGACTACTACTTTGTCTTTGCTTATTCCGCAATCTACAATTGGTAGTTTGTAATATTGCGACAATTCCTCTGCTGGTATGGCTAACTGCAGGCCATATTGATTTAATTTTGTTGACAACCTCTCCAAATCTTCTGCTAAGATTGCTGGTGTCAATAATATTGTTGGAATATTTCTTTGTTTGCAGGCGTGTAATATTTCATTTTGTCTCATTAATCTTGTTAGATATAAAATTCTCTTTAAATTGTCGAAGTCGTTTAATAATAATTCAATTGTTTCTTCTTTTGATTTTTGTAACTCGGTGACTTCGCCTCTAATTTCTACTGCTAACTGTCGTATTTCTCTGACGTGATCATTTAGTTCCGTGAATGCTCCTTGCACTTCTTTGTCATACTTTATGAATTTACTACTTATATCTGATAAGTGTTTGTATTGTGCGTGCATTCCTGCTTTCAGTATTCTTACTGTATTTTCGAGTGATCTCTCGTTCACTACTAGCGGTTTTACTTTCGTCTCTGCCATGACGCCACAACACCAGTTGAAGGCGTCGCCAATAAAATCTAGCGCTCTCTTGTTGCGTTGATTCTTCTTTTCTTCTCTGGTTGGTTCATGTCTGTAGATTTCCATGAGGGATTCAAAGGATAATTCTTGGGGATTGGATGCAGAACGTTTGTCTCGTCTTATTGCGCTTTCAACTTCGATTTCTAGGAAATAGTTTGGATCCAAGGATTCGTCTATTTGGTTGTAGGTTTTGTCGTATAGGTTTCCCATGTCATTTAGTTTTGCACTGATGTTGCACCTCATTTGATCGTTCTTGCAACTGCTTGCTGGTCTTGTTATTTTATCTCCACCTTCTCTGGATACCCAGTCGGCTTCGTAGGTGAGTGGAATCGTTGCTTCGTAGGTGATTGCCTCCGGCAAATCCTTCCAGTACGCCCCTGCTACCACCTGAACTGGTATCTCCTGCGTGGATACTTCGTAGCTCACCATCATTAGAAATCTGTAATTATAATTTATTGTTGCTCTCATGAGCGTTAATAATTTATTCGTCGCTTGGGGTGATATGACCATTATTTCTCTACAAAGAATTAAAATATTTTAACGTGTAAAAAAAAAATTTTTTTTTTTTTTTCTTCGCGTATTTATTTTTAAGATTTATTTCGTGTTTGTTAATTTTCAATGTTTTAACAACCGACGGAGTCGTGTATTTTTATTTTACTTTGTAATTGTTTATAACGCGTTGTGTCTTGCACAAATTATAGCTTTTCCAATAATTCTTATGCTTGCCTTTTAACAATCTCTTTTCGTCTCACAATGTTTTTTACTCGATTGTAAGAATGTTCGTGATTAATATTTCTACTTTGCTTTTTTGGCTATTTTATATTTTATTACCTTTTTCTACTTACAGGTTTTAGCTGTATGATTATTAGTCGGATATCCTCAGTGCGGCCGATATTCAAATTTAGTTGTTCTTTGAATATCTTTCGCCCTGGTGGCTTCCGCTATTTTACATCTATTTATATTTTCGGATGTGTTGTGGTTTTCTCAGTAGCAGCCGTCGCTCTGTCTGTATTTTATAACAGCTAGAACGATGACTACTCCGATAAGGCCGCTGCACAGTATATTTTCAACTTTATCTTGAGGATTTTAACTTTATTTTACGTATTGAGTGCTTCATCTCTTTTTATTATTATCCTGTATGTATGTACGTGTATATATATGTATATATATTTTTTATTATTATTATTTTTATGATGATTTTTTTTTTTTGTAGTTTTCTCTGTCTGTGGTTGCCTCACTTTTCTACTGTCGGTAGAATTTGGATTCTACTTTGATTCTGCTGATTTGTTTGGTTTCTGTTCGTAGTCCGTCCCCATCTTTTCTATTTTTAAGAAGTGGACGGTCCACGTTCTTAAATCCGATATTTTATTTGCAACATTTCCCTACCGGGACGAAGATTTCCATTTTAATAAAAAAAATTTTTAATGAGTCTGCTTGAATTGTCATACTTCGGTAGCCTTTCCTTATGCTATTATAATGAGCAGAGGTCACCGAGGTAAGGTTGTTCATGCTTTTTTCTGCTCACGTCTTTTTTTGTTTTAATTATGAGGACGACAAGGAGAGCTTTTTTGCTGTATATTGCTTCTATTATTTATATTCGTTGATTATCTAGTCCACAGTTTACCGTTTTATTGTGCGCCCTTCCCTGCGCAGTCAACAATTTTCCCTGATAAAAGTGGGCTCATCTCCTTGATACTTATTTTCCCCTTTCCTTGGCCTATAATTTCCTCTTCATACGCCTCATGGCATATACCCTTTCCCTGGCGCATGCCAGTCCCGTTCCTTGATGGGCCCCGCATTGTCTCTGCGAGGGCGACTCTCTAAATGCCGGTTCTTGTGGCAGAAAGGCTATCTCGCCCCTGAAGTGATGCTTCAGGAACCGATAGATGGGCGAGTTGACGTTCTCTTTTAAGAACACCCTGTCCACCCTCGCCATCTTCATGAGGAGTCGCACTATTCCCCGGCTGTGGTTAACCATGCCATCCCCCCAGGCCAACCCGTGGATGTTCTGCCTCGCGTACCTGATGTTTTGCAGGCCCTTCCCATTAACGACTCTCTCCGGAAAGGGCTCCTGTAGGAGGAGGTGCATGCACTCTCCTCCGTCCAACAGGAGCGCCACTTCCTTTGGAGAGAACTCCCCGTTTATTAGGAAGCCCTGCATATTCAGGTACGCAGTCTTCTTCCTTCGTTGTAGGTGGGCCTGGTTTTGTGGCTGTTCCACTTGCGTCAAGTGGAGGCGTTCTTCTTCTACTCTCGCCCCCTGGCATGCCGTGATTGCCCCTATGTCCTGGGCCACCTCGTCCATCCATTGTTCGTCCTCCATGGACTCGGCCCAGGATATTCCTGTGCTCACGGGAGTGGGTGGCCTCTGTGGCCAGACGTCCTCCGCAACGAGCGCTTCCCATTCGCCGTCCTCCAGCTCACTGCTTGGATCGTCCTCCACCCCGTTACATGTTTCCATCTTTGGTATGGTGACCACAAATTGAGGCGCGGCGTGCTGCTCCTCCGGCCCTTCGTTGGCCACCTCGAGGCTGTCCAGGTCCGCTACCCGGTTGAGAGCTTCTAAGATACTTGACACTCGCTCTCTCCCCGCGTCATTGCCGGGAGAGGGGAGCTCTTTTAACGCTCTCACCTGCAACGTGGCTAGGGACATGGCCATCAGGATCTCCGTGGTGTGCAGCTCTAAGTTACACACCAGCAGATCCGCCAGGCCAACCCTACTCTCCACGCCCATCTTCTCATAGCGGGCCAACTTTCCTCTCGCCGATGTCTCTTCGTCACCCGTGATCAGCAGCACGTCTTCCGCTGCTCTCCTCACCAGTGGCCTAATGGTCCGCTCCACCAGGTTCTCCCGTACTTCGTCCCACACCGTCTCGTTCTGGGCCGCCGCCAGGATCCTGGTCCCCCGAACCATTACCCACTGGGTGAGCCCCAGCGTGGTCACCACCTTCTCTTCCCACCTCTTCTGCACTTGTTCCTCACTAGAAAATTATTAATGGATTTTTATAATCGTCATTTGGTATTGGTTCATACGCTCAACATCACTCGTTTAACATCACTCGTTTACATCACTCGTTTACATCACAAATTCTCTTGGTTAGCCTCTATATATATATATATATATATATATATATATATATATATATATATATATATATATATATATATATATATATATATATTTATCTATTTATATATATATTTTTTTTTGTATCGGTTTTATTTAAGATATATGTGTAATTTTCTGTGTGTATTATTCTATTTATAAATATATGTTATTTAATTCAAACTTGTTTAATTTACGTGTGTGTGTGTGTGTCTTTTTTTTTTTTTTTTTGTTATTGGGCTAAATGCGGTCCTGCCGCTTTGTTTTGTTCAACGACCTTTCTAGGACGCAACTGATATCGTTCGTTGTCGTTGCGTGGTTCCCACTGCGCGAAATATGGTTTCATGCGTTCGACGTGAACTGCTTCGAATTTAACTTTATTTCCTTTCCCTTTTTTAACTATGTATGTTACATCCGATTTTTTCTCTATGACTTCGTACGGTCCGAACCATTTACACAATAATTTGTCGCATTTGCCTACATGTCTCTCTGGATTTCGAACTCCGACCTTATCTCCTATCTTATACTCAACCGTCCTGTGTTTCTTGTCATAACGACCTTTATCTTTTAACTGTTTATTTTGTATACGCTCTTTGGCCTGTTCCCTAATCTCTACTAATTGTTCCCTAGTTTTAATAACTACTTCATTCTCGATCGGCTCATTTAATTGAGCTTCCGTAGGTAATATCGGATCGCGTCCGTAAATTAATTTAAACGGTGACATTTGAGTCGTGTCTTGTTTTGCCGTATTATAAGCGAATGTGACGTGGGCTAAATATTCGTCCCAGTCATTTTGTGCTGTGTTTGTATACATGCATAACATATTTGCGATGGTTTTATTTAACCTTTCGGTTAAGCCGTTGGTTTGCGGATGGTATGCTGTCGTGAATTGACTATTAGACCCCATGCACCGCAATAGTTCGGTGACCATCTGCGATTGAAAAACTTTCCCTCTGTCACTTAACAGTACACGCGGCGTACCGTGGCGACAGATTATCCTTTCCAAGATGAATCTTGCCACTGGTTCGGCTTTGCCACTGGGTAAAGCTTGCGTTTCTGCCCAGCGCGTTGCGTATTCTGTTGCGACTATTACGAATGTTTTTCCCCGCTTACTTCTTCTAAAAGGCCCCAATAAGTCAATTCCGACTCTGTCGAATGGTTGTCCGATCGGTATCGGGTGTAGCATACCCGCCGGCTTAACGTTTGTTACGCCTTTTCTTGCTTGACAATCCGCGCATCCTTTTACATATTTACTGACGTCATTTAGCATATTATCCCAATAATATCGTGTTCTTATTCTGTCGTACGTTTTTGCAAAGCCTAAATGTCCGGCTAATGGTTCATTATGATTAGCGTATAAGATTTCTCCGATTAAATCTTTAGGCATCACTAATAATCCTGACGCGCCGTCTAATTTAGGGTTGCGTTTGAATAAAATATTATTTTTAATCTCGTAATTTTTGGCTCTGCGTTGCAATAACGCACTTCCGTAATTCTCGTCTTTTATTGCTTTAATCAGCTCTTTTAAATTTTCGTCTTCAGCTTGTAATTCTTTCATGTCCGTTGGGATAACTATTTATGTTTCCACTTCTAGTGTCGCTTCTTCGTCTGCTAGCGTCGCTATATGTAGTGGATTGCGTGATAGGCAATCTGCATCAATATGTGCTTTTCCGCTTTTGTGAAAGATTGAATATTGATAGTCTTGTATCTTCAAGCTCCATCTGGCCAATCTATTCACCGGATCTCTAATTGACTTCAGCCAGCACAATGCGTGGTGATCTGTTGCGACTCTAAATGGCTTTCCCCACACGTATGGGCGCCACTGTCCTAAAGCATATACGAATGCTAAACATTCCTGTTGTGATGTACTATAGTTTGCTTTGGCTTTTGTCAACCTTCGGGAAGCATACGCAATAGGATGCCATTCATCCTTGTCTAATTGCAATAACACTGCGCCAAGCCCTTCTCCAGATGCGTCTACTCTAATTTCTATTTCTTTAGCTGGGTCAAAATGAGCTAATACAGGGGTTGTAGTTAATTTATGTTTAAGTTCATTAAATGCCTCAGTGCATTTCCTTCGATTTTAAATTTAACATCTTTTTTAGTCATTAAATATAAAGGTCTAGCAATTTTTGCAAAATTTTCAATGAATTTTCTATAGTAATTACAGAGTCCTAAAAAACTTTGTAGTTTTTTAACTTTCTGTGGAATTGGGAAATTTACTACAGCTTCGATTTTCTTTGCATCTGGACTAAGTCCTTGGCTAGTTACTCGGTATCCTAACAGATCAATCTCTGTTTGCATATAGGTACATTTTGACGGTTTTAAAGTTAATTTTGCTTCCCGCAAGCGTTCAAATACGTGCCTCAACTTGATTAGGTGCTCTGCGAATGTTTCGCTAAAAATAATTACGTCGTCTAAATAAATTAATACTTCTTTCCATTTCATGTCTTTAAATACGCTATCTGCCATTCTTTGAAACGTGGCTGGTGCTGAACACAGCCCAAAGCTAAGTACGTTAAATTCGTACTGTCCATCTGGCGTTATAAATGTCGTTTTTGTTTTATCCTCTTCTTTTACCGGTATTTGCCAGTAACCACTGAACAAATCCAGACTGGAAAAATATTTTGAGTTTCCAATATAACTCAAAATGTCTTCAATAACAGGTAGTGGGTAGACGTCGTTTTTTGTGACGGCATTTAGTTTTCTATAGTCGACACAAAATCTCCATGTGTCATCTTTCTTTTTAACTAATACCACTGGCGATGACCATGCACCGTAGGATGGTCTAATTATATTATCTGCCAGCATTTCTTTGACCTGATTTTGGATGACTTCCCTTTCTTTGTGAGATACCCTATACGGTCGTTGATGAATAGGCTGTGCGTCGCCTGTATTTATTTCGTGTTCTGCTGTGTCTGTTAAACCGATCTGTTTTGAATTCCACGCATATAAATCCGTGTATTCGTCTATCAAATCTAATAATTAATTTTTCTCGTTTTCGTTTAATTGTTTATTTATATTATGTTCGCGTAGTACTTCTTGTGACTCGTCAGTTATTACATATATTTCGTTGTTTTTATATTCGCTTGTTTCCAGTTCTTCTATTACTTCGTTGTATCCTAATGCCGTATTTGCGAATAATCTAAACGGCACTCGGCGAATGTTTTGTATAGCCAAGTTCCATATACCCATATTTGGTTCTATAGAGCTTATATTCCTTATTTGTAATCCATTTTTAACCAAAAATTCCGTTCGCGGTATGAACATATGACTAAACGCGTAACGTCCGATTTCTTTGACTTTGATTTCCGTTTCCTCACCAGAATATAAAATTTCTGACTTGGTGACAATGATTTTATTATAAAACCGCGCTTCTGTCATGCATCCGTTTTGTGGCATGTCGTCTAATCTTTCTAAAACCTCAACTTCCTCTGCCTCATCTTTATCTTTAAATTCTACCACGGCACGTGCGAAATTTATTTCGTATTCTTTATCTTCTAATTTTGCATTAAAAATTATCTTTTGGTTTTCAAAATCTATACAAGCTCTATTTTCCCAAAGGAATTGAGTCCCTATTAAAATATCACGGGGAAGGTCTTTCACTACTTAACAGGCTAGGTTTATAGTCCATCCCCCAATTATGACTTTAACTACCGTGCTACCCAAAACTTCGATTACATGCCCTCCCGCGGATTTGAGAACATGAATTCTATTTTCTTCGTAGTCTTCAGTGTGGCAGACTTTGACTATATTGCACGTAGCTCCTGTGTCAATTATTATCTCTATGGGTTTTGAATTTACAAGACCTTGTACCGTTAATATTTTGCAAGTTGTCTTTGGGCCCTGGTTTTGGCTATACACAACACTATCGGCCACTAGCGTCGTGCATTGGCGTTTCCCGAATTTGTCGCCATGTTTTGACGAACATCGGTCTGTTGTGGCCTCTGCGGCCCTGGGCACATACGCCCTACGTGACCTGGTTTGCTGCATTTAAAGCATATTGGTCTTCCGTCGTGGGTACGTGTTAGACGTTGTTGAAAGCCCCGCGTATCTTGCGGCGGTCTGTTACCTGTCGTCTCTCTTCCACGCCCCGCAAAATTATTAATGGGCGCCCTGCTCTGTGGTTGGTTTGAAAAACCACCCCTCATCGGTCCCGATTCATTTCTACCTGATGGGTATGTTGGATAGTTTCTTTGCGTCTGATAACTACCTGGGTTCGCATAATTACTTTGGCCCGCCTGATATCTATTCTGGCCGTAGCCATTATTTCCGTAGCCGTTATTTCCGTAACCACGCCCAACATAAGGTTGATTGTAGCGTGTATTGGTATATCTCGCGTTATTTACCAAATTTGAATTATTTGGTCTTTGTCTATTTTCGAGAACGTGTTCTTGATTTTCTAATCTATCAGCCAATTTTTCGAACCGTAATGCTTGTTCTTGCATTGATACTGCGCTACGTTCTGTTTCTCTCGCTTCTCTTAACGCCCGTTTGCGTTCTTGTATTATGCATAGTTTATCTATGCATTCTTTGAGTTCTTTTAAGCTTTGTACTCCGAATGGTGCTAATTGCGTTTGTAGATCTGGGTCTAAATTTATTATTATTTGATTCGCTATCTCCGCGTCC
Organism: Nebria salina; assembly: GCA_944039245.1. Classification (NCBI taxonomy): domain Eukaryota; kingdom Metazoa; phylum Arthropoda; class Insecta; order Coleoptera; family Carabidae; genus Nebria; species Nebria salina. The sequence goes on from OX063274.1 coordinate 8,554,600, forward strand.
GAAAGCGGGGTTTCGAATTGATTACAAATATCCATCATTGTAAAATAATAATCGCGAGGGTCCTCGTCCTGGCCCTGTTTCAAGTTTCTAAATTTTTCTTGCAAATTTGCCATGTGTCCGCGCGGTAGAAATGCGTTTCTGAATTCGTCTAGAATTTGTCTCCACGAGTAATCGCGTCCGTTAACGTTAATGTTATACCATGTTTCTGCCGCGCCGATCAGGTATAATTTAAAATATTGTTTCTTGAGCGCGTCGTTCCAACGGTTCGTTTCTGCCGCTGTGGTAAATTGTTTTATAAATCTTGTTACGTCTGCTTTGCTTTTGGGTCAAAGCTATCCGGAATTATGCATCTCAGTTCTTTTGGTTTTGAACTTACATCTTCCGCTTCGTCAATCAACATATTGTTATGTTCTTGCGCTATATTTGTGCTAATGTTATTTATGTTTTCTACGTTTGATATGTCTAAGTTTTCAAATCCCGAATGTAATAGTGTAGGGTCTCTAGTGTTCGCGCTTTCTATACTTAATTCAGCTTCTGAATTACTCGATTCTAACGCGCCTAACGGGCTTGTATCTGGGGGTGTGAATTGATTAATTATTTGTGTTTCGTTGCTAGCTGACGTTACGTTTCTACTACTTGTTCCCGCTGAAGGGGTTCTCAACATATTATTTGTTTTTCCGGTTAATACTAATCGCGCTGTGTTTAAATTGTTTTCTCGCGGTCGTAGATTATATTCGTTTTTGCTCATAACTTATATGATTCATTATTGTTTAAAAAATGCGTTAGTTGCCTGTGTATTTTAGTGACAGTCCTTCACCATACATGCATAAACCCTCTTTCTCTCGTGCTTGGTCTTGGTCAAAATTAATTAAAAAAAAATTTTTTTAATTTAAATTATAAAACAATTATTTTGTTTTATCAAATTTACTGATTTTACTTCGCGTTCCAATAGGATTACACCGGCCTGTGAACCAAGCAGTGGTCCGTATTGTTCTTGCTTTTATTCTTTTTCCCACAAGGTATTCTCGCTACTTCTAGTTCCCTACTCGTTCAAATTGAGTTTAACTTTAATTGCTATTATATTTTTAAGAGAAAAAATTTTACGGTTTTTTTTTTTGAGAATACCCGGCACTCCACCAATTGTCACGGCTGGGGGTTGGCTGTGACTTTATTTTATTAAATGATTTGAGGTACCAGCCAAGACTGTAACTCCTGCAGGGTTTGTATCATATCAGGAGTCAAGCACGAAAGGATGTGAAAGGTGTTTACCAATTCATAACACAGTTATACATTTATACGTTTTAGTTTAGTGTTTTATTGAACAAAGTTACTTACAGCATTGCGTTTAATGGGCACATGACTTACACTGAATCTATCGTTTTGAGTTTAAAATAAGTTTACAACGTAGTCTGGGAAGACTATGAGAAAGACTGTCCAGCTTGTCTCCTCCCGGTCTCTTATATATCATTTGGATATCCCGGGTGTGGTTTTGTGGTGTGAACGTTATTGTTTGTTAGGCCTACCGGATACTCGTCTCAGAGGGTGATCTGTCGTTAGATAGTTTTTAGGTAATTGTTATTATTCATTAGGACCACCGGATGCTCGTCTCGGAGGGTGACCCGTTATCGTTCGATAGTTTTTGGATAATAGTTATTTGTTGATCAGATCCTATCTGTATCTAGACCGGAGGTTCAACTAGTTTGGGAATCGTATCTGTGTATGGTCTAGGTGTGGCCCTAGCGTGGCACGGTCGTGACAGTATAGAAGCATTTAAAGATTTAAACATACAAATTGACTTCTTAAAAAACATTATTAAAATACAAGGAAAAGAAAGAAAATTACAAAGTTATTCAGAAACATCAAAACAAAACAATAATATCCAAATTCGAAACAAACATTTTAGCAATTTAGAAAAACAAAAATTAGACTTAGTCATTAGAGAATATAAAAACTTATTCCCAAAAAAAGACGAAAAATTATCCAACACTAACATTTGTACACATAAAATTATAGTTAATGAAGAAACCCCCATACACACAAAAAATTATAGACTTCCACAAATTTATGAAAAAGACATTGAGGAACACATTCAAAATTTACTAAAAGAAAACGTAAAACAACCTTCACATTCTCCTTGGAATTCACCTATTTGGATTGTACAGAAAAAATTAGACACATCTGGTAAACGTAAGACAAGATTAGTTATTGATTACCGTAAATTAAATACAAAAACAAAGACGATCGTTTCCCAATTCCGAACATAGACACCTTATTAGACCATATAGGATGTTCAAAATATTTCACTACCCTCGATTTGCATTCTGGCTTCCATCAAATCCTAATGAATAAAGATGATATCGAAAAAACTGCATTTTCCACAACGTCCGGACATTACGAATTCGTTCGCATGCCATTCGGCTTAAAAAATGCCCCGGCAACATTTCAGAGAATGATGAATATCGCATTAGGAGACTTAGTTAACAAAATATGCCTAGTCTACCTCGACGACATAATCATTTTCGGAAAAACATTAGACGAACATTTACAAAACAAAAAATTAGTATTCGAAAAACTCAGAACGGCAAACCTTAAAATACAAATCGATAAATCCGAAATTTTACAAAATCAAACCAAATACCTCGGTTATATCATTACGCAAGACGGCATTAAAACCGACCCATCAAAAGTTGAAAAAATTAAGAAATTAAATATTCCTAAAACGAAAAAGTAAATAAAATAATTCCTTGATACTATCGGCTGGTATCGAAAATTTATTCCCGACTTTGCAAAATTAACAAAACCTTTCACTCGTTGTTTACGAAATGGTCAAATCATTGATACTTATAATGAGCAATACAGAAACTGTTTTAATAAATGTAAAGAAATTTTAACTACGTCACTAATATTACAATTCCCCAATTTTAATAAAGAATTTATACTCACAACCGACGCCTCAGACTTTGCAATAGGCTCCGTATTACTCCAAAAGAATGATAATGAAAATAACAAAGAGATGCCAGTAGCATATTGTCACGACCGTGCCACGCTAGGGTCACACCTAGACCACCCTAAGTGCCACGCTAGGGCCACACCTAGGCCATCCACGAATACGAGTCCACAACTAGACGGACCACCGGGCTAGACAAGCATCTCGTTACCTAAACAATAACTATTGCCCAAAACCATCTAACAACGACGGACCACCCTCCGGGACGAGTGTCCGATAGGCCTAACAAATAGCACTTATAACCCAGTACTATCTTACGACGACATCTCGAAACGTCACGATTACATATATGTCATAAATCCAAATACAATGCCAAGGTTCTCTCCACATACCACAAAACCCACACCCGGGATAACCCAATGTTATATAAGGAACCAGGAAGAGACAAACTGGACAGTCTTTCTCATAGTCTTCCCAGACTACGTTGTAAACTTATTCTAAACTCAAACGATAGATTCAGTGTAAGTCATGTGCCCATTAAACGCAATGCTGTAAGTACCTTTGTTCAATAAAACACTAAACTAAAACGTATAAATGTATAACTGTGTTATGAATTGGTAAACACCTTTCACATCCTCTCGTGCTTGACTCCTGATATGATACAAACCCTGCAGGAGTTACAATCTTGGCTGGTACCTCAAATCATTTAATAAAATATAGTCACAGCCAACCCCCAGCCGTGACAATTGGTGGAGTGCCGGGTATTCTCAAAAAACCGTAAAATTTTTTCTCTTAAAAATATAATAGCAATTAAAGTTAAACTCAATTTGAACGAGTAGGGAACTAGAAGTAGCGAGAATACCTTGTGGGAAAAAGAATAAAAGCAAGAACAATACGGACCACTGCTTGATTCACAGGCCGGTGTAATCCTATTGGAACGCGAAGTAAAATCAGTAAATTTGATAAAACAAAGTAATTGTTTTATAATTTAAATAAAATTTTTTTTTTATTAATTTTGACCAAGACCAAGCACGGGAGAAAGAGGGTTTATGCATGTATGGTGAAGGACTGTCACACAGGCAACTAACGCATTTTTTAAAACAATAATGAATCATATAAGTTATGAGCAAAAACGAATATAATCTACGACCGCGAGAAAACAATTTAAACACAGCGCGATTAGTATTAACCGGAAAAACAAATAATATGTTGAGAACCCCTTCAGCGGGAACAAGTAGTAGAAACGTAACGTCAGCTAGCAACGAAACACAAATAATTAATCAATTCACACCCCCAGATACAAGCCCGTTAGGCGCGTTAGAATCGAGTAATTCGGAAGCCGAATTAAGTATAGAAAGCGCGAACACTAGAGACCCTACACTATTACATTCGGGATTTGAAAACTTAGACATATCAAACTTAGAAAACATAAATAACATTAGCACAAATATGGCGCAAGGACATAACAATATGTTGATTGACGAAGCGGAAGATGTAAGTTCAAAACCAAAAGAACTGAGATGCATAATTCCGGATAGCTTTGACCCAAAAGCAAAGCAAGACGTAACAAGATTTATAAAACAATTTACCACAGCGGCAGAAACGAACCGTTGGAACGACGCGCTCAAGAAGCAATATTTTAAATTATACCTGATCGGCGCGGCAGAAACATGGTATAACATTAATGTTAACGGACGCGATTACTCGTGGAGACAAATTCTAGACGAATTCAGAAACGCATTTCTACCGCGCGGACACATGGCAAATTTGCAAGAAAAATTTAGAAACTTGAAACAGGGCCAGGACGAGGACCCTCGCGATTATTATTTCACAATGATGGATATTTGTAATCAATTCGAAACCCCGCTTTCGGACGCGGAGATAACGAATCAAATAATACTAAATTTAGACCCAGATCTACAAACGCAATTAGCACCATTCGGAGTACAAAGCTTAAAAGAACTCAAAGAATGCATAGATAAACTATGTATAATACAAGAACGCAAACGGGCGTTAAGAGAAGCGAGAGAAACAGAACGCAGCGCAGTATCAATGCAAGAACAAGCATTACGGTTCGAAAAATTGGCTGATAGATTAGAAAATCAAGAACACGTTCGCGAAAATAGACAAAGACCAAATAATTCAAATTTGGTAAATAACGCGAGATATACCAATACACGCTACAATCAACCTTATGTTGGGCGCGGTTACGGAAATAACGGCTACGGAAATAATGGCTACGGCCAGAATAGATACCAGGCGGGCCAAAGTAATTATGCGAACCCAGGTAGTTATCAGACGCAAAGAAACTATCCAACATACCCATCAGGTAGAAATGAATCGGGACCGATGAGGGGTGGTTTTTCAAACCAACCACAGAGTAGGACGCCCATTAATAATTTTTCGGGGCGTGGAAGGGAGACGACAGGTAACAGACCGCCGCAAGATACGCGGGGCTTTCAACAACGTCTAACACGTACCCACGACGGAAGACCAATATGCTTTAAATGCAGCAAACCAGGTCACGTAGGGCGTATGTGCCCAGGGCCGCAGAGGCCACAACAGACCGATGTTCGTCAAAACATGGCGACAAATTCGGGAAACGCCAATGCACGACGCTAGTGGCCGATAGTGTTGTGTATAGCCAAAACCAGGGCCCAAAGACAACTTGCTAAATATTAACGGTACAAGGTCTTGTAAATTCAAAACCCATAGAGATAATAATTGACACAGGAGCTACGTGCAATAAAGTCAAAGTCTGCCACACTGAAGACTACGAAGAAAATAGAATTCATGTTCTCAAATCCGCGGGAGGGCATGTAATCGAAGTTTTGGGTAGCACGGTAGTTAAAGTCATAATTGGGGGATGGACTATAAACCTAGCCTGTTAAGTAGTGAAAGACCTTCCCCGTGATATTTTAATAGGGACTCAATTCCTTTGGGAAAATAGAGCTTGTATAGATTTTGAAAACCAAAAGATAATTTTTAATGCAAAATTAGAAGATAAAGAATACGAAATAAATTTCGCGCGTGCCGTGGTAGAATTTAAAGATAAAGATGAGGCAGAGGAAGTTGAGGTTTTAGAAAGATTAGACGACATGCCACAAAACGGATGCATGACAGAAGCGCGGTGTTATAATAAAATCATTGTCACCAAGTCAGAAATTTTATATTCTGGTGAGGAAACGGAAATCAAAGTCAAAGAAATCGGACGTTACGCGTTTAGTCATATGTTCATACCGCGAACGGAATTTTTGTTTAAAAATGGTTTACAAATAAGGAATATAAGCTCTATAGAACCAAATATGGGTATATGGAACTTGGCTATACAAAACATTCGCCGAGTGCCGTTTAGATTATTCGCAAATACGGCATTAGGATACAACGAAGTAATAGAAGAACTTGAAACAAGCGAATATAAAAACAACGAAATATATGTAATAACTGACGAGTCACAAGAAGTACTACGCGAACATAATATAAATAAACAATTAAACGAAAACGAGAAAAATTAATTATTAGATTTGATAGACGAATACACGGATTTATACGCGTGGAATTCAAAACAGATCGGTTTAACAGACACAACAGAACACAAATTAAATACAGGCGACGCACAGCCTATTCATCAACGACCGTATAGGGTATCTCACAAAAAAAGGGAAGTCATCCAAAATCAAGTCAAAGAAATGCTGGCAGATAATATAATTAGACCATCCTACGGTGCATGGTCATCGCCAGTGGTATTAGTTAAAAAGAAAGATGACACATGGAGATTTTGTGTCGATTATAGAAAACTAAATGCCGTCACAAAAAACGACGTCTACCCACTACCTGTTATTGAAGACATTTTGAGTTATATTGCAAACTCAAAATATTTTTCCAGTCTGGATTTGTTCAGTGGATACTGGCAAATACCGGTAAAAGAAGAGGATAAAACAAAAACGACATTTATAACGCCAGATGGACAGTACGAATTTAACGTACTTAGCTTTGGGCTGTGTTCAGCACCAGCCACGTTTCAAAGAATGGCAGATAGCGTATTTAAAGACATGAAATGGAAAAAAGTATTAATTTATTTAGACGACGTAATTATTTTTAGCGAAACATTCGCAGAGCACCTAATCAAGTTGAGGCACGTATTTGAACGCTTGCGGGAAGCAAAATTAACTTTAAAACCGTCAAAATGTATCTATATGCAAACAGAGATTGATCTGTTAGGATACCGAGTAACTAGCCAAGGACTTAGTCCAGATGCAAAGAAAATCGAAGCTGTAGTAAATTTCCCAATTCCACAGAAAGTTAAAAAACTACAAAGTTTTTTAGGACTCTGTAATTACTATAGAAAATTCATAGAAAATTTTGCAAAAATTGCTAGACCTTTATATTTAATGACTAAAAAAGATGTTAAATTTAAAATCGAAGGAATGCACTTGAGGCATTTAATGAACTTAAACATAAATTAACTACAACCCCCGTATTAGCTCATTTTGACCCAGCTAAAGAAATAGTGTTATTGCAATTAGACAAGGATGAATGGCATCCTATTGCGTATGCTTCCCGAAGATTGACAAAAGCCGAAGCAAACTATAGTACATCACAACAGGAATGTTTAGCATTCGTATATGCTTTAGGACAGTGGCGTCCATACGTGTGGGGAAAGCCATTTAGAGTCGCAACAGATCACCACGCATTGTGCTGGCTGAAGTCAATTAGAGATCCGGTGAATAGATTGGCCAGATGGAGCTTGAAGATACAAGACTATCAATACTCAATCTTTCACAAAAGCGGAAAAGCACATACTGATGCAGATTGCCTATCACGCAATCCACTACATATAGCGACGCTAGCAGACGAAGAAGCAACACTAGAGGTGGAGACATACATAGTTATCCCAACGGACATGAAAGAATTACAAGCTGAAGACGAAAATTTAAAAAAGCTGATTAAAGCAATAAAAGACGAGAATTACGGAAGTGCGTTATTGCAACGCAGAGCCAAAAATTACGAGATTAAAAATAATATTTTATTCAAACGCAACCCTAAATTAGACGGCGCGTCAGGATTATTAGTGATGCCTAAAGATTTAATCGGAGAAATCTTATACGCTACTCATAATGAACCATTAGCCGGACATTTAGGCTTTGCAAAAACATACGACAGAATAAGAGTACGATATTATTGGGATAATATGCTAAATGACGTCAGTAAATATGTAAAAGGATGCGTGGATTGTCAATGTACTAAAAAGTTATAGTCCTCCGTAAAATTTGTTCAGATATTGATACAAATTCGTTGCATATAAGACATATTGCAGTAAAATATGTAAATACAAGCGTTAATATGCCAATACCAGAGTAACATAATTCTTAGCGTACTGTACTAAAAAGTTATATACCTCCATAAAATATATTCAAATATTGATACAAATTCGTTTCAAATGAGACATATTGCAGATATATACGCAAATACTGGCGTTAAAATGTTAATATCAAAGTAAAATATTTCTTTTCGTATTGCACTAAAAAGTTATAGGCCTTCATAAAATATGTTCAGATATTGATACAAATTCGTTTCAAATGAGACGAATTGCAGTAATATATGCAAATACAGCTGTAAAAATGCCAATGCCAGAGTAATATATTTCTTTAGGTATTGGACTAGAAAGTTATAGGCCTCCATAACTTATGTTCAGTTATTGATACAAATTCGTTTCAAATGAGACATGTTGCAGTAATATACGCAAATACATACGCCAACATGCCAATACCAGAGTAATATATTTCTTTACGTATTGGACTAGATAGTTATAGTCCGCTATGAAATTTGTTCAGATATTGATACAAATTCGTTTCAAATGAGACATATTGCAGTAATATATGCAAACACAAGCATTAAAAGGCCAATACCAGAGTAAAATATTTCTTTGCGTATTGCACTAAAAATTTATAGACCTCTATAAAATATGTTCAGATATTGATACATATTCGTTTCAAATGAGACGTATTGCAGTAATATACGCAAATACAAGCGTTAAAATACTAATACCAGAGTAATATATTTCTTAGCGATTTGTACTAAAAAGTTATAGTCCTCCGTAAAATTTGTTCAGATATTGATACAAATTCGTTTCAAATGAGACGTATTGCAGTAATATACGCAAATACGAGCGTTTAAATATATATATATATATATTTATATATATATCAGAGTAATATATTTCATAGCGAATTGTACTAAAAAGTTAAAGTCCTCCGTAAAATTTGTTCAGATATTGATACAAATTCGTTTCATATAAGACATATTGCAGTAAAATACGCAAATACAAGCGTTAAAATGCCAAAACCAGAGTAATATATTTCTTAGCGAATTGTACTAAAAAGTTATAGTCCTCCGTAAAATTTGTTGAGATATTGATACAAATTCGTTTCATATAAATCATATTGCAGTAAAATACGCAAATACAAGAGTTAAAATGCCAAAACCAGAGAAACATTGTTCTTAGCGTACTGTACTAAAAAGTTATATACCTCCATAAAATATGTTCAAATATTGATACAAATTCGTTTCAAATGAAACATATTGCAGATATATACGCAAATACTGGCGTTAAAATGTTAATACCAGAGTCAAATATTTCTTAGCGTATTGCACTAAAAAGTTATAGGCCTTCATAAAATATGTTCAAATATTGATACAAATTCGTTTCAAATGAGACGTATTGCAGTAATATACGCAAATACAGCTGTAATAATGCCAATACCAGAGTAATATATTTTTTTAGGTATTGGACTAGAAAGTTATAGGCCTCTATAAAATATGTTCAGATATTGATACAAATTCGTTTGAAATGAGACATATTGCAGTAATATACGCAAATACGAGCGTTTAAATGCCAATAACAGAGTAAAATATTTCTTAGCGTATTGCACTAAAAAGTTATAGACCTCTATAAAATATGTTCAGATATTGATACATATTCGTTTCAGATGAGACGTATTGCAGTAATATACGCAAATACAAGCGTTAAAATGCCAATACCAGAGTAATATATTTCATAGCGAATTGTACTAAAAAGTTAAAGTCCTCCGTAAAATTTGTTCAGATATTGATACAAATTCGTTTCATATAAGACATATTGCAGTAAAATACGCAAATAAAAGCGTTTAAATGCCAAAACCATAGTAATATATTTCTTAGCGTACTGTACTAAAAAGTTACATACCTCCATAAAATATGTTCAGATATTGATACAAATTCTATTCAAATGAGACATATTGCAGATATAGTCTGACGCGAACATTTGTCCGGGCTAGACGTGCGGTTCCTCGCTCATGCGAGTATTATTGCTTACATTGCAAATAGCTCATTACACATACCTCAATTTGTGTATTACTTAATTATGCAAACGCAATAAATTTAAATCGCGAGTGTAATAGTTTTATTTTATATACGTTACTGGGTCACCATGAAAGGTGACCCAAAAACAGTTGCTAAAATTATACAAAGAACCGACGGAAAATATTCAATAACTCCACCATCAGGGAAGAAAGCTATACCAGCTGAATTAAAGAACTTGGGATTTATCCCACCAACTCCTCCTTTGCCATCCACCAAGCACGCACGAGCGAAGTCGGCCACTCAACTCTACGCACAGGCTTCAACATCTCACGCACTCCAACAAACGACCAGAATAATGGATACCGAAGGATCGCCCGCCTTCTCAAAAAGCGCAAAAATAGTAAGATCTCCCATTTTTACTAGGAAACTATTAAATTTCGAATCTAACATAGTACCACCAACACCCCCACCACGAGAGCAAATAGCAACCCCTACAGGAAGTCTAAATGAACAAGAAATCGCTTCGACCTTAAACACCCAGTCGATCTCGGAACCTGCTCTACTAGATAAAACTGAAGACAGCTGGACAGTTATCAATTCTAGGAAGAGCAAAAGATCCAGCCCGGAAGAAAATAGAAACGTAAGACAGAAAACCCTAACAGACTACTGGTTCAATGGACCTGAAACCTCAAATAAATTCGAAAAACTAAATGTAGAAGAATTAATTGAAGAAGATATTAGTCCTGAAATTATTAAACCTCCACCAATTTTCGTACACGGCATAGGATACATAAAGCCTCTGACTGACCTCTTGAACCTCCACGCAAAAGACAATTACGTAATTAAGCTTATTGGAAGTTCTCAAGCAAAAATCTTACTGACCGAGCCTAGATTTTATCGCGTCATAACGAAAGAACTAGAAGAAAAGAAAACAGAATTCCATTCATTTCAGTCAAAATCGGAAAGAAAATTCAAAGTTGTACTACGTGATCTTCACCACACTGTTGACATCGAAGAATTAAAGAAGGAAATACACTCATATGGACACAATGCATTAAATATATGGAATATTAAGCATAAAATAACAAAAGCCCCTCTACCTATGTTCTTTATTGAGTTGCAACAAAAGGACAATAATAAAGAAATTTATGACACTAAATACCTTATGCACTCGAAAATCAAATTTGAACCTCCACGCCAAAAAAGAGAAATACCTCAATGTACAAGATGCCAAAGATTTAATCATACAAAAAATTTCTGCAACCTTTCACCACGTTGCGTGAAGTGCACTGGTGATCATCTGACTAGAGACTGTCCCAAACAAGATAAAAGTACTGCCGCAACCTGCACCAACTGTGGAGGAAACCACCCAGCGAACTACAAAGGCTGTAGTGTCTTTAAAGAAATACAGTCACGTAAGTTCCCACCCCTTAGACAAAAACAGAATACAGTCAACCATAACATAACCGGAAATCCAACACAACCAGGCGTATCATACGCCCAAAAGACAAGAGCTAATGTCCAACAGACACAAATAGAACATAACATACAACAAAATTTAAATCATACTTCCGACAAACAGCAAAATAGTAATCTAGAAGCTATGATGATCAAACTGATGGAGCGCATGGACACCATGCTAAATCTCCTCACTACCTTTGTGGCTAAAATGAAATAATGCCCAACTCCTAAAAATCGCTCTCTGGAACGCCAATGGTCTTGGACAGCACAGCCAAGAAGTAAAAATATTTATAGCAGAACACAACATAGATGTGATGCTCATTTCCGAAACTAACTTTACAAATAAGACGTATCTGAAGATACCAGGATACTCAATATACAATACTAAACACCCAGATGGTACTGCCCATGGAGGCACTGCCGTAATCATCCGACAGCAAATTAAGCACCATGAACTAAATAAATACCAGCACGAACACCTCCAAGCTACTAGCATTGTAATTAACGAAGAGACAACAGGACCTCTAACTATCTCAGCTGTCTACTGTCCACCTAGACACACAATTAACAAAGCACAATTTAAAGACTTTTATAACACTCTGGGGTCTAGATTTATAGCTGGAGGTGACTACAATGCGAAACATCCCTACTGGGGTTCACGACTGACCACCCCTAAAGGTAGACAACTCTACCAAGCAATGCAAGAGAATAATCTACATCATTTATCTACTGGCCAACCTACAGACAGAAGAAAAGTTCCGGATCTCATAGACTTTTGTGTAGTAAAAGGCGTGTCATCACGTTATCTAAATGCCGAAAGTTGTTAAGATCTATCATCGGACCACTCTCCAGTCATAATTACTGTAAATAGGCAAATAACAATAAAACAAAAACCTCCATCACTCATTAGTAAAAAAACAGCACACATTCAGAAATCTGCTGGACAACAAGCTTTCGCTCGAAATTTCACTCAAAACCGAACACGAAATAGACGAAGCCATAGAATTCCTAAATGACGCAATACAAGAATCAGCATGGGGCGCAGCACCGGTACAAAACGCCAATCAAAAACGAGAAAATTGTCCAAAAATCGTTAGGGACATCGTCGCTGAAAAACGGAAGCTACGCAAACAATGGCAAATAACAAGATCACCACAGGATAAACCAAAACTTAACCAGGCAATAAAAGCAGTCAAAAAGTTACTAAGCAACCTGCGAAATAAATCTGTCGAAGAATACTTAGAAAATCTCACTCCGTCAGCATCCACAGACTATTCCCTCTGGCGAGCAACAAAAAAGCTCAAACAACCGGAACAGTCAAATCCACCCTTACTCCTAGCAAATGGTAGCTGGGCCAGAACCGACCAGTCAAAAGCGAACACATTTGCGCAACATTTATCAACAGTATTCCAACCCTTTCCTAGTGAAATTTCGGTAGAAGAAGAACAAGAAATCCTGCAGTACCTAGAGACCCCCCTACAACTCTGCTTGCCTATAGTCAAATTAAAAACTAGTGAAATAAAAAACGCTATAACAAATATTGACCCCAAAAAAGCTTCAGGATATGACCTAATAACAGGAAGGATTCTGCAAGAACTTTCTTCTAAAGGAATCTATCTGATAACAATGATCTGTAACTCAGTCCAAAGATTAGAATACTTTCCCTCTCAGTGGAAAGTAGCTCAAATTATCCTTATACCCAAGCCAGGAAAACCACCACAAGAAGTAAGCTCCTACAGACCCATCAGTCTCCTTCCTATAATCTCCAAACTTTTCGAAAAGTTATTGCTTAAGCGCCTAAAGCCAGTTCTAGAAGAAAAAGACATTATTCCAAACCACCAATTCGGATTTCGTACGCAACACGCAACGATTGAACAAATCCACAGAGTCGTGAACGAAATACGCAAAAATCTAGAAGAGAAAAAATACTGCTCAGCTGCCTTCTTAGATATAAGTCAAGCTTTCGATAAAGTCTGGCACACCGGGCTATTGTTTAAAATTAAAAGAATCCTACCACATAATTACTACCAAATCCTCAAATCATACCTTTCCAACAGATACTTCTATATTAAATATAAAGATGAATCCAGTGTCCCACAAGGTAGTGTACTAGGTAGTGTACTAGGACCCATACTATATCTCCTATACACAGCCGATCTGCCAACATCAGAAACAACATTCATCGCAACATTCGCCGATGATACAGCAATACTTGCCTCTCACGAAGATCACAACGTGGCCACAAGATATCTTCAGGCACATCTGAACAAAATTCAACCATGGCTAACAAAATGGAGATTTAGGGCAAATGAAACCAAATCTACCCATGTCACATTTGCAATGAGAAAAGAAACCTGTCCTCCTGTGACACTGTACGGCAAGCCCCTCCCACAGACAGAAGAAGCGAAATATCTAAACATGCACTTAGATCGTCGTTTAACATGGAAAAAACACATTTGGACCAAAAGAAAACAACTTGGCTTGAAATTCAGTCGCATGTACTGGCTAATAGGCCGTAAATCTCAACTCTCAACAGAAAACAAAATTCTTTTTTACAAGACTATCCTCAAACCAGTCTGGACGTACGGAATCCAACTATGGGGTACCGCCAGTAACTCTAACATTGAAATCCTGCAGAGATTTCAGTCCAAAGTGCTCCGCTCTGTCCTTAATGCACCATGGTACGTCACCAACGCCATAATTCATCGCGATCTCTCCGTAGTGACAGTGAAAGAAGAAATAAAAAACTTCAGTGAGAAATATCATAGCAGATTACGTGCGCATCCAAATACTTTAGCAAGTAATTTGCTGACAGTGAAAATAAAAAAACGCTTAAAACGTGATAACATACTTGACCTACCTAACAAATGTAACTAACAATTTCAATGTTTTTAGTGTCATCATACCTGTTATGCAGAGGCGACAGAAAAGAAGCCAGTTAGCATATTCCCGACAAGGTGACTAGAAATAGTCACCAACATTGACACAATTAGCACTTAATCTAGAATAAGAAGAGGACTATCACGGGATAGCACCCTCTACATGCCAATGTATTTTTGTACATCTTACTATAAGTTTTACTGAATGTCAGTTATTAAGACAGATTGTAAATAAAAATGGGTTATAAAAAAAAATATATTGCAGATATATACGCAAATACTGGCGTTACAATGTTAATACCAGAGTAAAATATTTCTTAGCGTATTGCACTAAAAAGTTATAGGCCTTCATAAAATATGTTCAGATATTGATACAAATTCGTTTCAAATGAGACATATTGCAGTAATATACGCAAATATGAGCGGTTAAATGCCAATACCAGAGTAAAATATTTCTTAGCGTATTGCACTAAAAAGTTATAGACCTCTGAAAAATATGTTCAGATATTGATACATATTCGTTTCAAATGAGATGTATTGCAGTAATATACGCAAATACAACTGTAAAAATGCCAACACCAGAGTAATATATTTCTTTACGTTTTGGACTAGAAAGTTATAGGCTTCCATAAAATATGTTCAGATATTGATACAAATTCGTTTCAAATGAGACATATTGCAGTAATGTACGCAAACACGAGCGTTTAAATGCCAATACCAGAGTAAAATATTTCTTAGCGTATTGCACTAAAAAGTTATAGACCTCTGAAAAATAAGTTCATAAATTGATACATTTTCGTTTCAATTGACACGTATTGCAGTAAATATACGCAAATACAACTGTAAAAATGCCAATACCAGAGAAATATATTTCTTTACGTATTGGACTAGAAAGTTATAGGCTACTATAAAATATGTTCAGATATTGATACAAATTCGTTTCAAATGAGACATATTGCAGTAATATACGCAAAAACGAGCGTTTAAATGCCAAAACCAGAGTAAAATATTTCTTAGCGTATTGCACTAAAAAGTTATAGACCTCTGAAAAATATGTTCAGAAATTGATACATTTTCGTATCAAATGAGACGTATTGCAGTAATATACGCAAATACAACTGTAAAAATTCCAATACCAGAGTAATATATTTCTTTACGTATTGGACTAGAAAGTTATAGGCCTCCATAAAATATGTTCAGATATTGATACAAATTCGATTCAAATGAGACATATTGCAGTAATATACGCAAATACGAGCTTTTAAGTGCCAATACCAGAGTAAAATATTTCTTAGCGTATTGCACTAAAAAGTTATAGACCTCTGAAAAATATGTTCAGATATTGATACATTTTCGTTTAAAATGAGACGTATTGCAGTAATATACGCAAATACAACTGTAAAAATGCCAATACCAGAGTAATATATTTCTTTACGTATTGGACTAGAAAGTTATAGGCTACCATAAAATATGTTCACATATTGATACAAATTCGTTTCAAATGAGACATATTGCAGTAATATACGCAAATACGAGCGTTTAAGTGCCAGTACCAGAGTAAAATATTTGTTAGCGTATTGCACTAAAAGTTATAGACCTCTGAAAAATATGTTCAGATATTGATACATTTTCGTTTCAAATGAGACGTGTTGCAGTAATATACGCAAATACAACTGTAAAAATGCCAATACCAGAGTAATACATTTCTTTCCGTATTGGACTAGAAAGTTATAGGCTTCCATAAAATATGTTCAGATATTGATACAAATTCGTTTCAAATGAGACATATTGCAGTAATATACGCAAATACGAGTGTTTAAATGCCAATACCAGAGTAAAATATTTCTTTGCGTATTGCATCAAAAAGTTATAGACCTCTGAAAAATATGTTCAGATATTGATACATTTTCGTTTCAAATGAGACGTATTGCAGTAATATACGCAAATACAACTGTAAAAATGCCAATACCAGAGTAATATATTTCTTTACGTATTGGACTAGAAAGTTATAGGCTACCATAAAATATGGTCAGATATTGATACAAATTCGTTTCAATTGAGACATATTGCAGTTATATACGCAAACACGAGCGTTTAAATGCCAATACCAGAGTAAAATATTTCTTAGCGTATTGCACTAAAAAGTTATAGACCTCTGAAAAAAATGTTCAGAAATTGATACATTTTCGTTTCAATTGACACGTATTGCAGTAAATATACGCAAATACAACTGTAAAAATGCCAATACCAGAGAAATATATTTCTTTACGTACTGGACTAGAAAGTTATAGGCTACCATAAAATATGTTCAGATATTGATACAAATTCGATTCAAATGAGACATATTGCAGTAATATACGCAAATACGAGCGTTTAAAAGCCAATACCAGAGTAAAATATTTCTTAGCGTATTGCACTAAAAAGATATAGACTTCTTAAAAATATGATTAGATATTGATACATGTTCGTTTCAAATGAGACGTATTGCAGTAATATACGCAAATACAACTGTAAAAATGGCAATACCAGAGTAATATATTTCTTTACGTATTGGACTAGAAAGTTATAGGCCTCCATAAAATATGTTCAGATATTGATACAAATTCGTATCAAATGAGACATATTGCAGTAATATACGCAAATACGAGCGTTTAAGTGCCAATACCAGAGTAAAAGTTTTCTTAGCGTATTGCACTAAAAAATTATAGACCTCTGAAAAATATGTTCAGAAATTGATACATTTTCGTTTCAAATGAGATGTATTGCAGTAATATACGCAAATACAACTGTAAAAATGCCAACACCAGAGTAATATATTTCTTTACGTATTGGACTACAAAGTTATAGGCTTCCATAAAATATGTTCAGATATTGATACAAATTCGTTTCAAATGAGACATATTGCAGTAATATACGCAAATACGAGCGTTTAAGTGCCAATACCAGAGTAAAATATTTCTTAGCGTATTGCACTAAAAAGTTATAGACCTCTTAAAAATATGTTTAGATATTGATACATGTTCGTTTCAAATGAGATGTATTGCAGTAATATACGCAAATACAACTGTAAAAATGCCAACACGAGAGTAATATATTTCTTTACGTATTGGACTAGAAAGTTATAGGCTTCCATAAAATATGTTCAGATATTGATACAAATTCGTTTCAAATGAGACATATTGCAGTAATGTACGCAAACACGAGCGTTTAAATGCCAATACCAGAGTAAAATATTTCTTAGCGTATTGCACTAAAAAGTTATAGACCTCTGAAAAATATGTTCAGATATTGATACATTTTCGTTTCAAATGAGACATATTGCAGTAATGTACGCAAACACGAGCGTTTAAATGCCAATACCAGAGTAAAATATTTCTTAGCGTATTGCACTAAAAAGTTATAGACCTCTGAAAAATATGTTCAGATATTGATACATTTTCGTTTCAAATGAGACGTATTGCAGTAATATACGCAAATACAACTGTAAAAATGCCAACACGAGAGTAATATATTTCTTTACGTATTGGACTAGAAAGTTATAGGCTTCCATAAAATATGTTCAGATATTGATACAAATTCGTTTCAAATGAGACCTATTGCAGTAATGTACGCAAACACGAGCGTTTAAATGCCAATACCAGAGTAAAATATTTCTTAGCGTATTGCACTAAAAAGTTATAGACCTCTTAAAAATATGTTTAGATATTGATACATGTTCGTTTCAAATGAGACGTATTGCAGTAATATACGCAAATACAACTGTAAAAATGCCAACACGAGAGTAATATATTTCTTTACGTATTGGACTAGAAAGTTATAGGCTTCCATAAAATATGTTCAGATATTGATACAAATTCGTTTCAAATGAGACCTATTGCAGTAATGTACGCAAACACGAGCGTTTAAATGCCAATACCAGAGTAAAATATTTCTTAGCGTATTGCACTAAAAAGTTATAGACCTCTTAAAAATATGTTTAGATATTGATACATGTTCGTTTCAAATGAGACGTATTGCAGTATTATACGCAAATACAACTGTAAAAATGCCAACACGAGAGTAATATATTTCTTTACGTATTGGACTAGAAAGTTATAGGCTTCCATAAAATATGTTCAGATATTGATACAAATTCGTTTCAAATGAGACATATTGCAGTAATGTACGCAAACACGAGCGTTTAATTGCCAATACCAGAGTAAAATATTTCTTAGCGTATTGCACTAAAAAGTTATAGACCTCTGAAAAATATGTTCAGATATTGATACATTTTCGTTTCAAATGAGACGTATTGCAGTAATATACGCAAATACAACTGTAAAAATGCCAACACGAGAGTAATATATTTCTTTACGTATTGCACTAGAAAGTTATAGGCTTCCATAAAATATGTTCAGATATTGATACAAATTCGTTTCAAATGAGACATATTGCAGTAATGTACGCAAACACGAGCGTTTAAATGCCAATACCAGAGTAAAATATTTCTTAGCGTATTGCACTAAAAAGTTTAAGACCTCTTAAAAATATGTTAAGATATTGATACATGTTCGTTTCAAATGAGACGTATTGCAGTAATATACGCAAATACAACTGTAAAAATGCCAACACGAGAGTAATATATTTCTTTACGTATTGGACTAGAAAGTTATAGGCTTCCATAAAATATGTTCAGATATTGATACAAATTCGTTTCAAATGAGACATATTGCAGTAATGTACGCAAACACGAGCGTTTAAATGCCAATACCAGAGTAAAATATTTCTTAGCGTATTGCACTAAAAAGTTATAGACCTCTGAAAAATATGTTCAGATATTGATACATTTTCGTTTCAAATGAGACAAATTGCAGTAATGTACGCAAACACGAGCGTTTAAATGCCAATACCAGAGTAAAATATTTGTTAGCGTATTGCACTAAAAAGTTATAGACCTCTGAAAAATATGTTCCGATATTGATACATTTTCGTTTCAAATGAGACGTATTGCAGTAATATACGCAAATACAACTGTAAAAATGCCAACACGAGAGTAATATATTTCTTTCCGTATTGGACTAGAAAGTTATAGGCTTCCATAAAATATGTTCAGATATTGATACAAATTCGTTTCAAATGAGACATATTGCAGTAATGTACGCAAACACGAGCGTTTAAATGCCAATACCAGAGTAAAATATTTGTTAGCGTATTGCACTAAAAAGTTATAGACCTCTGAAAAATATGTTCAGATATTGATACATTTTCGTTTCAAATGAGACGTATTGCAGTAATATACGCAAATACAACTGTAAAAATGCCAATACCAGAGTAATATATTTCTTTACGTATTGGACTAGAAAGTTATAGGCCTCCATAAAATATGTTCAGATATTGATACAAATTCGTATCAAATGAGACATATTGCAGTAATATACGCAAATACGAGCGTTTAAGTGCCAATACCAGAGTAAAAGTTTTCTTAGCGTATTGCACTAAAAAATTATAGACCTCTGAAAAATATGTTCAGAAATTGATACATTTTCGTTTCAAATGAGATGTATTGCAGTAATATACGCAAATACAACTGTAAAAATGCCAACACCAGAGTAATATATTTCTTTACGTATTGGACTACAAAGTTATAGGCTTCCATAAAATATGTTCAGATTTTGATACAAATTCGTTTCAAATGAGACATATTGCAGTAATATACGCAAATACGAGCGTTTAAGTGCCAATACCAGAGTAAAATATTTCTTAGCGTATTGCACTAAAAAGTTATAGACCTCTTAAAAATATGTTTAGATATTGATACATGTTCGTTTCAAATGAGATGTATTGCAGTAATATACGCAAATACAACTGTAAAAATGCCAACACGAGAGTAATATATTTCTTTACGTATTGGACTAGAAAGTTATAGGCTTCCATAAAATATGTTCAGATATTGATACAAATTCGTTTCAAATGAGACATATTGCAGTAATGTACGCAAACACGAGCGTTTAAATGCCAATACCAGAGTAAAATATTTCTTAGCGTATTGCACTAAAAAGTTATAGACCTCTGAAAAATATGTTCAGATATTGATACATTTTCGTTTCAAATGAGACATATTGCAGTAATGTACGCAAACACGAGCGTTTAAATGCCAATACCAGAGTAAAATATTTGTTAGCGTATTGCACTAAAAAGTTATAGACCTCTGAAAAATATGTTCAGATATTGATACAAATTCGTTTCAAATGAGACATATTGCAGTAATATACGCAAATACGAGCGTTTAAATGCCAAAACCAGAGTAAAATATTTCTTAGCGTATTGCACTAAAAAGTTATAGACCTCTGAAAAATATGTTCAGAAATTGATACATTTTCGTTTCAAATGAGACGTATTGCAGTAATATACGCAAATACAACTGTAAAAATTCCAATACCAGAGTAATATATTTCTTTACGTATTGGACTAGAAAGTTATAGGCCTCCATAAAATATGTTCAGATATTGATACAAATTCGATTCAAATGAGACATATTGCAGTAATATACGCAAATACGAGCTTTTAAGTGCCAATACCAGAGTAAAATATTTCTTAGCGTATTGCACTAAAAAGTTATAGACCTCTGAAAAATATGTTCAGATATTGATACATTTTCGTTTAAAATGAGACGTATTGCAGTAATATACGCAAATACAACTGTAAAAATGCCAATACCAGAGTAATATATTTCTTTACGTATTGGACTAGAAAGTTATAGGCTACCATAAAATATGTTCACATATTGATACAAATTCGTTTCAAATGAGACATATTGCAGTAATATACGCAAATACGAGCGTTTAAGTGCCAGTACCAGAGTAAAATATTTGTTAGCGTATTGCACTAAAAGTTATAGACCTCTGAAAAATATGTTCAGATATTGATACATTTTCGTTTCAAATGAGACGTGTTGCAGTAATATACGCAAATACAACTGTAAAAATGCCAATACCAGAGTAATACATTTCTTTCCGTATTGGACTAGAAAGTTATAGGCTTCCATAAAATATGTTCAGATATTGATACAAATTCGTTTCAAATGAGACATATTGCAGTAATATACGCAAATACGAGTGTTTAAATGCCAATACCAGAGTAAAATATTTCTTTGCGTATTGCATCAAAAAGTTATAGACCTCTGAAAAATATGTTCAGATATTGATACATTTTCGTTTCAAATGAGACGTATTGCAGTAATATACGCAAATACAACTGTAAAAATGCCAATACCAGAGTAATATATTTCTTTACGTATTGGACTAGAAAGTTATAGGCTACCATAAAATATGGTCAGATATTGATACAAATTCGTTTCAATTGAGACATATTGCAGTTATATACGCAAACACGAGCGTTTAAATGCCAATACCAGAGTAAAATATTTCTTAGCGTATTGCACTAAAAAGTTATAGACCTCTGAAAAAAATGTTCAGAAATTGATACATTTTCGTTTCAATTGACACGTATTGCAGTAAATATACGCAAATACAACTGTAAAAATGCCAATACCAGAGAAATATATTTCTTTACGTACTGGACTAGAAAGTTATAGGCTACCATAAAATATGTTCAGATATTGATACAAATTCGATTCAAATGAGACATATTGCAGTAATATACGCAAATACGAGCGTTTAAAAGCCAATACCAGAGTAAAATATTTCTTAGCGTATTGCACTAAAAAGATATAGACTTCTTAAAAATATGATTAGATATTGATACATGTTCGTTTCAAATGAGACGTATTGCAGTAATATACGCAAATACAACTGTAAAAATGCCAATACCAGAGTAATATATTTCTTTACGTATTGGACTAGAAAGTTATAGGCCTCCATAAAATATGTTCAGATATTGATACAAATTCGTATCAAATGAGACATATTGCAGTAATATACGCAAATACGAGCGTTTAAGTGCCAATACCAGAGTAAAAGTTTTCTTAGCGTATTGCACTAAAAAATTATAGACCTCTGAAAAATATGTTCAGAAATTGATACATTTTCGTTTCAAATGAGATGTATTGCAGTAATATACGCAAATACAACTGTAAAAATGCCAACACCAGAGTAATATATTTCTTTACGTATTGGACTACAAAGTTATAGGCTTCCATAAAATATGTTCAGATATTGATACAAATTCGTTTCAAATGAGACATATTGCAGTAATATACGCAAATACGAGCGTTTATGTGCCAATACCAGAGTAAAATATTTCTTAGCGTATTGCACTAAAAAGTTATAGACCTCTGAAAAATATGTTCAGATATTGATACATTTTCGTTTCAAATGAGACGTATTGCAGTAATATACGCAAATACAACTGTAAAAATGCCAACACGAGAGTAATATATTTCTTTACGTATTGGACTAGAAAGTTATAGGCTTCCATAAAATATGTTCAGATATTGATACAAATTCGATTCAAATGAGACATATTGCAGTCATATACGCAAATACGAGCGTTTAAGTGCCAATACCAGAGTAAAATATTTCTTAGCGTATTGCACTAAAAAGTTATAGACTTCTTAAAAATATGTTTAGATATTGATACATGTTCGTTTCAAATGAGACGTATTGCAGTAATATACGCAAATACAACTGTAAAAATGCCAATACCAGAGTAATATATTTCTTTACGTATTGGACTAGAAAGTTATAGGCCTCCATAAAATATGTTCAGATATTGATACAAATTCGTTTCAAATGAGACATATTGCAGTAATATACGCAAATACGAGCGTTAAGGTGCCAATACCAGAGTAAAATATTTCTAAGCGTATTGCACTAAAAAGTTATAGACCTCTTAAAAATATGTTTAGATATTGATACATGTTCGTTTCAAATGAGACGTATTGCAGTATTATACGCAAATACAACTGTAAAAATGCCAACACCAGAGTAATATATTTCTTTACGTATTGGACTACAAAGTTATAGGCTTCCATAAAATATGTTCAGATATTGATACAAATTCGTTTCAAATGAGACATATTGCAGTAATATACGCAAATACGAGCGTTTAAGTGCCAATACCAGAGTAAAATATTTCTTAGCGTATTGCACTAAAAAGTTATAGACCTCTTAAAAATATGTTTAGATATTGATACATGTTCGTTTCAAATGAGACGTATTGCAGTATTATACGCAAATACAACTGTAAAAATGCCAACACGAGAGTAATATATTTCTTTACGTATTGGACTAGAAAGTTATAGGCTTCCATAAAATATGTTCAGATATTGATACAAATTCGTTTCAAATGAGACATATTGCAGTAATGTACGCAAACACGAGCGTTTAATTGCCAATACCAGAGTAAAATATTTCTTAGCGTATTGCACTAAAAAGTTATAGACCTCTGAAAAATATGTTCAGATATTGATACATTTTCGTTTCAAATGAGACGTATTGCAGTAATATACGCAAATACAACTGTAAAAATGCCAACACGAGAGTAATATATTTCTTTACGTATTGGACTAGAAAGTTATAGGCTTCCATAAAATATGTTCAGATATTGATACAAATTCGTTTCAAATGAGACATATTGCAGTAATGTACGCAAACACGAGCGTTTAAATGCCAATACCAGAGTAAAATATTTCTTAGCGTATTGCACTAAAAAGTTTAAGACCTCTTAAAAATATGTTAAGATATTGATACATGTTCGTTTCAAATGAGACGTATTGCAGTAATATACGCAAATACAACTGTAAAAATGCCAACACGAGAGTAATATATTTCTTTACGTATTGGACTAGAAAGTTATAGGCTTCCATAAAATATGTTCAGATATTGATACAAATTCGTTTCAAATGAGACATATTGCAGTAATGTACGCAAACACGAGCGTTTAAATGCCAATACCAGAGTAAAATATTTCTTAGCGTATTGCACTAAAAAGTTATAGACCTCTGAAAAATATGTTCAGATATTGATACATTTTCGTTTCAAATGAGACAAATTGCAGTAATGTACGCAAACACGAGCGTTTAAATGCCAATACCAGAGTAAAATATTTGTTAGCGTATTGCACTAAAAAGTTATAGACCTCTGAAAAATATGTTCCGATATTGATACATTTTCGTTTCAAATGAGACGTATTGCAGTAATATACGCAAATACAACTGTAAAAATGCCAACACGAGAGTAATATATTTCTTTCCGTATTGGACTAGAAAGTTATAGGCTTCCATAAAATATGTTCAGATATTGATACAAATTCGTTTCAAATGAGACATATTGCAGTAATGTACGCAAACACGAGCGTTTAAATGCCAATACCAGAGTAAAATATTTGTTAGCGTATTGCACTAAAAAGTTATAGACCTCTGAAAAATATGTTCAGATATTGATACATTTTCGTTTCAAATGAGACGTATTGCAGTAATATACGCAAATACAACTGTAAAAATGCCAATACCAGAGTAATATATTTCTTTACGTATTGGACTAGAAAGTTATAGGCCTCCATAAAATATGTTCAGATATTGATACAAATTCGTATCAAATGAGACATATTGCAGTAATATACGCAAATACGAGCGTTTAAGTGCCAATACCAGAGTAAAAGTTTTCTTAGCGTATTGCACTAAAAAATTATAGACCTCTGAAAAATATGTTCAGAAATTGATACATTTTCGTTTCAAATGAGATGTATTGCAGTAATATACGCAAATACAACTGTAAAAATGCCAACACCAGAGTAATATATTTCTTTACGTATTGGACTACAAAGTTATAGGCTTCCATAAAATATGTTCAGATATTGATACAAATTCGTTTCAAATGAGACATATTGCAGTAATATACGCAAATACGAGCGTTTAAGTGCCAATACCAGAGTAAAATATTTCTTAGCGTATTGCACTAAAAAGTTATAGACCTCTGAAAAATATGTTCAGATATTGATACATTTTCGTTTCAAATGAGACATATTGCAGTAATGTACGCAAACACGAGCGTTTAAATGCCAATACCAGAGTAAAATATTTCTTAGCGTATTGCACTAAAAAGTTATAGACCTCTGAAAAATATGTTCAGATATTGATACATTTTCGTTTCAAATGAGACGTATTGCAGTAATATACGCAAATACAACTGTAAAAATGCCAACACGAGAGTAATATATTTCTTTACGTATTGGACTAGAAAGTTATAGGCTTCCATAAAATATGTTCAGATATTGATACAAATTCGTTTCAAATGAGACATATTGCAGTAATGTACGCAAACACGAGCGTTTAAATGCCAATACCAGAGTAAAATATTTCTTAGCGTATTGCACCAAAAAGTTATAGACCTCTGAAAAATATGTTCAGATATTGATACATTTTCGTTTCAAATGAGACATATTGCAGTCATATACGCAAATACGAGCTTTTATGTGCCAATAATAGAGTAAAATATTTCTTAGCGTATTGCACTAAAAAGTTATACACCTCTTAAAAATATGTTTAGATATTGATACATGTTCGTTTCAAATGAGACGTATTGCAGTAATATACGCAAATACGAGCGTTTAAGTGCCAATACCAGAGTAAAATATTTCTTAGCGTATTGCACTAAAAAGTTATAGACCTCTGAAAAATATGTTCAGATATTGATACATTTTCGTTTCAAATGAGACGTATTGCAGTAATATACGCAAATACAACTGTAAAAATGCCAATACCAGAGTAATATATTTCTTTACGTATTGGACTAGAAAGTTATAGGCCTCCATAAAATATGTTCAGATATTGATACAAATTCGTATCAAATGAGACATATTGCAGTAATATACGCAAATACGAGCGTTTAAGTGCCAATACCAGAGTAAAAGTTTTCTTAGCGTATTGCACTAAAAAATTATAGACCTCTGAAAAATATGTTCAGAAATTGATACATTTTCGTTTCAAATGAGATGTATTGCAGTAATATACGCAAATACAACTGTAAAAATGCCAACACCAGAGTAATATATTTCTTTACGTATTGGACTACAAAGTTATAGGCTTCCATAAAATATGTTCAGATATTGATACAAATTCGTTTCAAATGAGACATATTGCAGTAATATACGCAAATACGAGCGTTTAAGTGCCAATACCAGAGTAAAATATTTCTTAGCGTATTGCACTAAAAAGTTATAGACCTCTGAAAAATATGTTCAGATATTGATACATTTTCGTTTCAAATGAGACGTATTGCAGTAATATACGCAAATACAACTGTAAAAATGCCAATACCAGAGTAATATATTTCTTTACGTATTGGACTAGAAAGTTATAGGCCTCCATAAAATATGTTCAGATATTGATACAAATTCGTTTCAAATGAGACATATTGCAGTAATGTACGCAAACACGAGCGTTTAAATGCCAATACCAGAGTAAAATATTTCGTAGCGTATTGCACTAAAAAGTTATAGACCTCTGAAAAATATGTTCAGATATTGATACATTTTCGTTTCAAATGAGACGTATTGCAGTAATATACGCAAATACAACTGTAAAAATGCCAATACCAGAGTAATATATTTCTTTACGTATTGGACTAGAAAGTTATAGGCCTCCATAAAATATGTTCAGATATTGATACAAATTCGTTTCAAATGAGACATATTGCAGTAATATACGCAAATACGAGCGTTAAGGTGCCAATACCAGAGT
The DNA here is from genome assembly GCA_944039245.1 of Nebria salina. Taxonomy (NCBI): domain Eukaryota; kingdom Metazoa; phylum Arthropoda; class Insecta; order Coleoptera; family Carabidae; genus Nebria; species Nebria salina. The sequence continues at coordinate 8,581,907 of OX063274.1, forward strand.
AAAATATTTCTAAGCGTATTGCACTAAAAAGTTATAGACCTCTTAAAAATACGTTTAGATATTGATACATGTTCGTTTCAAATGAGACGTATTGCAGTATTATACGCAAATACAACTGTAAAAATGCCAACACCAGAGTAATATATTTCTTTACGTATTGGACTACAAAGTTATAGGCTTCCATAAAATATGTTCAGATATTGATACAAATTCGTTTCAAATGAGACATATTGCAGTAATATACGCAAATACGAGCGTTTAAGTGCCAATACCAGAGTAAAATATTTCTTAGCGTATTGCACTAAAAAGTTATAGACCTCTTAAAAATATGTTTAGATATTGATACATGTTCGTTTCAAATGAGACGTATTGCAGTATTATACGCAAATACAACTGTAAAAATGCCAACACGAGAGTAATATATTTCTTTACGTATTGGACTAGAAAGTTATAGGCTTCCATAAAATATGTTCAGATATTGATACAAATTCGTTTCAAATGAGACATATTGCAGTAATGTACGCAAACACGAGCGTTTAATTGCCAATACCAGAGTAAAATATTTCTTAGCGTATTGCACTAAAAAGTTATAGACCTCTGAAAAATATGTTCAGATATTGATACATTTTCGTTTCAAATGAGACGTATTGCAGTAATATACGCAAATACAACTGTAAAAATGCCAAAACCAGAGTAATATATTTCTTTACGTATTGGACTAGAAAGTTATAGGCTTCCATAAAATATGTTCAGATATTGATACAAATTCGTTTCAAATGAGACATATTGCAGTAATATACGCAAATACGAGCGTTTAAGTGCCAATACCAGAGTAAAATATTTCTTAGCGTATTGCACTAAAAAGTTATAGACTTCTTAAAAATATGTTTAGATATTGATACATGTTCGTTTCAAATGAGACGTATTGCAGTAATATACGCAAATACAACTGTAAAAATGCCAATACCAGAGTAATATATTTCTTTACGTATTGGACTAGAAAGTTATAGGCCTCCATAAAATATGTTCAGATATTGATACAAATTCGTTTCAAATGAGACATATTGCAGTAATATACGCAAATACGAGCGTTTTAATGCCAATACCAGAGTAAAATATTTCTTAGCGTATTGCACTAAAAAGTTATAGACCTCTGAAAAATATGTTCAGATATTGATACATTTTCGTTTAAAATGAGACGTATTGCAGTAATATACGCAAATACAACTGTAAAAATGCCAATACCAGAGTAATATATTTCCTTACGTATTGGACTAGAAAGTTATAGGCCTCCATAAAATATGTTCAGATATTGATACAAATTCGTTTCAAATGAGACATATTGCAGTAATATACGCAAATACGAGCAATTAAGTGCCAATACCAGAGTAAAATATTTCTTAGCGTATTGCACTAAAAAGTTATAGACCTCTGAAAAATATGTTCAGATATTGATACATTTTCGTTTAAAATGAGACGCATTGCAGTAATATACGCAAATACAACTGTAAAAATGTCAATACCAGAGTAATATATTTCTTTACGTATTGGACTTGAAAGTTATAGGCCTCCATAAAATATGTTCAGATATTGATACAAATTCGTTTCAAATGAGACATATTGCAGTAATATACGCAAATACGAGCAATTAAGTGCCAATACCAGAGTAAAATATTTCTTAGCGTATTGCACTAAAAAGTTATAGACCTCTGAAAAATATGTTCAGATATTGATACATTTTCGTTTCAAATGAGACGTATTGCAGTAATATACGCAAATACAACTGTAAAATGCCAATACCTGAGTAATATATTTCTTTACGTATTGGACTTGAAAGTTATAGGCCTCCATAAAATATGTTCAGATATTGATACAAATTCGTTTCAAATGAGACATATTGCAGTAATATACGCAAATACGAGCAATTAAGTGCCAATACCAGAGTAAAATATTTCTTAGCGTATTGCACTAAAAAGTTATAGACCTCTGAAAAATATGTTCAGATATTGATACATTTTCGTTTAAAATGAGACGCATTGCAGTAATATACGCAAATACAACTGTAAAAATGCCAATACCAGAGTAAAATATTTCTTAGCGTTTTGCACTAAAAGGTTTTAGACCTCTGAAAAATATGTTCAGATGTTCATACATTTTCGTTTCAAATGAGATGTATTGCAGTAATATACGCAAATACAACTGTAAAAATGCCATTACCAGAGTAATATATTTCTTTACGTATTGGACTAGAAAGTTATAGGCCTCCATAAAATAAGTTCAGATATTGATACAAATTCGTTTCAAATGAGACATATTGTAGTAATATACGCAAATACGAGCGTTTAAATGCCAATACCAGAGTAAAATATTTCTTAGCGTATTGCACTAAAAAGTTATAGACCTCTGAAAAATATGTTCAGATATTGATACATTTTCGTTTCAAATGAGACGTATTGCAGTAATATACGCAAATACAACTGTAAAAATGCCAAAACCAGAGTAATATATTTCTTTACGTATTGGACTAGAAAGTTATAGGCCTCCATAAAATATGTTCAGATTTTGATACAAATTCGTTTCAAATGAGACATACTGAAGTAATATACGCAAACAGGAGCGTTTAAATGCCAATACTAGAGTAAAATATTTCTTAGCGTATTGCACTAAAAAGTTATAGACCTCTGAAAAATATGTTCAGATATTGATACATTTTCGTTTCAAATGAGACGTATTGCAGTAAAATACGCAAATACAACTGTAAAAATGCCAGTACCAGAGTAATATATTTCTTTACGTATTGGACTAGAAAGTTATAGGCCTCCATAAAATATGTTCAGATATTGATACAAATTCGTTTCAAATGAGACATATTGCAGTAATATACGCAAATACGAGCGTTTAAGTGCCAATACCAGAGTAAAATATTTCTTAGCGTATTGCACTAAAAGGTTTTAGACCTCTGAAAAATATGTTCAGATATTGATACATTTTCGTTTCAAATGAGACGTATTGCAGTAATATACGCAAATACAACTATAAAAATGACAATACCAGAGTAATATATTTCTTTACGTATTGGACTAGAAAGTTATAGGCCTCCATAAAATATGTTCAGATATTGATACATTTTCGTTTCAAATAAGACGTATTAAAGTTATATACGCAGAAACAACTGTAAAAATGCCAATACCAGAGTAATATATTTCTTTACGTATTGGACTAGAAAGTTATAGGACTCCATAAAAAATGTTCATATATTGATACAAATTCGTTTCAAATGAGACATATTGCAGTAATATACGCAAATACAACTGTAAAAATGCCAATACCAGAGTAATATATTTCTTTACGTATTGGACTAGAAAGTTATAGGCCTCCATAAAATATGTTCAAATATTGATACAAATTCGTTTCAAATGAGACATACTGAAGTAATATACGCAAATACAAGCGTTTAAGTGCCAATACCAGAGTAAAATATTTCATAGCGTATTGCACTAAAAAGTTTTAGACCTCTTAAAAATATGTTTAGATATTGATACATGTTCGTTTCAAATGAGACGTATTGCAGTAATATACGCAAATACAACTGTAAAATGCCAATACCAGAGTAATATATTTCTTTACGTATTGGACTAGAAAGTTATAGGCCTCCATAAAATATGTTCAGATATTGATACATATTCGTTTCAAATGACACGTATCAGTAATATACGCAAATACAAGCGTCAAAATGCCAATACCAGAGTAATATATTTCTTAGCGTATGGTACTAAAAATTTATAGGCCTCCATAAAATACGTTCAGATATTGATACAAATTCGTATCAAATGAGACATATTGCAGTAATATTCACCAATACAAGCGTAAAAATGCCAATACCAGAGTAAAATATTTCTTAGCGTATTGCACTAAAAAGTTATAGACCTCTATAAAATATGTTCAGATATTGATACATATTCGTTTTAAATGACACGTATTGCAGTAATATACGCAAATACAAGCGTCAAAATTCCAATACCAGAGTTTTATATTTCTTAGCGTATTGAACTTAAAATTTATAGTCCATAAAATATGTTCAGAAATTGATACAAAATCGTTTCAATTGATACATTTTGCAGTAATACACGCAACTACAAGCGTTATAATGCCAATAATAGAGTAATATACTTCTTAGCGTATTGCACTGAAAAGTTATAGGCCTCCATAAAATATGTTCAGATATAGATACATATTCGTTTCAAATGAGACATATTGCAGTAATATACGCAAATATAAGCGTTAAAATGCCAATACCAGAGAAATATATTTCTTAGCGTATGGTACTAAAAAGTTGTATTCCTCAATAAAATCTGTTCAGATATTAATACAAATTCGATTCAAATGAAACATATTGCAATAATATCCGCAAAAACAAGCGTAAAAATGTCAATACCAGAGTAATATATTTCTTAGCGTATTGTACTAAAAAGTTGTAGTCCTCAATAAAATATGTTCAGATATTAATACCAATTCGATTCAAATGAAACATATCGCAGTAATTTACACAAATACAAGCGTTAAAATGCCAATACCAGAGTAACATTTTTCTTAGCGTATTGTACTACAAAGTTATAGTCCTCTATAAAATATGTTCAGATACAAATTCGTATCAGATGAGACATATTGCATTAATATACGCAAATACAAGCGTTGAGATGCCAATACCAAAAGAATATATTTCTTAGCGTATTGATCTAAAAAGGTATAGTTCTCCATAAAATATGTTCAGATATTGATACCAATTCGTTTCATATGAGACATAATGCTGTAATATATGCAAATGCAAGAGTTAAAATGCCAATACTAGAGTAATATATTTCTTAGCGTATGGTACTAAAATGTTATAGGCCTCCATAAAATATGTTCAGAAATTGATACAAATTCGTTTCAAATGAGACATATTGCAGTAATATACGCAAATACAAGCGTTAAAATGCAAAACCAGAGTAATATAGGGCTCAGCGTATTGTACTAAAAATTAATAGTCCGCTATAAAATATGTTCAGATATTGATACAAAATCGATTTAAATGAGACATATTGCAATAATATACGCAAATACAAGCGTTAAAATGCCAATACCAGGGTAATATACTTCTCAGCGTAATGTACTTAAAAGTTATAGTCCTCCATAAAATATGTTCAGATATTGATACAAATTCGATTTAAATGAGACATATTGCAATAATAAACGCAAATGCAAGCGTTAAAATGCCAATACCAAGGTAATTTACTTCTCAGCGGATTGTACTAAAAAGTTATAGTCCGTTATAAAATATGTTCAGATATTGATACAAATTCGTTTCAAATGAGACATATTCTTTGTACCCCAAACATCCTCTCTTGCAGCAGATACAAGCAATGTTGATGACATTATCGTCAAAAGGGTCTATCGTGCGCTTTATTTTGGTACCGAGTCATGTTGGTATTCGCGGGAATGAAGCAGCTGACGCAGCAGCTAAACGAGCGTTGTCCAGGGCTACCATTGATTTTGATCGGGTTCTTGCAGAAGACCTCAAGGGTCATTTCAAGCATCTGATCATAAATCAATGGCAAGAAAGGTGAAGTCACATAGAACAAAATAAGCTCAGGAATGTTAAGCAAAACGTGAAGGCATGGGACTCTTCCCATAGGGCATCCCGAAAGGAGGAGGTCGCTGTGGCGAGACTCCGGATAGGGCACGCCTGGTGGACGCATGGCCATCTTCTGCGCCGTGAGGAGACTCCGATGTGCGAAACGTGTGACACTGCTTTGACAGTGGCGCACGTTTTATAGGAGTGCTCCCAGTTTACCGAACAGCGAAACCGGGCGGGTCTGTCACTTGACCTGTCCGTGGCCCTTGGTGACCTTTCGACACTCATTGACAGAGTCGTCCTGTTCCTCAGGTCTATTTGCTTTTATTTGAAAGTGCTAGTTTTGTCATAAATTTTTTTTATACACGTTTTTTTTTTTTACATTCAATAATATTTTACAATAACTTTAATTTTTATAAACATTTTTAAATCCTCTTTATTAATAGATTTTAAGCTTACAATATTATTTTTACATATATATTTAAAATGTAGTTTATTTCATTATTTAGTTTATGGCGTGAATAACCCAAGAGGCTGATACGCCTTTAAATTTTAATCCTATCTACCTACCTACCTCAATTTTTTTGCGTTAATAATTTTATCGGAATTGTTACTAATCGATCGAAGCACATTTAAATATGAATGCCGAAATATATCCGATAACTTCCCAGGTAAATTGAATTTAAATGGCGCTCTTAAAGTAACACTTTTTACTTTCTTATACGCAGTATAAGTAAGTATTGTAATCATGAAAAATTTCGATCTCGAGATTTCAACGGAAATATACGTTTTGACCCTCCCTGAATCGATTTCAACTAATTTTGGAATGACGTCTGTCTGTGTGTGTGTGTGTGTGTGTGTGTGTGTCTGTATGTGTGTGTATGTTCTCTACAGCCTAAACAGTTGAAGCTAAAATTATGAATCTTTAATCTTTAGATTTGCATACGCCTTGGGTGTGCACCTCCTATTTTTGAAATAAATATTCAAACCGGAAGTGCCTGTTTACCCTAGTCATTTTTAGCAGTTTCTGCAATTACTCAAAAATGGTTACAGTTACAGAAAAATTTTATGAACAAAAATTAAAGGTATCAATATTTAGCACAACTTTTGTTTGAATATTTTTTCCGAAAAGTGTACTGGTTTCAAAATAAATATCTGCCATTTATATATATTTTTGCATAAATCGTATCATCTGCGCCTGTCAATTGTTTTACAAAATAGACGTAAATAATTTGAAGTTTGACATTTAATATATATTCTAAGAAATATATTTAGTGTAAAAGCAATCTAAAGGTTAGAACAAATATTATAAATTAGAAAAATAATGAAACTGCGAAGTGGTTTAACCCGTATGCGTATAAGAAAGTTCGGTGCATGACACTGCAGATGTTTTAAATTTGATTTTTATTTGACGTTGAATCAGAATTATTATGATCAAGTTTTGAAATATTTTCCGTCGTTTTCAAAATCCCATTTGTAACAATTTTCGGTGACGTTTGAGAATTTTTGTTAAATTTCTTATTTGTATTGCTTTTGTTGTTTGTGATAAAATCGGACACTTTATTGTAGATATTTTGACCAAAGGTTACTGTTTTGGAATACTAATCTGGATCACGTACCTGTATATCTGGAATGGATTGTGCCTCGTCAGAGGAATTACGCAGTTCCGTTGTTGTGACTTCCAGTTGAAGGAAATTGGAAGCTAAATTTACGGTATGTTGGCGAGACTGGCGTTGCTGGTGCTGGTTCTGTATCGGGATCTTTCATTGATAAAGATAAAACACAAAGATCATGTATTTATAATATCTACTGTACTAGGATACAAACAACAATATCCTACTTCAACAAGCAAAAAAAAATTTGCAATAGCCTGGCTCATATCTTCAATACATTAAAAAGTAATAAATATAGTAAATCAATTGATATAAAGGCATGTCTCTTTGAAAAAAAAAATTTACGTTTATTCAAGTAAACACTATTATATCGGCTTTGTTTTCAGCTTCGGCCATCAACATTCATCAGAAACAAATCTGAATTTTTCTAAAACTATTTACAAATATGAATTCGTCTACTTCTAACTCAATCAACCCCAGAGCCAGGTAAAATAGCTACATATATTTATAGGTAATAATATTTATTTAAACACTTGGTTGGTTTCACATATATGTTATTTTATTTGACGTACGTTTCGATATTTCGGTCATCTTCAGAATGATACACTTGTATACAATTTAATTACAAACATTACTATATATATATAGTTTATTTAAAGGTGATTTTCATAAGAGGGGAGGTACTAACATCTAGTTGGTCATTCACTATGTTTTTCTTAGAATTTACTGCCTTTTTAATTTTTAAATTTTCTATTAAGTTTAACCTTAATCCTCTACCTGAAAGGTGTAGGATATTCAAATTTCCATCGTATCTATGTTTTGGGGATAAGAACTGCAGCAGCTAAGGGAATAACACTCAAATTTTGTATCAATAACAGTTTATTACATCAGAGATATTGCACTTAACTGGGCTTTTGACGCCAATACACATTAAATACTAAGTATTAAAGTTATAAGGAATATAAGCAAAATAAAACTTAAATGAAGTAATGCCAAAGTAGGATGATCGTGACTTTACTCATCAGACGTCCAGACGTGAGTCGTGAGGCAGCACCGGCTAGTAGCTCCAGGGTTATTTATATTAGGGCGCCAGCCCGGTAATCCCGGACGTCCTGGAGGCATCGAAGAGAGATCGGTGGTTGCGCTCATCTCTGGTGCTGTCTGGTGCGACGAGTTCAGTGGTCACCAATGGGTGGTTTTAGTAACAATATCCTCCTGTACGGTTCCCGTACCGAGGTCGAGACCTCACGTACGTTATTTGTGTAATATCGTCGGAACAAATTGCCTTCAACACAGGTGGAGCGTGTTATGTACGAGATATAAGTAAACGGGAATTTATGTCCACGTTATTCACTGAATTTAAACATAAAATAAACTAAACGATAAATAGCAAATGAGAATGCTCGAATACTGAACTGTTAAGCAACAAAAAAAGGGAACAATCGAATCTACAATTAAGTTGATTACAAATATAAAGTGCGAAGTGAAAAGCACAGTTACGTTACACGGTAGATTGCAAAATAGATGCGCACGTGTGCCAAAAGAAATTACCCCGCAACCACTTGGTGAGTTGGGTTCCGGTCAATCAAAGTACAATCGGTAAGAAATAGTCAAATAGATAAAGATATACTTAACTATGTATTTTTCCTTCTGTCGGTAACTCAGCTACGGAATATATTATAAATGCACCGAATAAAAATAAACTGATCGTGAATAGTACTGGAAATGTAAGACCGCCGCCTTACTAGCTGGTAAACCGACAAGAAGGAGATATATCGTTAACTTTTGAGAATCAACAAGTTATTCCCGCAGTCGCCGGATTAATTAATCCCGGTCAAGGTGCGTGCAACGCCGAGCGGCGAGGGACACCAATCGTTTTGCGGTAAAACCGCTAGATGACTCGATCCCCTCGAAATTGTAACAACTAGGCTCATGAAATAACGACAACGTTTCAATATATTTAATTTTTGGAATTTTTTCAAGAAATTTTCATTGTGAAAGAATACAGTTAAACATAGAATTAGACATTTCAATAATTTTAAATCGTGTTCTTCTGTTACAAATTCGAGTGAAAATATTGACCTAGTTGACTCTTATGCCTTATTTGGCAATTCATGGGTGAAACAGGCATTCTATCCCAGAGAGTGGCATATATATGCAACAATGCAATATATGTAGACTTTAAGTGCGTGGTTATTCCATATTAAACAATATATCAACTTGTTAACCCGCGACTGCCAGTAATTTTTAAACTGATAGTGTGGCAATTGGATTTATAAAATTTAAGAAGTGCACCGTTAATTTTTATTTATTTGTTGTTATATGCATGGATTAATTTGTATTTTTATTTGTATTTTCGCTTGTTCTTTAATGTTAATTTGTTTCGTTATCAAAATATGTTAATTTATATTTAATTTTATATGGTTAGTAGTAGTAGTAGGATTAAAATTTAAAGGCGTATCAGCCTCTTGGGCTATTCACGCCATAAACTATATTATGAAAGAAACTAACTAAATATATGTTATGTAAAAATAAAATTGTAAACTTAATATCTATTAAATGTAAAATATTAATAAATGTATATATAAATAAATAAAATGTACAGGTTTAAAATTGTAAAAATAAATAATATTGTAAAATATTATTAAGTGCTAAAAAAAAAATACGTGTATAAATAAAATTAATGACAAAGCTAGCACTTTTAAATAAAGGCAAATAGACCTGTATTCCTGAGGAACAGGACGACCCTGTCAATGAGTGTCGAATGGTCACCAAGGGCCACCGACAGGTCAAGTGACAGACCCGCCCTGTTTCGCTGCTCGGTAAACTGGGAGCACTCCAACAAAACGTGCGCCACTGTCAAAGCAGTGTCACACGTTTCGCACATCGGAGCCTCCTCACGGCGCAAAAGATGACCATGCGTCCACCAGGTGTGCCCTATCCGGAGTCTCGCCACAGCGACCTCCTCCTTTCGGGATGCCCTATGGGAAGAATCCCATGACCTCACGTTGTGCTTAACATTTTTAAGCTTGTTAGAAACTATATGACTCCACCTTTCCTGCCACTGATTCATGATCAGATGCTTAAAATGACCTTTGAGGTCATCAGCAAGCACCCGATCACAATCAATGGTGGCCTTGGACAAAGCTCGCTTAGCTGCTGCATCAGCTGCTTCATTCCCGCGAATACCAACATGACTCGGTACCCAAATAAAGCGCACGATAGACCCTTTTGACGATAATGTCATCAAGGTTGCTTGTATCTGCTGCAAGAGAGGATGTTTAGGGTACAAAGAATCAATCGCTTTCAAAGCGCTCATTGAGTCTGACACAATAACAAAAGAATTACGTGCGAGTCTACAAATATAGAGAAGTGCTTGGTTGAGTGCATACAGCTCTGCCGTGTATACGGACGAGAGTTTGTGAAGTCGAAACTCACACGCACCTCTTGCCGATATAAAAGCACATGCAACCCTGTCGTTGCTCTTCGAACCGTCGGTGTAAATGCGAATCCATTGCCGATAGTTGGCAATGATTCGAGCAAACTCACGTTGGAACAGAATGGGCGGAGTAGCGGATCGATCCAGCTTTGAAAGCGCATAGTTGGTATTCGGACGGGAGAATGTCCAAGGTGGAAAGGGGCTGAAAGAAGTGTCTGGGGTTGAAGGAAGTTCAAAATTAACTTCTCCAAAAGTATTGCGAGATCTGATAGAAAAGGAACCCACCGAACGAGCTCTTCTGTCATAAATCTCCGCAAACTGTTGACCAAAGACAGTGTCAAAAACCAGGTGATATGGTTTCGACTTCATGGCTGCCGTGTAGTTCATGGTCAAAAGCCTGCGACGATCATACAGAGAAGGCTCGCCAGCTTCGCACAATACACTTGGTATTGGGCTGGTACGAAAAGCACCAGTAGCAAGACGAATACCAGTATGGTGTATCGTATCAATGGTTTTGATAACGGATGGCCTGGCAGACGCGTAAGCGATACAGCCATAGTCCAGCTTGGAGCGTATCAAAGCCCGATACAGGCGCAGCATAGAAATTCTATCGGCACCCCACGATTTGGAAGAAAGAACTCGCAATAGATTTAGAGAAAGCCGACATTTTGCCTTCAAAGCCACAAGATGGGCACGCCAGTTAAGCTTCTTGTCAAATAGAAGACCAAGAAAACGGGCAGTTTCCACAAATGGAAGATCAGTACCGTTGAGAGAGAGAACAGGATCTAAGTGAAGGTGACGGCGTTGACAGAAGTGAATGCACTCTGTCTTGGCCGCAGAAAATACGAAACCTTGCTCAGTAGCCCAGGTATGAAGACGATTGATTGTTAACTGCAGCTGACGCTCTATGGAAGCCATATTGCGAGAACTGCAGAAAATTGCCATGTCGTCCACGTACAAGGAACCCAGCACAGGTGAACGAATACACTGTGCAACACCGTTGATGGCCACAGCAAACAACGTGACACTCAGAATAGACCCTTGCGGTACTCCGTTTTCTTGAGTAAAAATGTTAGAGAGGTCATTTCCCACACGAACTTGAAACTTCCTTAAGGAAAGAAAGCTTTCAAGAAATATGGGAAGATTACCTCTTAAGCCCCAGGAGTGTAAAGTGCGCATAATACCAAAACGCCAAGTGGTATCATAGGCCCGGGAAATATCAAAAAACACAGCTACCATATGTTGCTTGTTGAGAAAAGCATCCCGGATGGTTGATTCAAGTCTTATCAGGTGGTCTGCAGTGGAACGGAAACGGCGGAAGCCGCACTGGATGTTATCCAACAGGTTGTTTGATTCCAGGAACCAAACAAGACGCCTGTTGATCATGCGTTCCATGAGCTTGCAGACACAACTGGTAAGCGAGACTGGGCGATAGCTAGATGGCAGTGTTTTGTCTTTTCCAGGCTTTGGGATTGGTACGATAATCGCATCACGCCATGGTGTTGGGCAGATACCGGAAAACCAAATGCGATTATACATTTGTAAAAGAAATGTTTTTCCAGCAGGATTCAAATGGCGAAGCATCTGGTAGTGAATAGAATCAGGTCCAGGAGCGCTGTCGTGAGAATCTGAAATCGCACTTTCAAGTTCATCCACGCTGAAAGAAAGATTGTAGATTTCATCGCCCGGCGAAACAAAATTGAGACATTGACGTTCCAAGATTGATTTTCGAGCGAGGAACTCAGCTGGATAGTGATTGGAACTTGATGTATCCGCGAAAGTGGATGCTATAATATTAGCAACATCAGACCGACAGGTAATGACATTGCCATTGATTTTTAGGCCAGAAACAGTGCTTGATTTTGAGCGGCCAGATATTTTTCTAACCTTCTCCCATACTTTAGAAACTGGAGTGGAGGTTGTAATGGAAGAAATGTATTTCTGCCATGACGCTTTCTTACTCTTCCGAACAATTCTTCTAGCTTTTGCCTTGGCTTGGAAGTAATGGATCATATTCTCGGTGGTTGGAAATCGCCTGAAATGGCGAAAAATACGTCGTTTTTCTCGGATAGCAATCTTGCACTCATCGTTCCACCAGGGAACGGGTATTCTATTAGAATGAATAGGTGTTAGAGGAATACTCTGTTGTGCAGCAGACTTGATTGCATCCGTGAAATACCGAACATGGTCGTCCACGTCAACGAAAACACTTTCACCAAATACGGCCAACTCCGAGAACAGATTCCAATCTGCTCGCTTTAAAGCCCATTTCGGACAACGAGCATCAGAATCTGAGTTCTGCAAAACTTTCAGAACGATCGGAAAGTGGTCACTTTGATGCAAGTCTGAGTGCACATGCCACTCAAACAATGGAGCTATTGCTGCAGAACAGATCGTTAGATCAATCGCAGTGAAAGATCTCCACGCGGCAGAAAAATGTGTCATGCTACCATCATTTAAGATGACATGTGTACTTGCGGTGAATAGGTGTTCCAAACGTCTATCGCGTTGATTAATCGTACCTGATCCCCATTCAGGATTATGGGCGTTGAAATCGCCCATAAGAATGAATGGAGCAGGCAATTGATCAATCAATTCAACGATATCACGCATATCGACATTGTCGTTTGGAGGAAGATAGATAGAACATAAAGTGACCAGAAAAGGAATAGCAACACGGACAGCTACAGCTTGTAATGCAGAATTCAAAGTAATCTCCTCACAATACACATTTTCGCGAACCAGAATCGCTACTCCACCACGAGCTTGGCCATCAGTAGGCACATCAGTACGAAATACTGAGAAGCCTCGTAATGGAACAGCTCTGGTGTCTCGAAAATGTGTTTCTTGTAAGCATATGCAAGAGGGAGTCTGCTCGGCATTAAGAGCTTTAAATTCCTCAAAATGGCTGTAGAAACCATTACAATTCCATTGTAGTATGGGAGGCATTATTTGGGTGTGGAAGATTTATCTCGCTCTGGCCTAGAAAGTTTAAAGCTAGTGACTTCCATAGGAGAAGAGGATCTCGAAGATTGAGATCCCTTACTAGGAGAAAATTTGGAGATGGAAGAACTCGAAACACTAGATGTTTCTCGTACCTCCATGGAATGTTTTTTCGAAATAGATTTCGGCGTAGAACTAGGGCTTGTCTTTATATGAATAATTTTTTGCTTTGGTTTAACGGTCAATTTTAATTTTGGTTGGTCTATGATTTTTACAGCTGCATTCGATCTGGATTTTAAATTTTGATTAACTTTAGATTTTGGAATGTTAGTTTTAACAGAAGGTAAATTTGGAACACTTGTAGAAATATTAGAGAAAGGAAAGTCATCAGTCTGAACGGCAATGGATATTTTTAAAACGGGAGTTGCAGCGATTGTGGCGAAAGAACGGCTAAAGACAGGACTGGTCTGTGTTTTGAACTTCTTGCGGGCGTCGAAATAGGAAATCTTATCCATAATTTTGATTTCAATTATCTTCTTTTCTTCCTGATTGCGTGGACAATCAGCAAAAAAAGAAGGATGATTGCCAGAACAATTAACGCAATGGGCCGGACCTTTACATTCCTCGCCCAAATGCTCCTGTTCACTGCACCGTGGACACACAGCCTGTGCGTCACAACGGGATGCAGTGTGCCCGAATTTCTGGCATTTAAAACATCGCATTGGTCGAGGAAAGTATGGTCTCACAGAGCAACTGTGAAACCCAACCTTTATCCTGTCTGGAAGCTTATCTAGTCCAAAAGTTAAAACTACTGACGTTGTATTTTTAACTTCGCCGTTCCTCTTGGAAGTAAGCCGTCGACAGTCAATAACACCCTGACTTTCAAGTTCCCGCTTGCACTCGTCCATCTCAACAAATAGCAGGTCGTAACATGATATTACGCCCTGACATGAGTTGAGGGACTTGTGCGCCTCCACTACAATAGGCATGCCAAATAAAACTGTCGCTTTTAATAAAGACTTGGTCTGCAAAGAATTAGCTGTTTCAACCAAAAGAGTACCGTCGCGTAACCGTTTGGTGGATTTAGGTTCTCCACCAGCCAGTTCGTTCAGGCTCCTCGCCAAACCAAAGCAAGAGACTTCAGATATGGTTTTACCCTCTTCCGTCCTTTTGACAATTAAAAATTTGGGCGAAAATTTATTTTCGCCCTTCAGGAAACTTTCTCCCTCGTCCGATAACGGACGAGATCTTTTTGGGGGAGGGGCCCCCGGGGTTTTGATTTTGTTTGCCATAAACAAATAGAACGTTTCATCTCCTGGTCTCCCCACCCACCACGGAGCCACAATTTGGGACGTCACACCACAAACTGGTGTGATCGCCAGGGCTAACCAGGAGATATAGTCCCCCTCACCTGGCAATAAGCTTCAGAACGCTGCGAGCCACTCTCTCCAACGTCCGAAGACTTACCTCCAGGGTCGTGGGACTCACCTTACCGGCACAGAACGTAACGGCAAGCCGATTGGTCAGATAGGGTTAGTATCTGACCGCCCGTTTCGCAAGAATCCGAAGCCAAAGAGGTGTGTTGCGTTTAAGCTCAACCACCAGGATCATCTTCTCCTTCCTTACGGGTCTCCACGCACGGCAAACACGCGGATGAGCAAAATAATAAGAAAGCAAAGTCCGCAGAAGATTGGCCCACTAATCTTCTGGTAAAAGTTCAGATGGAACAGTGTGTTTTTTACGAGGTACCTTCCTCGCCCATTGGTCGCCTCTTACGACCAGCAGAGGTGCTGCGGGTGAATTCTAACCCCCACCCGCAGGGGGCAATTTTATATGGTTATATTTATTTAAATTAATTAGGATAATTTTTCTTATTTCATTTGATTGTTTTATTGTTTAATATTATATAAGTTAAATTGAAATAAGGAGAAAATGGATGCTTGATAATTCATTATGCTTGAAATATAAATGTAGAAAAATAATGATTCTAAACGTAGATAACTTACATTGAGTAGCAATTTGCATACAAGAAAACAATATATTGTAAATTTTCAATTTATTATACTATCTAATAAAATTTGTGTTTCATGTGGGATTTTGGACTTACAAATAAAAAAAGCTGACGCGTCTGTCACTGAACTTTCTTATAGGCATTTTAATTAGTCATCATAATTAAAAAATTTTTTCAAAATTTAAATGTTTTATAAATTCTAACGATCTATCCAAAATGAGTGTACGAAATTATATTAGCGTATACGAAAGTATATTAACACACTTATGCACAGATATCGTATATTAATTTTAAGGAAATTTGAAATTTTGATAAACATAACAAAAATATCGTCCGCTAAATATATCCGCAATTGTATACAAATGAAACAATCGGCAACAATACGCGAACCATTCAATATAAGATCAGATTTCTTATCGAGATAAAACGGAAACTGAAATTTTAGTTAGTCGTGGCATAGCGTATGACATCATTATAGTAGCCACCTTTAGTGCGGAGGCAGCACTACAATATTAAGCGCTGCCTTATGTTGTACGTCAGTATATACTTGTCTGCGGATCAGCGACAGACATGCCGTGGCGAGTAGATCAACTACTGGCGGAGGTCAAGTGTAAAGACTTAACCTCCGCTACTAGACGTGAGAAGTATTGAATGTAATTTTGAAATTAACATAATTTTTGTTGTAACTGGTACCTTTTCTGAAAATACTTTTCAAATAAAAGTTATGCGTAATATTCATATCTTTTATTTTCATTCTTACTAATTTTGCTGTAAGTACTACCGTTTTGAGTTAAAGCAGCATATTGAAGAAACGCTCTTTTTTTTGTAACCAGTACCTTTTTTGAAAAATATTTTAAAATAAAAGTTATGAAAAATATCAATATCTTTTATTTTTAATCTAAAAATTTTGCTGTAAAAACTACCGTTTTTTGAGTTATATCAGAAAATGCAAAAAATGAATAGAGTAAACATGCACTTCCTGTTTGTATATTCTTTTCAAAATAGGAGGTTTTCTCTTCAGGCACATCCAATCTTAAGTTTGAAGTTTCGTAACTGTATCTTTTACTGTTTAGGCTGTAGAGCGCACACATACACACAACAAGACTCACACACATACACACATACACACACACACACAGACAGACGTCATCTCAAAAATAGTCAGACTCAATTCAGGGAAGGTCAAAAAATATATTTCCGTTAAAATCTCGAGATCAAAATTTTTCATGATTACAATACTTACTTATACTGCGTATAAGAAAGTAAAAGTTTCATCTCGGATTTTTACTAAACATGTAAAAATAATGTGATTTCCTTACCGAGCTGTGATTTAGCAAGAGCGATAGCAGAATCCAAGGTTTTCTGTTCAGATGCTGAGATAGGTTTGACAGTCGCCTGTTTTCGATGTTGACTAGTCGTAGATAGACGGGACGTTCTGCTTTGCCTTTGACCCTATTTTCTTCTATATTGTATCTAAAGAAATAAATGAAAGATATCAGACAAAAAATAAACTAAATCAATTCAAAATTATTTTAGTTAAATTGCCATAGAAATCGAAGAAAATAAAACTATCCACTAATAAACATGACAAAATATCAAAAACTATCTACACAAATTATTAGAATAACTAATTCAAAATGATATTTACGAAATCGATCTTCCAAAATATGTTCAGACTTAGACAAACAAAAATGGTAAAAAATGAAATCAAAGAAATTTTCCAAAATATCTCCATTACATGTATATGTATACGAAAAACCGCAAGAATACTTAATTCAAAATTATGCTAGTCCAGTTATGGTAGAACCAGAAGATAGAGCCTCTACCCTCACCGCCCATACAATTTAATACATGGCAAAAAAAGATAAAAAGCAAAATCTAATTAAATTTGGGCGTGGTGCGCGCTGAACGCTGGCTCGAGTACATTTAAATACTTGTCAAGAATCGTTAACATTAAATAAAGAAAATATCATTTAATTATTTAATTCTTGGTGAAATTATAAAGATTATACTTAAATAGTTCTTCAATTCCACTCAAACTCTAAATGATTTGCGAAATTATTCGGTACTGAACCCGCTTGTACAAGTGAATCTAACGTGTGATATTTCGATTTCGAGCGGCAAAATATATAACAGTTCAGCTGAAAAGGTTGTAGGCGAACATTTGGTAAAATTCGATTTATTTGTTCAATGGAGTTACCTTCGAGGGCGATACAACGATTATAGCGGTCATACAATTTTCCTATGCCATTTTTATAATACGATTTTTCATTAGTCTCAAAATAGGCCTCAGTGTCGGCGATTACCTCTTCATTAATGTGGAATTTTTTTTCTAGAGAGCATTGTTTTGAGGTCTGCAAACAGAAAACATCTGCAGTGTCATGCACCGAACTTTCTTATACGCATATGCGTTAAGCCATATCGTAGTTACATTATTTTTCTAATTTATAAAATTTGTTCTAACCTTTAGATCGCTTTTACAGTAATTATATTTCTTAGAATAAATATAAAACGTCTTACTTCAAATTAATTAAGTCTATTTTGTTAAACAGTTGACAGGCGCAGATGATACGATTTATGTAAATATTAATATAATATGAAGAAATTTCAAGAGCCATTTGATTTTTTTCCGGTACCGTTTGGGAAAAATAAAAGTTGTACAAAATGTAGATATCTATAATTGTTGTTGTAATAATTTATCTGTAACTGTAACTATTTTTGAGTAATTGCAGAAACTGCAAAAAATTACTAGAGTAAACATGCACTTCTGGTCGGAATACTGTTTTCAAATATAGAGGGTTTTCTTGCCAGGCACATACAAATCATAAGTTTAAAATTTCATAATTTTCCTTTTAGCCGTTTGGGCTGTAGAGCTCTCACACACACACACACAGACGGACGTCATTCCAAAAATAGGTGGAATCAATTCAGGGAAGATCACAACGTATATTTCCGTTAAAATCTCGACATCGAAATTTTCCATGATTATAATACTTACTTATACTGCTTATAAGAAAGTAAAAAGTCACTGGGGAGGCCATATCTGGAGAATACGCTGAATGAGGAAGCAATTCGTAGCCTAATCTATGCAATTTTGACATCGTTTTCAGTGATTTGTGCCATGGTGCATTGTTTTGAAGAAGCAACACTTTTTTGTTCTTCAAATGGGGCCGTTTTTTCGAGATTTTATCATTAAAACGCTCCAAAAATGTAATGTTATAATCGTTGTTTATGGTCTGGCCCTTTTCGAAGTAATCAAAGATTATTATACCATGCGCATCCCAGAATACTGATGCCATAACCTTGCCAGCCGACTGTTGCGTCTTTCCACGGTTTGGATTCGGTTCATCGGGTTCAGTCCACTCGGCTGACTGTCGATTGGGCTCTGGCGTGTAGTGATGGATCCACGTTTCATCCATTGTCACATATCGTCTGAAAAATTTGTCTTTATTATTTATTGTTTTTACCCACCTATCTGAAATTTCCATCATTTACTGCTTAATCCCATAACTTTTTGAGAGAATTTTTGTATTTCATTGTATTATAGATAGTTAAATCATTTGAAGTCTATAAGCTTGTTATCTTGTATTCTCATATCAGACTTGAAGATAGTCGTCTCTATTAAATATATTTGTGAAACTTACACCGAGAATTGTTATTTTATGTAATTAGTATATCTCAGACAGATGAATTCAACGTATAAGCCTGTAATGTAAAATAATATTAAACTATGGGACTTTGAACCAACTACACTTTAAACAGTTCTAAAATTCATTTGTGAAACTCAACATTGATTATCTTATTGTATTTAACATTGTATTTTGCTTTTATTTCATGGAAAGGTATACAAAGTATATTAGTAGATGTGATGTACTGTTAAAAATCGTTTAATGTATAAATTACATATACATTTGAATAATTTTGCATTAAATATGAATCCTACCCCTAATATAAGCAAGCCAAGTAACATAAGTTTAATTGTCAAACACTGTTGCTTGCACTTCATCGTCGGCTTTATTACCGTTAAGTAACACATAAAGGCACGTGAACACGATTTTTGATAGGAGTATTAATATGTGATAATAAATAGAATAGTTCGAGTAAATGTACTTATTGTTCTAATTTCAAAAAAGCAGATAATTTGCTTGCATACTTAGGGTGGCTCATTGTAACACGATTTTTAAAATTTCTGTTCTTACCCAAACAACTAACCACTATATATATATATATATATATATATATATATATATATATATATATATATATATATATATATATATATATATATATATATATATATATATATATTTATATATATATATATATATATATATATATATATATATATATATATATAATTTTAATTGTGGTCTATAAGTGACTGCCGAACAACCTTGAAACCATAAGAAAATTGATTCAAACTGTACTTAGCTTACTTCTATCAAGCAACCTCACTTAATCTTGTTGTTGTTGAGTCCGAATCACTTTCAAATCCCTTTTCTTTTAAAGAGAAAAGAAATAGGTATTCCGGCGAATAAACATGAAACTATTCACAACACGATATTTTTCTTCACGTCGAATTATTATTAGAATTCCCGATACGTAGCAATCCAAAGTATAAAATATCTGGCATGTATGACACTGAACTTTCTTATACGCATTTGGGTTGGATCGTAAGAATTTAAAAAACTTTCAAAATATTTTAATTTTTATAATTCTATAAGCTCAGCGACAGACATGCCGCATGTCAGCATATGTTCCGCCGCGCTGACGCGAGCACATTAAATATAGGCGGAGACCAAGTATATATGCAATAGACGTGAGAAGTATTGAATGTAATATTGAAATGGTAATTTCTTGTAACCAGTACTCTTTCTGGAAAATCATTTCAAATATAAGTTTTGCGAAATAAATAATAATAAATATCTTTTATTTTCATTCCTAATAATTTTGCTGAAAATAACTTTTTTTTTATAACCAGTACCTTTTCCAAAAAATATTTTCAAATAAAAGTTATTATACGCATTTTGGTCAGATCGTTAGAATTTATAAAACATTGAAAAAAATTTAAATTCTGACTTTCTAACCAAAATGCGTAAAAGAAAGTTCAGTGTCAGACATACCATTTATTTTACTATACATATAAATGGTTCTTCTTATAACGCCCTTTTCAAATTCACTCAGTAATCGTGATTTTACCGTATCACATCTCCGTTTGCTCTCTTTTAGTTTTGTTTATACAATTTTACATACCGTGCTATAGGATACTTTGGTTAATTCTGCTGTTTTTTTAAGTTCAGAATTTTCATTTTTATTTACACACAAAGAATTATACACATTTTGTACGATTTGTTTTGAGTCACTGGACAAATGCTTCCTTTTTCCAACCGTTTGTTCGACGTTTTCTTCATTTTCTAGACCCCAACAATTACCTAAGCTTCCAAGACTCCCTGGCTTAAGAAAAATAAGAAAGAAATAATTAGGAAATTAATTTGAAAAGAAATGAACAGAAGATGCGATTTCGCGCCAAATAATTCAATTAGCGAAACAAAAGCTAGAAATAAAGACAATAAAATAATTATTTTAGATTTTAGCACATAAAAAAATAATGACATCTCGAATCTGTATGATTTACTGTAGCGCAAAAAAATTAGTAATTGTTATTATGATAGCGTGGTACAAATAAAAGGAAAAAGAATGACACGTTTAACAATATCTTTTATTGTGTTGAGAAAAATAGTTATTATTGTATATTCAGTTGTTTTGTTGCTATGGTTACGTCTCGTTGTGATGAGGTGAAGAGAATGGAATTAATCTCCAACACTCTCCCTTAATTCGAGCAGTCTTTACCTCTCATGGAAGTGACGCCTAGTCCCCGCGAACAATATTCGTGTTTAGCTCGTGGTAGTCCTTTGGTTAACACGTCTGCAATAATAAAATCAGTAGAAATGTGTGATAACCTGATAGGCTCTTCGTAAAGAACTTGACGAATGTAATGATGTCTCATATCTATATGTTTTGTTCTCGAGTGGAAACTTGGGTTCTCGGTTAACTTGATGGCGCCATTATTATCGTTGAATAATTCGACGTTTGCGATCGAGTCAAATCCTAATTCCTTCAGAAATCGGATCAAGTAGACTGATTCTTTTGCCACAGTAGATAGCCCCAAATACTCGGCCTCGGTACTGGATAAAGCTACGGTGCGCTGTTTGCGGGATTCCCATGTGATGGAAGCTCCCCCGTATAGGATCTGCGATCACTGGGACAGTTGGCCCAATCTGCATCCACGTAGCTTCGTAGTGCGAAATCGTCTGCTGCATATGAAAGTCCCTGGTCGATTGTTCCTTTGAGGTATCGCACAACCCGTTTTGCGGCAATCCAATGGATGTTGGCATGGTTCCCATTGAATTGAGATAGAACACTTACCGCATGCGCGATGTCTGGGCGCGTAGCTACAGCAAGGTACATGAGTGCTCCCACCAGGGCTCGATACGGTTTCAAATTTGTGTTGTCCTCATCTGCAGAGAAATTGTGAAGTTTTGTACTCACGGCGAGAGGTGTTGACACGGGCTTGCAGTCGGTCATATGGAATCTATCCAATATTTCTCGAATGAAACCTGGTTGAGAAATATGTGTGCTCTCCCTCGTCTTTTTGATCTCTATACCCAGACAAAAGTTAGCTTGACCCAGATTTTTGATCTTGAAGTGTCTGGATAGGGTATCGATGATGTGTTTCTCCTTAATTTTGTCTTTTGTAACAATCAGAATATCATCAACGTAAACAAGGATGAAAGTTTGCTTGATTTCATCTGTATACATGCAAGGATCGGAATTTGTGGGCGAGAATCCAGCTTCTTGCAGTACGTTGGTTTACTTTTGATTCCACTGACGTCCAGCTTGTTTTAATCCATAGATAGCTCGTTGTAATAAGCAAACCTGCTTGCCTTTCTTGAGGTTTCGTGACATTTCACGGGCTTTCTTCAGAATAAGTGGATCTTTTTCTTCCCTCAGAATTGCTTTGATGGTTTCTTCGAATAATTCGGGTAGTTCCATGTATAGTTCGACATCTATATCTCCGTATAAATATGCAGTCGTAACGTCAAGTTGAGCTACCTCAAGGTTATATTTTGCTGACAAAGCCATTAGGATTCGAAAAGAACTCAGTCTTGCTACTGGAGAAAAGGAGTCGTAGTAATCGATGCCAGGTAATTGCGTAAATCCTTTTGCCACGATTCTAGCCTTCCGTCTATCAATAGTTCCATCGCTCTTGATTTTGTTTCGAAGAATTGTTCGCGATCCTATGACTTTTCGATTTTGTGGTCGATCGACAATCTTCCAAGCATTATTTTCGAGAAGACTTACAGTTTCGTTATAAATCGCTCGTCGCCACTCGTCGCTGTCAAGGCCGGACAAGGCGACAGAAAGTGGTATTTCGGAACAGAACATCGCCATTTCTGCATCATGCCTGCTTGTTTCTTCTCGGTTACTATCGATATTGGGAACTCGTTCGAATCCTCCAAACGCAGGTTCATCTTCTGAATCAGTGTTAGATTCATGAGTCGTAGTATTGATAGTTCGTACTTGATTAGTATTGTCGATATGATATCCTTTTCTTGGTCTTCCGGGTCTTCCAGTCTTGATCTTGAAAGGACGTCCAGGGGTATGTTTCTGGCTACCTTTTTCGTTGTGAACATCGGTATTGGTGCTGGAGTTTCGGATCGAATTTGATTGTGATGGATTTTGATTTTTATCCAACAAACAGTTTTCAGATGCTCTGGATACTGTGGATGAATTTTTCGCAATCTTGATTGGAAGGTCATCGCTCATTTCTTGTTCGATTGGATTCGACAGGTTGAATTGAACGTTAACATCAAGTAGTTTCTTGTTTCCGTTGATCGTATCCTCGGTGATAAAATCAGAGAATTCGTGTTTTGAATCAAATTCCTCAAGAAATTTTACATCTCGGGATACACGGAGCTTATTTTCACTCGGGATCCATATACGGAAAGCCTTTGATGTCTCCGAATACCCGACGAATCTTCCTTGAATGGCTCTGACTTCAAATTTTCCTTTACCAGGTCGTTTGTCAAGCACAAAAGCTTTACATCCAAATATCTGTAGGAATCCTAGTTTCGGTCGACGACCGATTAACTTCTCGTATGGAGTTCCTGTAATCAAACTCTTACTTGGACATCTATTTCTGATGTAGTTAGCAGTAGCAACGGCCTCTGCCCAAAAAGAAGGTGGCATCCCCGATTCGAATAGCATACAGCGAGCCATTTCTATTAAGGTTCGGTTCTTTCTTTCGGCTATACCATTTTGCTGTGGAGTGTGCGGAGTTGTGAGTCTTCTTTTGATGCCGCTATGTTTCAAGATAGCGTCAAATTGAGAGTTACAAAACTCTTTGCCCTTGTCCGATTGTAAAGCTTTGATTGAATATCCTGTTTGATTTTCTACCTCATTCTTGTATTCGATGAATTTTTCGCAAACTGCATCTTTGTTTCGCAGGAAGTAAACATTCGTCCAGCGACTGTATTCATCTGTAAAAGTAAGCAAATAACGAGCACCTCCGTGTGAAAAAGTACGCATCGGTCCACATAAGTCCGTATGGACTATGCCGAGGGGTGTAGTTGACGTTTCCGAACGTTTCGGAAATGGTAAGCGTGTCAACTTGCCCATGATGCAGATCTTACAAGGTGATGGATCGTTGATTTTGTTACTCGGTCCTTTGATGTATCTCTCGTTGATGAGTCTCTGGACATCGTGGAAATTCACGTGACCGAGGCGCCGGTGCCATTTTTCAACTTGGGACGAATCGCATGCCGCTGAACAGGCGTGCTGGTTGTCTTGGTCCAAGTAGAATAGATCGCCAACGCGTTTGGCTTGTAGTCGAATGTTATTTTGCTTATCCTTGATAATTGCGCCTTCTCGTCGGAAGATTACAGTATAACCTTTATCAACTAGTTTTGATACGGATAACAAGTTCGTGCGTAAGTCAGGAACATGAAAAGTGTTCTGTAATGTGATCGATTTGGAATAATTCCCTACTTTCGTCGATATTTTCACGTTGCCTATAGCTTGAATGGGTGTCGTCGCACTGCTGGCTAAGCGCAGTCCAGTGTGAACTCTTTCAGTGCTAGTGAAAAGTGACTTGTCGTTACACAGATGTGAAGTCGCGCCACTGTCGATACACCATTGAGCGGGTACGTATCCTTGGTGATGAGTTGGAGTCGAGTCAACGTTGCGTGCGTCGGCGAAGTAGTCCTCTTCTGTCAGATTACTTCTTTGACTGTCGGCTCGTTTCTTCTTACGACATTCCGATATCACATGGCCCTTGATTTTGCAATAGTGACACTTGAAATTCGAATGTTTTTCTGGTTGAGTTAATTTGTTGTCGTTTGGTCTCTGTGGTTTTGAAAAACGTGGTTGAGAATGTGGATGTTTGGAATAGAATGCCCCTGTGCTCCTATTTTTGATCTTTTGCTGTCTGGCCTCATTCTCCTCTATAATTTTTATTTTCAATGAATCAGCGGTAGGCAGGTTGTCGCGTGCTTCTATTGCACATCTGAAATTCTCAAATGAGTCAGGTAAACTATAAAGAAGCATTATTGTCAATAGATCGCCGTTTATTTCTATGCCCATTGACTGCAATTTGTCGACGGCGTCGAAGAATGTAGCGAGATGTTCCCGTACGTCGTTTCCGTCGTTCATCTTTTGTTGTGAAAGTTGTTTCAGCAACGATGCTTTGCGAGCAGGACCCTTCGAAGCATAAATCGAATCAAGTTTGTCCCAAACGGCTTTTGAGGTTTGGCAGTCTCGGATCTGTTTCAATTCACACGGACTAATACATAATATTAAATCTGATTTTGCCTTACGATCTTGTCGCGTCCAATCGTCGAGAGCGGCTTGTGCTGCATGTTGCTGTGTAGCGTTTTCGCCAATAACTTCGGGTTTTGGCTTTTCGCCGCAAATGTACCCCCACATGTCATTTTTGATTAAGAGAGCCTCTGCTTGAATTTTCCAAGTGTCGTAATTCTCCTTGGTCAGATTCTCAAGACGTGTGTTAACCATGTTGTGAGTCATGATGATTTTTGATTGATTTCACTTTTATGGTTTGATTCACAGAACGTCGAATTTTCCTTAGATTTTCCAATCTGGGCCCATAACCTGTTATTATGATAGCGTGGTACAAATAAAAGGAAAAAGAATGACACGTTTAACAATATCTTTTATTGTGTTGAGAAAAATAGTTATTATTGTATATTCAGTTGTTTTGTTGCTATGGTTACGTCTCGTTGTGATGAGGTGAAGAGAATGGAATTAATCTCCAACAGTAATTGTAAAATATTTCAACTTATTATTTATCCTTTATACGCATAATTCCTAATTTCGTTTGTGTTTGTGTTGTACAGTTTTATAACCCTAAAATACAGATTAACAATTAGATTATTTAAAATAAATAAATTTCAGTAATTAATATTAACCAGATATGTCCAATTAATTCGTTGTTAGTTTTGTATTTATTTAAAGTAAAAGTTGGCCGTAACATGGGGGATATTGTAAAAGATATCGTACGTATGGTATGTGATATGGTCATGATGGAAGAATGTCGATAGATATATTGACGAAGAAAATAAAAAAAAGGGACGAGATGAATGGTGTGAGACTGCGGGATGTGCCAAAGAAGCACGTCAACACGATTTTTGAGATGAGTATTAGTAGGTGATATTAAATGTTATGCCTGATTTCGATTTAGTACGGAAACAGTTTCAGCTAAACTTAATTACTGTAATTGAACAGCATTGGAAATTAAATATGTGAATGTTGTGAAGAGGATACTTGCCTAGTTGTAGAAAGGTTCATCATAATAGTCGATGGTTGGAAATAAGAATATGATACACATTTTTCCATTGTCAGAGGCCATGGATACCTAAATAAAAATAAACTGTAAAAAATGTTTGATTCATATCTCCCTCCAATTATAAAATCAACAATATTAATTTAAATCATGTCGTTACCATAGTATTAAAAACATTTTTGGTACTGTGTTTTTTTAAAATGTATTTGGTTTCCAATTTAAACTTTATTGGTATTTTCTCAAAATAAAAGGTAAGTTTATGAATAATTTTCACATTTGTACAAAGCTTTATAATTTGGTATTATTTGTTTGGGAATATCTTTAAAAGTTGCACACATATTTTCCTGTAAAAATTTTATTAGACGCACACACACACACAATATCTTATTTGAGGAGAACAAACTTGGTAAATTTTATATCTATTTGTTATGCTATATTAGTAATAATATTTGAGGAATAGATGAATGTATATATAAGTATCATTAAAGCTTTATTTCTCATTTTCAGATTTACTAATCAAAATAAATTTTCGCCGTCATTTAAGTTCGTAACCAAGGTATTAAGAAGATATATTTCCAAAATGTTCATAATTTAAAATTTGCACGTTGATGACCTATTTGCTTGGTATTTTTCCAGAATTCAAGGTAATTTTATTATTATTTCTCATGCTTGTACATATTTTTAAAACTGTATATAATTTTTGCGCTTCAATATAAAGATGCCTATGAAAATTTGATGGCAAATTTTTGATTACACTTTTGCATTGATTGAACCTTCCTTGTTGTGTTATTTTGGTAGTTGGTACTTTTTGTTTACACATTAAAATACTAGTATTTAAACATTTAAGAAATTATTAATATACAGTCACCGACATAATTGAGTGGACACTAAATCAAACAAAGTCAAATCGCTTGTTCCAAATTGTGAAAAGGTTATATTTAAATATTGCAGTTTTATTATAATAGTAACAACACAGCTTGTTAATATATAGCATAAAATAAAGAAATAATTTGGTTGGTCATCGAGAAATTAACAAATGAAGGAAGAGCATGAAGACAAAATTAAGTGGACATTAGCGTCACCTAGAAAATGAAGTAAGATAGAGTCCAATTTTTACAAAAGTAAAATTTTGTATGACCAGCCTTAGCTTCGATGATTGCTTGTAGTATTTTTGGTAAACTTTCAACTAAATTATTTAATACAGTGATATCAATATTATGCCATGTAGACTGCATACTATTGAAGAAGCTACATTGGTTACTTCTGCTAGTAGTTCGAACTAGTTCTAATATTAACCATAAATTTTCTAACGGATAAACGTCAGTAGATTTCCGTGGCCACTAGAGAAGTTTTATTTTAGAATCTCTGAAAAATGTTATGCTTTTTTTCGATTTATGTTTTGGATCATTATCTTGATGAAATATAAGATTATGAGAAATGTTCATTTTTTCCAAAGATTCTCCCAAATTGTCATTGATTATGTCTATATACAGATCGGAATTCATAATACTTTTTATTTTCACCATATTCCCGGATTCAAACCACGAAAATCATCCCCACACCATGGTGGAGCCTCCGCCGTGTTTCACCGTTTTCGCCACAAACTTTTCCTTTAGGGCTTCATTTGGTTTTTTCCAATCTTTATTTCTAGTTATCGTACCAAATAACTCGAACTAACTTTTATCACTACAAACTTTATGTTTCCAGAATTCTAATGACATATTAGCATATTTTCTATCAAAATCATACCTTTTGATTTTGTTTTTTGCACTTATGAATGGCTTTGGTCGCGTTACACAGCTATTCAGCACGGCTTCTTTTATTCGACGGGACACTGTTTTCTCAGATACATGTAAGTTCAATATTTCTACAATATCTCGACAAGCAGTTGTTGCGTGTTCTCGCAATTTTCGTAAGATCATGATGTCCTCCCTTTTCGTTGTCAATAGTTTTCGCCCGCGTCCTTTTAAATTTTCACTGTAAATTTGGTTGTATACTTTTTCAAAAAAATTTCTGCAGCACTTTTTGAAATTGTATATTTTTCACCAATTCCTCGATAACTAAGACCACTTTTACGATCACAAATTACCAAATTACGAATATGAATGAAAATTTCTAGTCGACCTGACGTTTTGATACACTTGTAACAAAAAAACTAAATTTAATAATTGTTACTTGCTAACAAAGCGATGGTCTATTCAAGACTGGTATGCCTGCACTATAAAAAACTAAGCAGAACTATTATAGAAATAATAGAAAAATAAAAATGCCGATGTCCACTTAATTTTGTCCCTCTAATTCTACATCGTTCTCAGAAATTATTCCTACAAATGGGTTACGCATTTCGTTGAAAAGGAATTTTTAGCAATTTGTTAGAGTAGAAAGATATGTTGTTGTTACCATTATGTCTTTTAGAAAATTCCATATTGTATGTTAATAAAAATGTAAAAACTAGTTCTTGTTGAATGGTGTCCACTCAATTTTGTCGGTGACTGTACATGATGCGATATTAGAAATTATTTTTGTTTTCTTAATCATGGCTTATTCACGCACGCATGCAAGAACCCAGGTATTTACACTCAAACTCTCATACTCTCATACAGTTAAACCGTCACTCATTCAAACAACCAAATATTTACATATAGTTTCACACTGACGCATTCTTTTCACACACTCCCAAATTCACACATATAATCCAACTTGATTTAGTGAATGTTTGAAAGGATATTTTTTTCTGTTAAAATCACGAGATTCATTACAATACTTACTTCGTGTAAGAAAGTAAAGATAATTTTTAATATGAAAATTTCGGTAAAACTGTATACGGCAGGTATCTCCGGGTACTCCGGTTCCCTTGTTTAAGAAACACATACATACATACATGCGGCACATAACAAACAGTACACGCAAACAAATATCGCTCACGCATTAATAATAATATACAATATTGTTGAATTTTCGGCTGACCAAGAAACATCAATTTTCTAGATTCTTCGGAATCCTACATCGGTTTTCTTCATATTTACGTCTTTTGGAGCATTTTTTATTTTGGTTAAACGGTATTTTTATTATTAATTTACTTACTTACTTCTTTGTATGTCTGAGATTAACTGAATATTTTCAGAATAAATTTCCACAAATACATATGTATATATTTGCTTTGGAACCTTAGTTATTTCCATGCATTTGCTTTACTATATAAACATTTTAGATAAGCAACATTATAATTTGAAAGAAAAGGTTATTTAAATAATGATTTGCTTATCGGAGAAATAGGCCCTCGATGCTTGTAAAGAGGCTACACTTGTGTATTATTATGTCTAGCGTGATTTGCTTAGATTTCTGTTTTGAAATTATTCTTTATTAATATTTACCATATTTACAAAAAATGTGTCCATAACCTATACAGAGAAATACCTTAAACATTATATTGAAGATAATATTTAGCATATCTCATATCGAATGTTGTTAATACCAATATATCGTCAGCATTGTATTCATAACTTCATTTCTAATCTCGTAAAATAGAATTGCAGAAATGCCTCTTGACTATCTTTCGCCATTGAACTCTATCTTTTGTTTAATTTAAATTCCTCGAATTTCCTTTTCACATTCTTTTGTTTTACTTGCTCACAAATATTTTCCGCGCAACTCATTTACTATTATATCTTTCTCACATCATTCTTCTCGTCTACGTAAAGCTTTTCTGTCAATTGACATTCTTCCAATATAATCATAGCAATTAATTATGCTATCACCTATTCTGCCTACGTTAACTTTTAAGATATTGCACTCATATGCTATCGTAACAAGCATACCATTTTTTTTAAAAACACCACAAACACTACTTAAAATTCTTATTTCCACAGCAGTCACACGCTTTTTATGCATGGTACAAGTACACCAATGTACATACATAAACTTGCATCCTTGAAAATATGATTAATTAATTTGCAATGAATCAGATGTAAGAGTGAGATGGTTTGAATTTTTTGGAATATTTATATATTGGATCAAGTGGATGTAGTAATACATAAGATGTTATTATTGAAACGCCTGTAGATAAATATCCCAGATCTACAAGATAGAATAATAAAGGTGTTGTACTAAAATGACAGTCTCATGTTAGCAATTTTTCCATAGAGTACTCCTTTGATTATCTTTTCTAGCGCTTTTATTATGTTATTTATCTGAAGAAATAAGTATATCTTCAAGCTGTTATATTAAGTTTCCTACATATATTAATATTTCATCTTTGCATAATATCTATGATTTTTTCTGAAATCAAGTAGTTATATTTTGTTTCTATTTCTTAAATGAGTTTATTTTCCAATAATATCGCATTGGTGGTTTTGCACAAAATCTTTATAAATTCGTCTTACATATTGTCCTTTTTTGTTTTTGATGTATTTTTGTCATTCTTCTATTTATATTTCATTTACATTCATTACGTTTATATGTTACTTGCTTTCACTTAGTTGCTTCCATGCTTTGGCCTCGGTTTTGTATTTTTAATTTTATAGGTACTATTTTTATTTGTTCTCTATGCTTTCCATTTGTCCACTATCTTGTCGTAAACTTGATAAATGAATATAAAACAGTTTATTTGCAAAGAGTGTATTCTGCTATCTCCATTTTTTTAATTTTCAGATTTCATCTCCTGTGCTATATGCATTTGCAATAGAGCATCTCATTTCTTCAATCATCTATAGCAGTAATTTTCCTTGTTTAATTTTCATAAATAGTGGGTACATACATCTCGTATTCTCGATTCTTTCCCAATGGAATCTTGGTATTACCAAAAGCTGTTGTTTTGTATGTCATTAGTTTAATTAGTTCTATCTTCAAATGTCTGTTATTATCGTAAAATGTCACGAATGTTACTAAGTAGTTGACATTTTCAATACGTACATAGATCGATAATATTGCATTGTGTTGATCCTCCAGGGAAGTATTCGGGACAAAAGGGTAAAAGTACTCAAAAATTTAAATGGTACTTGTCACTTTATCTTCATTTGGCTTAGAAAATAAAACATGTAATTAACTTATTTAAGCATAGAGTAATAAATATTCCCAAAATAAAACTGTATTTATATTCTTCAAACTTGTATGCATAATATAAATATTGTTTATATATGTTTATTTTTGTTTCATTAATTTCGATTCCGTACTATTGCAATTGGCATGAAAATTTTAATAACATCCAAATAGTTTAAAATTTGAAAATACAAATTCAAGTACGTACTACGATCGCCATATTTTCGCAACATCACAAAATGGTTATCAATCAAAGCTACGAAATAACCTTTACAAATATTTCACATAGAACATTTCCAATTTTGAAATAAAAATTTACTTCAATTGCAGTAAACAACCATATATATAGATAGAAATTTTGATTTTTATATGAGGCAGGTATCGCATTTTATTATTACTCTTTCGAAATTGATAATTAATAAAAAGTTATTTAATTTTAAAATATAGATTCTTTTCCCAAAATCAGCATGTTTTTTACTACTCCAGATTGAAATATTAGAACCAGATTTCAAAATTATATATAATATAACCAAAAAAATTAAATATCAATAAGTAATTTTTCAAAATTCAAAAATGGACAATCTACTAGTCGAAAGTCAGTATAAGGTAATTTCAATATTTATTCTTTAAAATGTATTTCATGTTATTATTATTAATTTATTCGTTATTTTAGATTTCGAAGTTTTTTAATATTTCACCGTTTCGAAATTGAAATTTAACACAATATCAACAAACAAATTCTAAACAAGAACTTCTAAATTCTACTATTAGTTATTCAGACAGGCCGGGTTTGAATAACAATATTTAGAATTAGAAAACTACAAACGAAGTATTATAATGAATATAATTCCCTAATAGAAAAGTCAAATTTATTTCAAATAAAATTCCAGTTTTGTACCTCCTTGGACAGTCAAAATCGAAAATTAAATTTTTGTTAAAAATTTTAATTCAAATCATCGTTCAAGATATTCAAGTTTTAATTATAAGTTTTTAATAATATGTCTTAATTATAAGTTTTAATTCATGTACCTATAAGTTTAAGTTTAAATATGGGATAAATTGTAGAATTAAAAATCCCACTATCCTTAAGCTCTAAAATACTCATAGTTAGTTTAAGCGTTAATAAGTAAATGTCCCTAATATTTACGGTACTTTTAAGACGAATAATTATTGTTATTTAAGCTACTTTGTTAGATAAGCTACGTTTTAAATGTAAATTCTTTGTGTAAATAAAAAACGTAGCTAGAAAAAATTAACTTGTAAAAATGTTTTTAATTTAATTTTTTGTGTAAAACATATTTTTTAATATTTATTTATGTTTTAATATGTATGCAAATTAGAACTATACATGATTATTATATAAAACGTTAACAGATGATGCTGTTGCCACTTGGTGACACATTTTAATTACATAAAATAATAACACTCGGTGTAAGTTTCACAAATTTATCTTCCTTGTTAAATGTTTGTCTAGATCAGAATTATTCCCAATTTTTTCAAAACCTATTTTATATACAGAACAATGGTTTACCCATGGGTTCTCCACGCAGCCCTCATTTAGCTGATGAACAATTTTCAAGACAACATACTTAATTCTATCTATGTAATATTCTGGTATCTCTATGTTAGAGTTAGACCAATTCTCGAAATTTATTAAATACCCAAAATAATGCAACAAAATTTACTATTGAAAAAGAAAAGAATCGCAGTTTAAATTTCCTTGATATAACCATAACGCGTTTAGAAAAATCAATTGACTTTAATATTTATAGGAAAGAAACATACATACACTGACTCAATTATACCTTATTCATCTAATGAGCCACTTAATATAAAATTGTCATCTTTCAATTCATCGACTCATAAATATTACTATGTCTCTTAAAATTTATAATAGAGAAGTAAATATCATCAAAACGATTGCTATTAACAATGGGTATGACCATAACTTTATATACCAAATGATTAACGGAATTAATAACAAAACACTGCAAAAAGAAGTTTATAATGGGAAAATTAATCTTTCTCAGAACAAAAATTACATGAAATTTAAATACATAGGCAATAAATTTAGATAAGATAATATTGTACCATGTTTCTACTACAACAGTAATTGAAAGAATTTATTAGTTAGCAATAAGTTAATTTCGAAAGACAAACTAGATTCATCCGGTATATATGAAATTAAATGCAGTAACTGTGA
The DNA here is from genome assembly GCA_944039245.1 of Nebria salina. Lineage (NCBI taxonomy): Eukaryota > Metazoa > Arthropoda > Insecta > Coleoptera > Carabidae > Nebria > Nebria salina. Next base: position 8,615,625 of record OX063274.1, read on the forward strand.
TTCATTTTATATAGAGCAAACAAGTAAAAGTTTTGGCAAAGATTTAATGAACACATGCGCCCTTGAAAGTTGAAAAAGCTGACTCTAGCTTAACCAACCATTTATATGCAAGAGGGCGGCTGCTCGGCATTGAGAACTTTAAATTCTGCGAAATGGCTGTAGAAACCATTACAATTCCATTGTAGCATGGAAGGCATTATTTGGGTGTGGAAGATTTATCTCGCTCTGGCCTAGAAAGCGTAACTGCAGTTACTTCCATTGGGGAAGATGATCTCGAAGAATGAGATCCCTTCTTTTTGGGAAATTTGGTGATGGAGGAACTTGAAATATTCGACGTTTCTCGTACCTCAATGGTGTGGTCTTTTGAAATAATTTTCAGCGGAGTAGAAGGACTTGCCTTTAAATGAGAAATTTTTATCTTTGGTTTGACCTTAACTTTTGTTTTAGATGTAATGTAATTTTGGTATCTGGAATCGAAATAGGTTTTAAATTTGGGATTACACCGGATTTAGGAATATTTGATTTGACAGGAGGTAAATATGGAAGAATTGTAGAAATAATAAGGGAAAGAAGATTTTGTAAGGACGGGTGTGGCAGCGATTGAAGCGAAAGAGCGGCTAAAAACAGGGCTAGTTTGTAATCTAAATTTCTTCCGAGCATCGAAATAGGAAAGTTTGTCAATGATTTTTATTTCAATAATCTATTTTTCTACCTGATTGCGTGGACAATCAGAAAAGAAAGAAGGATGTTTGCCAGAACAATTTACCCAGCGGACCGGACCCTTACATTCCTCGACCAAATGCTCCTGTTCACTGCACCGTGAACACACAGCCTGTGCGTCACAACGAGATGCAGTGTGCCCGAACTTTTGCCATTTAAAACATCGCATTGGTCGAGAAAAACATGGTCTCACAGAACAACTGTGACAACCAACCTTAATCTTCTCCGGAAGCTTATCTAATCCAAATGTTAGTACTACTGATGTTGTATTTTTTATCTCACCGTTTTTATTAGTATTAAGCCGTCCACAATTTATAACCCCTCATCCATCTCAACAAAAAACAGGTCGTTACATGAAATTACGCCCTGACATGAGTTGAGGGACTAGTACGCCTCTACTACAATCGGCCTTCCAAATAAAACCGTAACTCTCAATAGAGATATTGTCTGTGAAGAATAGGCAGTTTCAATCAAAAGTGTACCATCATGAAACCGTTTGGTGGACTTGGGTTCTCCACCAGCTAGCTCGTTCAGGCTTCTCGCCAAACCAAATCATGATACTTCGGAGATAGATTTACCATCTTCGGTCCTCTTAGTTGTAATAAATTTGGGCGAAAACTAATTTTCGCCTATCAGAAAAGTTTCTCCCTTGCCCGATAGGGGATGAGATCTTTTTGTGGGAGGGGCCCCCGGGGTTTTTGAGGTAATTGCCAAAAACAAATAGAAAGATTCATCTCCTGGTCTCCCCACAAACCACGGAGCCACAATTTGGGACGTCACACCACAAGCTGGTGTGATCGCCAGGGCTATCCAGGAGATATAGTCCCCCTCACCCAGCAATAAGATTCAGAACGCTTCGAGCCACTCTCTCCAACGTCTGAAAACTTACCTCCAGGGCCGTGGGACTCACCTTACCGGTACTGAGAAAGTAAAGGCAAGCCGATTGGTCAGATAGGGTTAGTATCTGACCGCCCGTTTCGCATGAATGCGAAGCCAAAGAGGTGTGTTGCGTGTAAGCTGAACCACCAGGATCATCTTCGCCTTCCTTACGGGTCTCCACGCACGGCAAACACGCGGGTGAGCAAATGAATAAGAAATAAAAGTCCGCAGAAGATTGGCCCACTTATCTTCCCGTAAGAGTTCAGATGGAACAGTGTGTTTTTTACGAGGTACCTTTCTCGCCCATTGGTCTCCTCTTACGACCAGCAGAGATGCTGCGGGTGAATTCTAATCCTTAGCCGCTGAGGTATTTCACATCTGGAAGATGATCAACGTCCTTACCTTGAGTTTTCTGTATTTGATAAAAAAATTTTGGGTTTGTTAGATTCGGGAACCTCACGCTCCATTATTAGTAGACAGGGATGAGAAAACCTCCATAAATTAGAAATTTATTTAGATCTTGGTGATGCTCCACCATGTACCGTAGCAAATGGGAAAATATGTCCCAGTTTAAGGTCTATTACAATACCTGTTTTATTGTAAGATCGTTTGCGTTTGATTAACTTTTTAGTTGTGCCGGAAATATCTATTAGCGTTATTCTAGGTATGAACTTTTGGTGTGCAATGGAAATCGCACCAGATCTTAGAAGAAATGAATGGAAATTTTCTCCGATATCCTCAGCAACTATTTCATCTAATCTGAAATCACAATCATAATTGACACCTTCGGAACAGCAGCAATTAAATACCTTTCTGCAGAAAAAATTGGGCCCGAATGCCTGAATCATTGGGATGTATGACATTTGTGGAACACGTGATTGATGCAAATTCCATTCCTATAAAACAACGGTACTATCCAGTTTCTCCAGTCATTCAGAAACATATTGATGAGGAATTGAATAAAATGCTAGCTTAAGACATTATTGAACTTTCATTGAGCCCATGGTCGTCTCCAATACTGATGATATCCAAGAAAGATGGAGGATATCGATTCTGTGTGGATTTTCGCCGATTAAATAAAGTTACGAAGAAAGATGCGTATCCTATACGTGTCAGCTATTTTAGATCGATTTCGAGGGGCAAAGTACCTTAGTTCACTTGATATAAAATCCGCGTATTGGCAGATTCCAATGAGTGCCACCAGTCGCGATTAAACCGCTTTTGCAATACCAGGACCAGGATTGTTTCAATTCAAACGTATGCTATTGGTCTGACTAACGCGCCTGCAACCTGGCAGCGTCTCATTGACAGAGTTTTATGTCTTGATTTAGAGCCTTTTGTTTTTGTTTACCTAGACGATATTATTATTATTTCCGAAACTTTAGTTCAACACTTAGAAGTGTTGCAGAAAATATTTGAAAGAGTGGCAGCTGCTGGTTTAACCTTTAGTCGGAAAAAGTGTCACTTTTGTCGTCTTGAGTTGCGTTATCTAGGTTACATTGTTGATAAGCAAGGGCTAAGGGTTGATGCAGAAAAAGTTAAAGCTATTCTTAACATACCAGTTCCTACATGTGTTGCCGAAATTCGAAGCTTTCTAGGGATGTCTTCGTGGTATCGTCGTTTCGTACAGGACTTTTCGAGCAGTAGGTCACCATTGACGAATCTTTTGCGTAAAAACCAGACTTGGAATTGGACTGGAAGGTTTCGAGCGTCATTTCAACTTTTGAAGGAGTGTCTTGTAACTGCACCAATCCTAACGTGTCCTGATTTTGAGCGTCCTTTTGTGGTACAGACCGATGCTAGTGGTTTCGGACTCGAAGCAGTATTAACTCAGACATTTGCGGTAGTGTGGGCGTTGGATAAACTTCGTCCATATTTGGAGGGAGGGCATTTCACGGTCATAACCGACCATCATTCTTTAATGTGGCTTGCATAATTTAAAGGATCCTTCTGGTAGGCTATGCCGATGGGCTGTGAAACTACAACAACATGATTATGAGATAATTCACCGAAAAGGGAAAGAATATGTTGTTCCTGATTGTTTGTCTCGTACAGTTGTCCATGAAGATGCTGTAGAAATCCAGCAACCCAAATTATATGCAAACATTGCAAAAAAAGTGGTGCCAGGGACTCTGGAATCGCGTACAGACAAGTTCACGAAAATATCCCCAAGGGCGCTGTGAAAATCATGTGATATATAAATATGTAACAACAAAAACATCAGAAGTATCCGATGATACGGATTATTGGATACAAGTTATTCCAAAATACCAACGTCGAGCCATATTACAATTAACGCATGTCTCTCCATCATCTGGACATCCTGGTGTAACGAAAACTTACCAAAAACTTCATCAGTAATATTATTGGCCAAAGATGAAGGCTGATGTAGTGAGCTATGTCAGGAGATGTCTAACATGTATTGAACAGAAAGAAAAGCTCCTCCTGGATATATGGGTTCCAGACCTAGAGTTTTTCGACCCTTCCAACTCATTAGTACGGATTTAATAGGACCATTGCCGAGATCGACACGAGGTTATAGATACATTTTAGTTGTAGCCGATTATTTTAGTAAATTTGTTTTAACCTTTCTGTTGAGAGATGCCATTGCTAAAGTAGTGACGCGTCACATAGAAAACGACAATTTTCTACTTTTTGGTGTACCGCAATACGTTATATGCGATAGTGGAGTGCAATATAAAAGCAAAGACTTTCGTACCCTTTGCGAAAAATACAAAGTCACTATATTGTATAATGCGTTGTACCATCCACAGAATAACCCGACTGAACGCGTCAACCGTGTTATCAAGACTATGTTTTCTTCATATGTTAAAGAAAACCATCGACAATGAGATTTTTGCTTACCACACGTCAACTGTGCTATTCGTACCCTTATGCACGAAGTTACCGGTTTCACTCCTTATTTTATTAATTTTGGTCGAGAACATGTCCTCTCAGGTGGAAATTACGGTGGCGATGCAATAGCCATGGAAGGGAATGTTGAGTACGAACGCGATAACACCGAATTACGAGCCACTGGTTTCCATAAAATATATGGTGAAGCTAGGAAGAGACTTGATCATGCATACCGACAGAGCCGGAATGTATATAACCTTCGTAGAAGAACTATTCAGTACGATATGGGACAATTTGTTTGGCGACGTAATTTTGCGTTGTCTAACGCTGCAGATAATTTTGCAAGCAAACTCGCACCTAAATATATAGGACCTTTTGTTGTTCGAAAGAAACTCTCAAACACTACTTATGAGATGGGTGATCAGAATGGTAAAGATAGTGGTGTATAGCACGTGAAGGATCTTAAAGCCGGGATAGGCGTGGAGCGTATCAACGATGATATGGGTTAAAAAGTTTTATTGTTCTTTTTATACTGATGAGGAAATATTGAGAAATTCTCGTCTTGTCTATCTCTTAAATCTAATCTTCTCTACATCTTTCGCTTTCTTATAGTTTTTTTTAAAGTTTACTAAAATTGGTGGAACGTTTTCAGCAATTGTAACCAATGGTAACCTCACTATTAAACATCAACAACCACGTGACATGTACGGTTTACATTAGGGAATAATTAATGACATATTTGGATATTTTATTCCATTCACATTTAATATAAATAGGATTACACCTGAGTAAACTTCCATATATTCGTTTCTTTTCTTCTATGCTACTTTCTCTCTCTTTTCTTCTTTTGTTGTTAAACAGAGGAATTCTGATTTTTGGATATCGAGGGAATTTTGATTAGGGGTTACGGTAAAGGAGTGTTTATTTTCCATTATACTCAAGTCGAGTTATTCGTAAAGGGATTAAGGAAATTACCTCTTATTTTCTATCGCGGAGTGTAGTGTTGCGTTGTGCGTAATTTCAGTTTTACCTCCGGTGGAATACCTGTAAAGGGATTAGTTCGTTGCTCAAATCCTCTGTTGCTGATAATTATTAGCTCTGTGCGCCGACAAGTCAACAGTCGTTATACCAGTTTACCATCTTAGGGTTGTGGTTCGTTTTTTTCACCCGGAGTACCTGGTCAATCCATTTATTACCTATTCTTCCACGGGAAGCGTCGCCGCCCACCATCGAACAAATGCTAGATGTCCTCTGAACAAAGGAGTGATAGAGTGGAGTAAACAAATTAAGTACTGCCGTAGTCCATTTTTTTCCTTTTTAAACTTGATTTTTTAACACTTAAACAGAGACTGAGATAGGAATCATAATTTGACATATTGATGAGACCATTTTAGATCATGATATTTCTGTAAATATACTTTGTTAGTGCATGCGACTTAGTGTTATATTTATATTATATATATTTACGTCTGGATTCCGCGTATTCCTTGAGCGATTATGCAGGCGCTGTTATATGATGTCCACGGAATGATATCCATTACATTTCTTTTGCTGTAAGTTATTATAATTTATAATACGCACTTATAGGCGTATATTTGTTCTTATCTTGGGCCGATTCGTATCGCTTTATTTCTCTACCGTGATTTACTTGTCTACGATGATATGTATGTGTATTATGTGAACCGAGTTGATCAACAAGAGCTATAAAACGTAAGAAACTGTTCTTACCGAGGAAAGCGGTGAGTAGAACATAGCGGCACAAGAATTATCGTCTTTATTTTAGTACGGACATCCGCGTGTATCGCGTCTGTAGATTCACCTCACGGATACGAAATTCACACAACGACTAAATTAAAAATTGTTAATAATCACTGTTACAATAAGAGTATAACGAACATTGTACCGTTATATTTACATGTTGCTTATAATAAATCCAGCATTTCAACTTTATTGGCTACCTTGTTTGTTACAACCAATCTCTCCTTCAGCAGTTTGTGACGCCATTTTAGGAAAGAGAACCGTTCATTATATAACGCGTATTTGGGGGAAAACAACGTTTGTTAATCGTACCAATTCTATGGAATCCTAGGGACTTTCGCGTTTTAGTTTAGTTGAGGTAAGCACTATATTTAAATCGCGTGGCGCCCATCAGAAATATTCTTATTTTAATTTTGAACCGCCTCTTCTTCACTGAGAAGCCGGCACCCTCAGCTTGAGCGAGGATATTTGGTTACGGTGTCGATAGGCACGTAACAACAAAAATATTTATATATATATATATATATATATATATATATATAATATTAAAAGTTTGTGTGGTAGGCACTTGGTGAGACATTTGGTTAGCTAAATTTATATGAGTTACACTTGGTTTTGTACACGAGAAAAGGTTGAAATTATAATTAATGACATAATGAATATTGAAATTATTCGCGAAAGCATTTCACCTTATGCCAGTCCAATTATTTTGGTTCACAAGAAGGACGGAAATAGTCGCTTATGTATTACTGTAATGGACCGATTGCCATTACCTCGAATCGATGGTCAAATTGATCAATTAGGTCGTCGTAAATATTTAACAATACTAGATAAAGCGGCCGGTTTCCATCAGATCCCGGTGGCAATAAATTCGATTAAAAAAACTGCTTTCGGAACCCCAGATGGACATTATGAATATTTGCGTGTTCCCTTTGGCTTATCAAACGCACCCGCAGTTTTTCAGCAGGCAATTTGCAATGCTCTGGGAAATCTTAAGGATAAAGAAGCTTTAATCTACTTGTATGATATCCTAATACCCTCGCAAACTATATCTGAAAGAATGGAACAATTGAAACGAGTCCTGATCGCTTTGTCAAACGCAGGCTTCTCTCTATATATTAATAAATGCCGATTTTTTGAAACACAAATTCATTATTCAGGTCAGGAAATTTCTAAAAACGGTATAAAACCTGGAAAATTTAAAGAAGAGGCTCTTTTAAATGCACCTGACCCCAAAAACATTTAACAGGTTGGACAATTCTTGGGGCTAGCGGGATATTTTCGCAAATACGTGCCTAAATTGGCCTCACGAACGGCTTGCATAGCAAAGCTTACAAAAAAGAATGAACCATTTGTTTGGGGAAACGATCAAGACATTGCAAAAGGTTATATTTGTTCTTATCTGAGTGAGCGACCATTGTTAGGTATTTTCGATCCGGATCTGGATACCGAATTGCATACAGATGCAAGTTCGATTGGTTTTGGAGCTGTTTTACTTCAAAGACATGACAAACAATTTATGGTGGTTTCGTATTTTTCTAAACACACCTCAACTGACGAAAGCAAATTGCACTCGTACGAATTAGAAACATTAGCCGTATTTTACGCATTTAAGCATTTTCGTGTGTATTTATCGGGAATTCATTTTAAAGTTGTGACGGATTGTAATTCATTAAAATTAATTCAATCTAAAAAGGACTTGCTTTCACGAGTTGCACGATGGTGGTTATATTTTCAATATTTTAATTTCAATATTGAGTACCGAAATGGTAAATATATTCCATATGTGGATTATTTTAGCAGGAATCCAGTAAATACTCCAGCCCCCTTCGCGATAAATGCAATTTCTGCTAAAAATTGGCTTAAAGTAAATCAAAATAATGGTCCTGAAACACAAGAAATAAAATTAAAATTAACCGAAGGAAAATTAACGCATGAATATTTTTATCAAAATGACCTTTTATATCGGAAAATTTATCCTGGGAGAAATTCGCCTATTTATAGAGCTTTTATGCCAAAGGATAGTCGTCTTGGAATATTGAGAATGTTCTATGATGAGCAATGTCATCTCGGTCCTGATAAAACATTTGCTAAAATAAATCATTATTTTTGGTTTCCTGGAATGACAAAGTTTATTAAAAAATATTATGATCATTGCTTAAAATGTATCAGTGGTAAAAAGCATACAGGGCTGAAACTGGGAGTATTACATCCAATTGAGAAAATACCAACACCTTTCCATACCATACACGGTGATTGTGTAGGACCATTTCCTTCGTCTACCGACGGGTTCAAACATATTTTACTTTTGATAGAAGCTTTTACAAAATTTGTATTCTTAATCCCCTTGAAAACATTATCTGGATCAGAAACATGCAAGAAATTACAAACTTACTTAAATCTATTTGGAACTACAGCAAGATTGGTTTGTGATAGAGGCACACATTTTACCGATCAGTCTGCAAAAGAATTATTATCTAGTTTGAACATTGAACAACACCTTATTGCCAAAAGTGCTCCTCGTGGCAATGGTCCAGTAGAAAAATATATTTCGACCGTATTAGATCTTTTGAGGGTTGAAATTACTAATAAGTCAGAATGGGCGAGCATTATTTCTAATTTACAAAACACATTAAGCACAACCACGCAAAAGACCACCGGGTTTTCTTCTGTTTATATTTTAACAGGACATAATAGTAGCATCTTCGATATACAAGCTCTAACGAATCAAATTTCGGCAACAACTAGTGACGATAATAATAGAAAACGATCGAAAACTGGCATACGAGCGTACAAAACAAAAAGCAAAATATTCAAAAATGTTGTTCGATAAGACTCGACGAGTAATAAAACCATTGAAATTGGGGACATCGTCTTTCATCCATCAGGAAATTCCCATTTGGCAAAATTGGATCAAAGATATGAGAGTCCTTTAGATATTCTCCAACTATTGCCTAATGACCGAGTGGAGCCGAAAAATTTGAGTTCCAACAAAAAAGAACCACCACTACGGACATGCTTAGAAGTTGGCCTGGCGAATTCTCATCGGAATAAAATAATAGACTGTGAGTAATCATTTTTGTTAATATACCTGTGTGAGCATTTATCTGTGTGATAATTTATCTGTGTGAACGTTTATATGGGGACCAATTATCGTTACAGTAACAATACAATAAAAAAAAAATGTTGATTGGTCAAATTGATAATGAATTTAAATTTGAATTAATTGAATTTTACCTATGACTATTCCACTCACCTGTCATCTGTCAAAAGTAGACCAATAAGAATGCAGGATTCTGAATTTTACAGCCAATCAAAATAAATTGTAGTGCATATTTAGTACTAGTAATGTTGTGTGTCGACAATTCAGTACTAGTACTTTTAAGTGAATATTTTAAATAAATGAAATGACAATATACGCCAAAAAACACTTTTGACATTGAATATTTGCAAATAACAATAGCTGTTTTTCTGGTTGCTATGGTTATGAAAACATAACCAAATAGTATTGCTATTTTTAAATTAAAAAATAGATTTGGTTCATTGAATAGTAAAAGTTAAGTAGATTATTTTTGATGGTCTCTTGTGATTTCGAATATCACTCGTGCTGCGCACTCGTAATATTCATACTAAAGCACAAGAGACATTCGTAATACACCATGAAAAATAATCGACATAACTTTGACTACTTATGGTATTACATGTGACAATTTTCACCAAGACATGGAGTCATATCGCAGCGTCTGTGTAAACTCTTATGTAAGTGTTGAAAATTGTCATTATTGTCATTTTAAGGCCATCGCGCAGCGTTTGTGTAAGCCTTAAGTCAAAGTTATGGAGTCATCACGCAGTGTCTGTGTAATCTCATAACTAAGAAAATTTTTGTATGTCAAGTTATGGAGTCATCACGCAGCGTCTGTGTTAACTCATAACTGGACGTCGTTATAGAATAAAGGATGTCACGCAGTGTCTGTATCGATCTAAAAAAACGAACGCATGAATGAATAATCTTACATGAAATCAACAAGTATAAGATTTTGGTGCCTGAGAACTGTTTCTCGTTTTCAGATGCAACTTTTCCTGTTAATTCGAGAGCGAATTAATCGTAAGTATGGCCGTGTGAACATTTCGATTTACAGCCGCTGTAAATGGACGATGCGTCATCAACTGACCCTGCATTTATTTGTTTATTGTTTATGTTATGATTATAAGAAAAGATCGTAGAACTTATATTCATTCTGACATAAACCACGAATGTGACCAGACGCAGTATATTTAATAAAGATTATTCAGTATTTGTCCATTACCGAGTTTTAATTATAAAAATCTACCTGTTTCTTCTGACATATTGTCACGGCTGGGGATTGGCTGTGACTTAATTTTATTAAATTATTTGAGGTACCAGCCAAGACTGTAGCTCCTGCAGGGTTTATAACATATCAGGAGTCAAGCACGAGAGGATGTGAAAGGTGTTTACCAATTCATAACACAGTTATACATTTAAACGTTTTAGTTTAGTGTTTTATTGAACAAAGGTACTTACAGCATTGCGTTTAATGGGCACATGACTTACACTGAATCGATCGTTTGGGTTAAGAATAATTTTATAACGTAGTCTGGGAAGACTATGAGAAAGACTGTCCAGTTTGTCTCTTCCTGGTTCCATATATAAGATTGGGTTATCCCGGGTGTGGGTTTTGTGGTATGTGGAGGGAACCTTGGCATTGTATTTGGATTTATGACATATGTGTAATCGTGACGTTTCGAGATGCCGTCGTAAGATAGTACTGGGTTATAAGTACTATTTATTAGGCCTATCGGACACTTGTCCCGGAGGGTAGTCCGTTGTCGTTAGATGGTTTTGGGCAATAGTTGTCGCTTAGGTTACGAGATGCTTGTCTAGCCCGGTGGTCCGTCTAGTTGTGGAATCGTATTCGTGGATGGCCTAGGTGTGGCCCTAGCGTGGCACTTAGGGTGGTCTAGGTGTGACCCTAGCGTGGCACGGTCGTGACACTACCCCCCTCCATGAAAAATTTTGTCGACCCTGACAAAATGCTGGGTGCGGGTGAAAAGAAAAAAAAATTTCTTTTCGCAGCTTCCTGTTTAGTTGCCAAAATACGGAAGTAGGTTGTATTGTTTGTTCGTGATTATGCTATCAGCTATGGTCGGTTCACGCGCTCCATGGCTATATATTGGCTGTGATCCATCACTTCATTGTACTCGTTCTCTGGTCTTCCGAATTGGTTAACGTTTGAGTATGGTTGGGGTAGGGGTCTTCGTAGGGTTCTTGTGTTTTGGGGTTCTGGGCTAACGTTGATTGGGGTCATGTAATTGAGTTCGGGACTCCTTGATGTTGACGCCAATCTTGCCCTTGAAGTGTTTAGGGGTATGGATCTTGATGCTAACTCAGTTTGCTCAATTTGCGGGGTTTGTGGCAAATTGTATTCAACGATCCTGGGTGCTGGTTCAGGATGTCTGAACATTCGCTGCGCTACTACCTCAATGTAAGTACCTCTAGTATAATTACAATTTACATGCATATATATATCAAAAATATTATGATTATTAAAATTGGTAACCATGGCGATATTAGGAGTAATCTGTCAACCCAGTTATTTTGTGAATCAACTGTTGCTTTGTTTAAGCATTCTTTTAAACTGTTAAACGTTGGATAATGATTTTCGTTGTACGGTGGCAATATTTGTGTTTTTAAGTTAGCCCATGCGGCTGGAATTATTTGTTTCATTATGAACGTAATTGTTTTGTTTAAACACGGAAATGATGGTTTTAATATTGTTTTATCTTTGAATTCTATTGAATAGTCGCAAGGTAACTGTACCCACAATGCCCCGAATCCTTTTTCATAATCTAAATATTTTTGACTATCACCAAAATTTAAAATCAATTCATTTTTAACATGTGTTAATAGGAATGTATTTTGACTGAGTGGAGTTATAAGCGTAGCTCGCTGAACTTTTGATCGGCACGAGATTGGACAAAATTGAGCTAATTCATTCACCGTTCCGCCCATGAGAAGGAATTTTGTGCATGCTGATGTAATGGCCTTATTATCGGACGTCTTGGACAACGCACATAGCCGATCGCGATGTGGGTCACATCTAGGTGAGAATATTTCTATATTTTCTTCATTTTTAAATGAAACTATAGCAATGTCGATGCTTTCTGTGCCCAGATAGCATGTCTTCCCTTCCTACGCGAGAGGTGTTGGTATTAGTCTTTAAAGTTCAATTTTTTCAATATTGCTTTTTATTATTGGGATATGAATTTCCACAAGTGCTCTATCTTTAGTAAACATACAGTCTGATAATGGTAATCCATAGTATTCAGCTGCGTTTGTAATAGCTAGCTTATATCCTTTTTTATTTATTTTTACTTCAAATGATTTTAATGCTTCCTCTAATGTATTAATATTTAAAATTTCCGGTGATAGGTGTCTTGCATGACACGCACTTATTAAACTTGCTGCTAATATACTCATTTCAGTCACAATTTTACTTAAAATGTAAATATATGGCGGTATGCATTGTGTGTACGATTTATCTCTTACTATTCCTAAATTATTTATTTCAATTTTATAAGGAAAATTTTTAAACTTGTCTTTAAATATCTCGACTTCCCTATTTGTTGTAAAAAGTCTTTTAACATGATTTCTTGATGCTTTGTGAAAATCCCAACCTATGCTATCTCCATCATTAGCTAAGATATTTGTTTTAGTTGGACTATATTCACCTATTCCTTTAATTATCGCGGTCATTCTATTACCGATGGCTATACAATCATTATTTCCCTGACATGCTTTATTAAAGCAACTTGTGATTGCTAGCTTTGTTTCCTCATTAATCAAGGGTATATCGTACAAAAGTGGTAAAGCCGCTTCTTATGATACTGCATAAGGCAGATTTTGAAAATATGCCCCCGTATTGACCTCAATTTCTCCTAAACGCAAATGGTTTAACCACATCATTATTATAATCAGCGCCGACCACAATCTGTGATTTTTGTGGCTTGCTTTGTGGTTTACATTGTTTATTTTGTGGTCCATTTTAACTACCTCGTATTAGGACTACAGAAATTAAAAAAGGTTATTTGTTATTATTTGGGTTCTCCCTGACCTTATTTAAATATTTACGTTATCGTCTTATAATGTTTTTTCTTTCATTCTTTTAAAAATCTTTTTCTACCAAGAATGCATGAATTGAAAGAGAAACAAATTTTTCTCGCTTATTTAATTTCTGTTGTCTTTTTGTTTTGTTAACAATTTATTTGGTGCAATTATTTTTATGCCCTTATACTATTTTTGTTTTATAATTCAAGTTTTTTTTTTTTTAATATAAAGCATTTTATAACTTGCGAAAACAAATATAATATAAAATAATATAATATAAAGATAATATGATATGATGGCTCTTGCTTACAATTCTAGTGTTTATTGTATTTTCTTTTATAATTTCTTATTTCTATGTTTCCCTATAGTATTTGCTTCCCGTCTTATTTATTATTACTTTATGCAATACATTGCTTGATTAATTAACATTATTGTTTCCTATTCTAGTTGTTCCCTTATATTATGCTAACATTAATAGATTTTTGTCTCTCATTATAATTGTAACTTAATTACTTGTTGCGTGTTTAAAATTATTATACTTGATTGATAAAATTATTGTACTTTATTTTATTCATGCATTCAATTAATGCTACGAGTGTTGTTCCTACAACTTATAATTAATTCTTATTGATTATTATTCCAGATATATAATATTTAATTAATTCTATTGATTAATATATTTCCTTTAATATTTTATTATTCTAATCGTTAAAATATTGTTTATCAATATGTGAATATTTATTTATTTATATTTATTATTTATTTATTTATTTATTTATTTATTTATTTATTTATTTATTTATTTATTTATCTATTTATTTATTTATTTATTTATTTATTTATTTATTTATTTATTTATTTATTTATTTATTTATTTATTTATTTATTTATTTATTTATTTATTTTTTTTTTTTTTTTTTTTTTTTATTGAATTGCGGATCGACGTCTAAGGTCATTACCGCTTGTACAAGTGAAGTTCAAATATATAGAAAATCGGATTTTGTAACATGAAAAAATAATAAATTATAAAAAATGAACCAATTAAGAGGATATAAAATTAGAGATTTAATCTGGTTTGAGTATAAATATATATATACAGTAATGTTAACACATTCGAGAAAACGTTGTACAATTAAAAATATCCGAAAATATCAGCTTTAGCATAAATAAAGCGTAAAGAAAAATGTTACACTTCCTCATGTGTGGAAGAACATTGCACAGTTGGCATGTGCTGAAACCAGTCAAGAACTGAGGTCTTTTATAGGAACTACAAAAACCGCAGCCTCGGCTGCTAAATAGTGCGGAATGCTAATAAATGAATAAAAATAAAATGGAAATAAGAATATTAACATTTATAAAAGAGAACCCTTTCATATTTGCGCAAACAAATCAGCTGCTCTCAGAAATGAGAGCAATTTGCAAATGCTTGTTGCATTATTGGATAAAGAAATCTCCATGGGATCCTCAATACCAGCATTGCGACGATGTAAATTGTAGCTAGGACACTGCTCGAAAATATGTTCGAGAGTGAGCCTAGTGTTACAAGTGGCGCAGAACGGTGGTTGTTCTCCTAGTAACAGGTACACGTGAGTGAGACAAGTATGGCCTAATCTCAGACGAGAGATGACCACTTGCTCACACCTTGTTAGGCGGAGCGGTGATGTCCACCGCTCCACTGACAACTTTACACGTCGCAATTTGCTCGTAGATAAATTCCACTCCTCCTGCCATAACTTAAGACAATACCCAGTCACAGACCTCAACACATCATCGGTGCGCAATGGCTGACGGACAACATAGTTGCCGTTGGCTGCTCCGAGAGCAGCTCGGTCGGCGCGGTGATTGCCGGGTATCCCAGCATGTCCAGGTATCCACATTAGTACGACATCTCTCTCTAGCTCCCGTAACCTATCGATTTCTTCGCGGATATCCAAAACGGTTGGATCTGTGGAGAATCTGCTACCGATGCCTAAGATGGAACTTAAGGAATCAGTGCAGATGAGCAGGTGACGATGCTCTTCGATAGATTGACGAGAGTGTCGAAGAGAGTAGAGAATACCATATAACTCGGCAGTGTACACCGAGCATATGGGTGCCAGTGTGAACGACTGGGATACACCGTCAGTCACAAAAGCGCAGCCTGTACCGGAGTCTGTCTTGGAGCCATCAGTATATGTGTGTTGAAAGTCTGTGTATTGTTGCAATTGAAAGAAGAATTCAATCAAGTATATGGCATTTGGAGTGGAATCTTTTGGCAGGTTGGTAAGCACTAAGTTTTTCTTAATATGGAGGGAAGCCCATGGAGGTACTTCACCATAAATGCGGTGTAAGACCGGCCCTTGGTTGCTTATTATAGTGTTTAACAACCGTGGGAGCTTAAGAGCGAGAGGGTAGAGGAAAGTTGAACTGTTTCTGTACAGTTGGTCTAACTCGTAATTGTTATCAAAAACTGGATAATTTATGTGCTGTGTGAGCGAAAGGACTTTACAAACGTACCGCAAACCAAGTTTGATGTACCTTATGTGAAGTGGCGGTACACCGGCTTCACAGTGAAGGCTTGGAATTGGGGTAGTTCTGAACGCACCGGTGACTGTTCGAATGCCAGCATTATGCACGCTATCTAGCTTCTTCAAGTGATGAGGACTAGCAGTATACATAATGATAGCA
This sequence comes from Nebria salina, assembly GCA_944039245.1. Classification (NCBI taxonomy): domain Eukaryota; kingdom Metazoa; phylum Arthropoda; class Insecta; order Coleoptera; family Carabidae; genus Nebria; species Nebria salina. Next base: position 8,631,631 of record OX063274.1, read on the forward strand.
CCGAAGTCTATCTTGGACAGAACCAGACTGGTGTACAGGCGCAGCAAAGAGTCCCTTTCGGCTCCCCATTTTGTGGAGGCAATACACTTGATTGCATTCAATGTCATTCTGCACTGCGCAGAAACAGTGTTGATGTGTTTCAATAGTAAGAAACGTCTGTCGAAAATTAAACCCAAAAACTTCACCTCATCTACAATCCGCACTGGTCTGTTATAAAGCGTCACAACAGGACAGTTGTGTGCTTTGCGTTGTCGACAAAAGTCGATAGCACATGTCTTTTCCGTAGAGAAACGGAAACCACGGTCGGATGCGGCCAGAGAAACAATGTCTACAGCCTGCTGTAATCTCTCCTGACAAAGAGCGAGAGATTGAGACGAAGTGAAGAGGGTGAGGTCGTCAACATATAAACAATAATCAACGGTATTGGGGATGGTAGAAACGATGTCGTTGATTGCAATCAAGAATAATGTTATACTTATGGAAGAACCTTGGGGAATACCGTTTTGCAGCGGTCGTGTAGAAGAGAGACTTTCTCCAACTCGGACCCTAAATGAGCGGCTACAAAGAAAGTTTTCAATGAATTGAGGCAGATGGCCTCGTAAACCCCAGTTGTGCAATTTTCGTAGTATTCCATATCTCCAGGTCATGTCGAACGCTTTCTCTAGATCGAAAAACACAGCAACCATATGGTTGCGTTTTAAGATACTAGACTGAATGGCGTTAGTCAAATACACATGAAGGTCAGTGGTAGAATGGTGCTGACGAGATCCACATTGATGTTTGTTGATGAGATTGCGAGATTCTAGAAACCAGCTGAGCCGGAAATTGATCATACGTTCATATACCTTTGACAGATGGCACGTCAAAGATATAGGACGATAACTAGATGCAAGAGACACTTCTTTTCCCTTTTTCAGAATCGGTATAATTATTGCTTCACGCCAAACGTCTGGATAGATATTTTCAACCCAAAGATGGTTAAGAAATTTCACTATTCTTTGCTTAAAATGGTCGGGTAGATGTCGAAGCATTGCGTAAGCGATGTCGTCATGCCCGACAGAAGTGTTTGCAGTACGACTGAGTGCAAATTCGAATTCGTCGAAAGAAAAGCTAGAATTGTACAACTCAGAGTTATCCGAGTTAAAGTCAAGTGGAACCTCCTCAGACGCTTTTACGCGCAAAAAATGAAGTGAATAATTGTCCGAATTGCTAACAGCCTCAAACTGGTCTGCTAAAATCTCACAAATCTCATCTCTACTAGTGTGTACTTGGTCATTGGCCTGGAGCATTGGAATATGGGAACTTTTCTTGTAGCCGTTCATATATCTGATTTTCTTCCAAAGTATAGTTTGGTCGGAATCAGTGCCGATTGAAGAAACAAAACCACGCCAAGACTCAGTTTTAGACTTAATAATTGTACGTCTTGCTTGCGCACGTGCTTTCTTAAAAGCAATTTGGTGTGCAAGTGTCGGATTTTTCCGATACACTTTTAGCGCGCGTTTTTTTGCACGAATATCGGCAGCAACTTGAGCATTCCACCAGGGAACTGACCTCGTCCTAGGTCGACCAGAAGATTTCGGTATAGAAACCGAAGCGGAAAACAGAATACAATCAGAAAGATGTTGTAACTCGACATGTGAATCTGATGATGGATCGGGAAGCTTTAGGTTGTTCCTAAATGCTTTCCAATCCGCCAGATCAAACAACCATCTTCTTGTTGATGTTTGATCATCAGAAACAGTATTAGTAAGAAACGACACAAGAATGGGAAAATGGTCACTGTTATGGGCATCATCAACTACCTGCCACTGAAGATGGGCGGCTAGCAATGAAGTAGAAAACGATAAGTCGATTGCCGAAAAACTTCTTGATCTCATATTAATGTACGTGGCAGAGCCAGTATTGAGAAGTGTGACATCATTGTCGTCCAAGAAGCTTTCGACAATTCGACCACGGGCATCTGTGCTAACAGAACCCCAGAGTTTGTTGTGAGCATTGAAGTCGCCAACAAGAATAAAAGGAGTCGGAAGTTGTCGTACCAAATCCTCAAGGTCATTTAAGTTCCAATTGCCGTCTGGAAGGTAGACGTTGCAAATTGTGATCTTACGAGGTGAGAATAATTGGCATGCTACTGCCTGTAGCCTAGTCCTTATGTTGCAGTCCTTAAAAGGGACAGAAGACTCGAGGACAATTGCAACGCCACCATGGGCACGACCAATGGGATCAACGTCTTTGCGGAATATGTTATATCCTCGCAAGTTAAAAGAATCAAGAGGTTTTAAGTGACTCTCCTGGATGCAAACTACTCTGGGGTTATGTTCAGCCATTAAAAGTTTTAACTCAGCTAGGTGGTTGACGATTCCATTACAATTCCATTGGATGATAAATGAGGTGGACATAAATTATGAATTGGAAATACAGAAAAGAAAAAAGTCAGAAAGAGAAGGCTGACTTTTGAGGAAAACCCAAAGAGTGTTAAATTTTCGGGTTCATCGGTTTGCCCTTAACCCACCCACGCCTATCTTTGGGCTTTCGAGCGTTTTTGATCGCCTCATTATCAATCGACATCGCGCTTGATTCTGAGTCGGATAGGGGAATATTTTTATCCTGTCCTGATAGAACAGGAGCAGGCGATTGCATGACATTGAGAATTGGAAGAGTGGTTGAAAGTAAGGGTGCATCTGGCAAAACAGGTCCTGGCACATTTGGAAGTAACGGTTTTGCTGATATACAAGTGGATGTGGTTGTGGAAGGTGTAACAATGCTCATAATGGCGGCTAGGTTTGTCGTAATAGCGTCGGTTATCATTTTTTTAATTTCTGGTATAAGAAGAGCTGCGATATCATTTACGGATGGCGCGGGTGATGTAGGCTTAGCTGCAACAACTTTCGCAAAGCTCAACCCAGAGACTGGGGAGTTCTGCCGCATAAAAGCTCTAGCTTCCGGGTAGCTACAATTGTTCAAAGTTTTGTATTTAACGATAGCATACTCTTCTTTGAATTTGGAGCAGTTTCTCGACAGCGCGAGATGACTCTCTCCACAATTCACGCACTTAACAGGGTCGGAACATCGCTCTTCTTCGTGTGGTGCTTTGCCGCAAATACAAATTTTAGTCTCCTTGCAAGTTTTAGAAGAGTGCCCGAATTTTTGGCAATTAAAACACCGCATTGGGTTTGGTATGTATGGCCTGACAGGCAAACTGTACATGGCCACACGAATCTTCTCTGGCAATTTATGCAGTGAAAAAGAAACAATAATAGAAGCAGTATTCTCGACTACGCCACTGACTTTACGTGTAATCCGCCTGACCTCGGATACACCTTGCGCCTTTAATTCAGAGCAAAGCTCGTCAGTCGTACAGTTCAATAAATCCCGACAAGTTATTACACCCTTGACGGTATTTAGGGTAGCGTGAGAAATAATTTCCACTGAAAAATCAGAAAATACTGTGGTTTGCAGTAATCGTGTCGCTTGTTTCGCCGACTTTGTTTCGACCAACAAACCGTCTTTAATTTTTTTTTACAGACTGTACCTCACCAACCAGACTATACAACTGTTTACTAATCAAAAAGGGGCTGACTTTGAAAAAGTCAGTTCCATCCTTTTTTTTGATGACCAGAAACCGGGGTGATTGACCTACCGTCAACTGGCTCATCATTTTCTGCTTTTTAGCAGGGTTAGAATGAACGGAGGGGTCGCCCCCTCCGTCGAACACCCCGTCCGCCAACGCGGGCAGTTAAAAAAGAAAGAAAATAAAAAAACACACCCGGAATTTAGAGATTGTAGCCTAAACTACGAAAAAGAAACACTGTTTATTCAAAATGAACAAAAAAGCGAACGAAAACAGTCGATAAACGACCAAAACAACACCATACAAAGCAATATAAACACAAACGAACGAGAAAAAACCTAAGTTCAAACACGAAATTTGTTTGTTTACAATTGAAATGTATTCGCACAGAGCTCACGTGAAGAACGTCCGTTCACTCTGGCATCAAGTACACGACTGATTTATTTATTTATTTATTTATTTATTTATTTATTTATTTATTTATTTATTTATTTATTTATTTATTTATTTATTTATTTATTTATTTATTTATTTATTTATTTATTTATTTATTTATTTATTTATTTATTTATTTATTTATTTATTTATTTATTTATTTATTTATTTATTTATTTATTTATTTATTTATTTATTTATTTATTTATTTATTTATTTATTTATTTATTTATTTATTTATTTATTTATTTATTTATTTATTTATTTATTTATTTATTTATTTATTTATTTATTTATTTATTTATTTATTTATTTATTTATTTATTTATTTATTTATTTATTTATTTATTTATTTATTTATTTATTTATTTATTTATTTATTTATTTATTTATTTATTTATTTATTTATTTATTTATTTATTTATTTATTTATTTATTTATTTATTTATTTATTTATTTATTTATTTATTTATTTATTTATTTATTTATTTATTTATTTATTTATTTATTTATTTATTTATTTATTTATTTATTTATTTATTTATTTATTTATTTATTTATTTATTTATTTATTTATTTATTTATTTATTTATTTATTTATTTATTTATTTATTTATTTATTTATTTATTTATTTATTTATTTATTTATTTATTTATTTATTTATTTATTTATTTATTTATTTATTTATTTATTTATTTATTTATTTATTTATTTATTTATTTATTTATTTATTTATTTATTTATTTATTTATTTATTTATTTATTTATTTATTTATTTATTTATTTATTTATTTATTTATTTATTTATTTATTTATTTATTTATTTATTTATTTATTTATTTATTTATTTATTTATTTATTTATTTATTTATTTATTTATTTATTTATTTATTTATTTATTTATTTATTTATTTATTTATTTATTTATTTATTTATTTATTTATTTATTTATTTATTTATTTATTTATTTATTTATTTATTTATTTATTTATTTATTTATTTATTTATTTATTTATTTATTTATTTATTTATTTATTTATTTATTTATTTATTTATTTATTTATTTATTTATTTATTTATTTATTTATTTATTTATTTATTTATTTATTTATTTATTTATTTATTTATTTATTTATTTATTTATTTATTTATTTATTTATTTATTTATTTATTTATTTATTTATTTATTTATTTATTTATTTATTTATTTATTTATTTATTTATTTATTTATTTATTTATTTATTTATTTATTTATTTATTTATTTATTTATTTATTTATTTATTTATTTATTTATTTATTTATTTATTTATTTATTTATTTATTTATTTATTTATTTATTTATTTATTTATTTATTTATTTATTTATTTATTTATTTATTTATTTATTTATTTATTTATTTATTTATTTATTTTTTTTTTTTTTTTTTTTTTTTTTTTTTATTGAATTGCGGATCGACGTCTAAGGTCATTACCGCTTGTACAAGTGAAGTTCAAATATATAGAAAATCGGATTTTGTAACATGAAAAAATAATAAATTATAAAAAATGAACCAATTAGAGATTTAATCTGGTTTGAGTATAAATATATATATACAGTAATGTTAACACATTCGAGAAAACGTTGTACAATTAAAAATATCCGAAAATATCAGCTTTAGCATAAATAAAGCGTAAAGAAAAATGTTACACTTCCTCATGTGTGGAAGAACATTGCACAGTTGGCATGTGCAGAAACCAGTCAAGAACTGAGGTCTTTTATAGGAACTACAAAAACCGCAGCCTCGGCTGCTAAATAGTGCGGAATGCTAATAAATGAATAAAAATAAAATGGAAATAAGAATATTAACATTTATAAAAGAGAACCCTTTCATATTTGCGCAAACAAATCAGCTGCTCTCAGAAATGAGAGCAATTTGCAAATGCTTGTTGCATTATTGGATAAAGAAATCTCCATGGGATCCTCAATACCAGCATTGCGACGATGTAAATTGTAGCTAGGACACTGCTCGAAAATATGTTCGAGAGTGAGCCTAGTGTTACAAGTGGCGCAGAACGGTGGTTGTTCTCCTAGTAACAGGTACACGTGAGTGAGACAAGTATGGCCTAATCTCAGACGAGAGATGACCACTTGCTCACACCTTGTTAGGCGGAGCGGTGATGTCCACCGCTCCACTGACAACTTTACACGTCGCAATTTGCTCGTAGATAAATTCCACTCCTCCTGCCATAACCTAAGACAATACCCAGTCACAGACCTCAACACATCATCGGTGCGCAATGGCTGACGGACAACATAGTTGCCGTTGGCTGCTCCGAGAGCAGCTCGGTCGGCGCGGTGATTGCCGGGTATCCCAGCATGTCCAGGTATCCACATTAGTACGACATCTCTCTCTAGCTCCCGTAACCTATCGATTTCTTCGCGGATATCCAAAACGGTTGGATCTGTGGAGAATCTGCTACCGATGCCTAAGATGGAACTTAAGGAATCAGTGCAGATGAGCAGGTGACGATGCTCTTCGATAGATTGACGAGAGTGTCGAAGAGAGTAGAGAATACCATATAACTCGGCAGTGTACACCGAGCATATGGGTGCCAGTGTGAACGACTGGGATACGCCGTCAGTCACAAAAGCGCAGCCTGTACCAGAGTCTGTCTTGGAGCCATCAGTATATGTGTGTTGAAAGTCTGTGTATTGTTGCAATTGAAAGAAGAATTCAATCAAGTATATGGCATTAGGAGTGGAATCTTTTGGCAGGTTGGTAAGCACTAAGTTTTTCTTAATATGGAGGGAAGCCCATGGAGGTACTTCACCATGAATGCGGTGTAAGACCGGCCCTTGGTTGCTTATTATAGTGTTTAACAACCGTGGGAGTTTAAGAGCGAGAGGGTAGAGGAAAGTTGAACTGTTTCTGTACAGTTGGTCTAACTCGTAATTGTTATCAAAAACTGGATAATTTATGTGCTGTGTGAGTGAAAGGACTTTACAAACGTACCGCAAACCAAGTTTGATGTACCTTATGTGAAGTGGCGGTACACCGGCTTCACAGTGAAGGCTTGGAATTGGGGTAGTTCTGAACGCACCGGTGACTGTTCGAATGCCAGCATTATGCACGCTATCTAGCTTCTTCAAGTGATGAGGACTAGCAGTATACATAATGATAGCACCGAAGTCTATCTTGGACAGAACCAGACTGGTGTACAGGCGCAGCAAAGAGTCCCTTTCGGCTCCCCATTTTGTGGAGGCAATACACTTGATTGCATTCAATGTCATTCTGCACTGCGCAGAAACAGTGTTGATGTGTTTCAATAGTAAGAAACGTCTGTCGAAAATTAAACCCAAAAACTTCACCTCATCTACAATCCGCACTGGTCTGTTGTAAAGCGTCACAACAGGACAGTTGTATATATTTATTTATTTATTTATTTATTTATTTATTTATTTAGTTATTTAATTATTTATTTATTTATTTATTTATTTATTTATTTATTTATTTATTTATTTATTTATTTATTTATTTATTTATTTATTTATTTATTTATTTATTTATTTATTTATTTATTTATTTATTTATTTATTTATTGATTTATTGATTTATTGATTTATTGATTTGTTTATTTATTTATTTATTTTTTATAATATTATTATTCTTTTTTGTTAATTTTTATCCATAGAATGATCCATTGTCATAACAATTTAATTTTTAAATTTTAATGATTCGTAATCATTTTTTCTATTAATTAGTTTCTTTTCTATTTTTATTTATTTAATTATTTCCTGCTTTTAATCATGTTTCTTTGCTTTTACATCTGCTAAATAATTTAATTTACACCTCCATGTAAATTTATCTCTAAAGTCCCTACAATGGTATTAATACCAATTTTTATTTATTTATTCCATTATTTTTCAATTACTTTTATTTCAACATTAACTTTCAGGATTACGCAATATCCTATAATTTACATTTAATCATTCATTATTATTTCCCTATTTTATTCCCTAACTCTTGGATTTATTTTTATAATAAAATTTATTTTATTTAACTTCGACCTATTCAACGTTATTATGATTGTCCTTTAATACCGGCCGAATGGCTAATCATATTTCCGTTGTTGTGATTTTAATCTGACCCTAACCTCGAGTCTTTTAACCTATGTTATTCATTCAATTTTTCGTTATGTATATCTTTGTAATAATTTATTTCGTTATCAATGTCTTGATTCTATTCAATTTAACTTTTTATATTCGTATTGTTGTAAACTCTTTAGATCGGTTTTAATATTTTATTATTAATATCTGAATAACATATCACACAGTATATCTTTCATCATCCCTGCTCTCGTTACTCACAACAACTTTTCTCTGTTCCTCTGTTTTTTTTTTATATAACAAGAAAACACTTTCCAAGCCTGCTTTAATTCTAACATTTGGCCATCCTTGTATCCGATTGTCCCTGATCGGCTGCGATTGATGCAACGTAAAACTGCGGTCGGCGTCGGTTTCGCACTGGTCGACCACTTCGTTCTGCTTGATCGAATGCTGGTACAACTTCATTTAGATCCTGGCTGTCTATAGCTGCTACTGGATCCGGATGTTTAGGTAGATCATTTGGACGTTCCTCTCGATCTGAGCGGGTATCTGAAACATCATGCGTAACTCCACGAATATACCGCGTCGTTGCGGCCGTATGTTCTGACGGTGACTCGTTGTCTTCATCTGTTGACCCACTCAATTCGTCTGGATCGTCGTCGAAAGCGCGAGGACACCTCCACGCTTTTAGTTGCGAGGCGTGTGCCGTGGAAGCGTAACGGCGCCCTTCCTTACCTTGCAGATCAGCTACACGGTACGTGTCGGCAGGCAGTTTGTCGACAATTACCAAAGGACCTCGGAATCTGATTTGCGTCTTGTTTGGCTGGCTGGTGTATTCGGGAACTCTTCACATCATCACAAGCTCACCTGATTCGTATGTAGGAGCCTGATGATGTTTCTTGTCGAACGCTTCTTTCATTTTCGTATGTTCATTGAGAATGTTGCGCTTTACCTCATCTTGAATAATTTCGGCGCGAGTCCACTCGTGATCAGCCACTGCGGTGAATCTTTCGAGTCCATCGTGAAACCTGGGTTGATACCCGTGAAGTGTTTAAAATGGTGTTCTTCCGGTTGATTTATTCATCGTGCAGTTGATATCTCTTGCAATCTCGTCCAGTTGCGCATCCCAGTCTGGATGGTCCGGATCTTTGATCCCGATCATAATTCGCGGTAGCAACGTTCGGTTCGCGCGCTCTACTTGACCGTTCGCTTGTGGATGTTGCGTCGAATTCAACGTATGACGTACTCCGCGTGTAGTACAGAATGTTTCAAACTCACGCGACGTAAAGCATGTACCGCGATCTGTTACATTTCGATTCGGTAGTCCACGTTTCAGGTTGAAGTCTGAAAATGCTCTCAGCACATCTTTGGTCGACGTCGATGCCATCGGGTAAAGATGTATATATTTTGTTAAATTGTCCACTATCACCAGCAACTGCGAGTTGCGCCTTCTACTCTTCACAAATGGTCCAACATGATCCATATGGATTACGTCAAATGGTCGTTGTCCCGGTGAAATCGGATTCAACTTCCCTGGACGCTTTCCGCCTGGTGTCTTCGTGATCAGGCAATCAAAGCAAGCACCAATATGCTGCTTGACGTATCGACGCATACCTAAAAACCAGTACAATTCTTGTATTTTTGCCACGGTTTTGTCAAGTGCAAAATGCTCCATCAAGTCGTGACATTTCACTACAATTGCCTTTCTCATTGGTTTTGGTACCACGAATAACAACCGGTTTCCAAGTCTTTTGTACAGTAGGTTGGCCCGGAGTTCCAATCCCTGTACGTGATTGATCTCCTCATTGCTCCGGTCCTTTTCTAATTTCGAAAGAATGCGTAATTTCTCACGCAATTCGACGTCCCCGCGCTGCATGAGCAGTATTTGATCTTCTACGGTGAGCGTCAAGCATACCTCTACTCGTTGTAAAACTTCGGATATGGTATCAGAAGCAATCTCTACACTCGCTCTGCTCAAAGCGTCGACGTGAGTCATTCGCACACCTGGTCGGTGACGAATTTCGAAGTCAAATTCTTGTACCAACATCATCCATCGAGCGATTTGAGGATTGGTTGTCTTTTTCTGATTCATAAATGCGAGCGCCTGACAATCGGTGACGACTGTGAATTGAATGGCGATCAGAAACTGCCTCAATCGTTCCATGCACCATACTATCGCCATCAACTCGAGCTTGCTGCTGTGGTACACTCGTTCCGTCAGTGTTAGCTTTTTACTGACGCAGTACACCAGATGCGACTTTCCATGCTCGTCTTGTTGTATTAGCATTCCGACGAGTCCTTCTGCGCTAGCATCAGTGTGTAGCTCCGTTGTCGCTCGAGGGTTATACAACCGCAGCACTGGATCACTCAACAGTGCCATTTTTAAGTCCTCGAAAGCATTCTGTTGCTCATCTTTCCATGAAAATTTAGCATCCTTACCAGTCAGCTGACTGAGTGGTTTAGCTCTCTCTGCACATCGCGGGATGAATCTTCGGAAGAATCCAATTAGTCCAAGAAACCTTCGCACTTCGTGTACATTCTTGGGAGCTATAAAATCTTTGATCGCTAAGATTTTTCTTTCTCCTGGTCGAATACCGTCGGCTGAAGCCCGAAAACCAAGAAACCCTACTTCTCGGCGGCCAAACTCGCACTTACTTGGTTTCAACGTCAGTCCAGCGTGCCTCAACGCCTCAAACACACGTTCTATACGATATAACATGTCGTTCCATTCTTTAGCTGGTATCATCAAGTCGTCCATGTAACATAACGCGATATGATTTCGCAGATCACCTAGAGCATGATGCATCAGACGAGTAAATTCATACGGCGCATTTACTAGTCCAAACGACATACTTTCGAACTGGCCTGTCTCATCTGGTATTACAAACGCCGTTTTTTCCTTCGCTGCAGCGTTGAGTGTGAACACGCTAGCTTCAGACAGTTGCTCCAGCAGCTCATCGATGTCAGGTATCGGCCACGGTTGCTTCTTTGTCTGAGCATTTAAACGTCTGTAGTCGACGACTTCCCTCGGTTCTCCATTTTTCTTCCATACCACGAGTACGGGACTAGCATAAGCGGATTTTGTGTTGGTTGCTATGCCATACTCTTTCCATTGCTTCACAGTATTAGCAATAATCTCACGGTCTGCTTTTGTTGTTCGGTAAGGCTTACATCGCACAGGTTTGCTGTTGTCCGTCTCTTCGATGGTCATCTCCGTTATTGAGGTGCAAACGAGCTCTTTCATGTTTGTAGCGAAGCAATCTCTATATTGTCGCAACAACTTCACTAGCTGCTCGCGTTCACTGGAAGATACGGATTTATCGATTTGGATCCCTGGCAACTTGTCTTCATCCTTCTGCTGTGTGTCGTTTGTCTGACACGACAGGACTTCTTCAGCTCGGGTAATCACTTGGCCCTCTTCAACAGTGATGGTGTGATTGGTAAAGTTCGCGACAGGCACTTCTGCACGCCTAGTCTCCGACGTAAATAATGTCTTTCCGTTTGATCCGAATACTCGTTGTTGCGGAATGTCAATTTCTACAAGATTCACAGTTCTCGCTGGAATTGTGGTTTCTTGCGTCGCACGTAAATCAATATGAGTTAACTTCTCGATATCCGCGTATTGAAAAGGGAACTCTGTCGTATCTCTAATCTCTAGTTTGTCTCCGATCTTCATGTATGTGACGTGCGGTTGCTCTGTCCACGAACGACCTATGATCACCTCAACTGGTTGAACCTTATCCGGAACAATCAGTATCTCGACGTGTCCTCTGACACCATCCACTACAATATCTGCCATCGCGGTTCCCAGCGTTTTGGCCGCTTCAGATGTTGTATCTCCAAATCCATATATTGCGTAGCTATTTGGTTGCATACGTAAACCTGCTTGAAGGGCTACGGTAGAACGTACCACGCAGCTCGAACTTCCAGTGTCGATGAGTCCCTGGAATTCTTGTCCGTTAATATATACAGATTTCATGTACTTACCCGCATCCGTGGCGGGTGTCGAAATCAGTAATGCTCCTGGTTTGGTGCGATTCATTTGCGGGTTTGACGGACAGTTTCGTTGCAGATGGCCTTCTTGATTACAGCTTCTGCAGCGCATTGGTCTCCTTGGCTCCGGACAATCACGAGCGAGGTGATAGTACTTGTTGCAATTGTAGCAACGTCGTTCTGTTATCCTGGACTGTGCTGATTGGTGGACAGCGACTTTAACATCTGCCTTCGGAGGTCCCATCGTTTTCACTTCTTGGTTCGCGATGGTTCGTGTACTTGCTGCTCGTTCTGCATGGTTTTTGTCGACGCGTTCGCAACGGTGTATCGCTTCCAACAACGCATCTTCATTGTCGAACAACGGACATATGAGTTCTGAACATCGAGTTCTGGATCGCAAACCTATCAGGATTTGCTCTTGCGCTTCAGCGAATTAAAGGTCCAAGTCTCTGCAAAGACGCATCTTTGAATAAACATATTCTGTTGCTGACTCACCATTTCCCTGCATCCTCGCAGTCATTCGTTGCCATCGCTCTGGCAAGGATCTCTCTTTGGCGAATGATGTCCGAAACTCCAATTCGAAATCCGCCCAAGTACTGATACGATATTGACGACCAAGGTACCACTCACGGGCACCTCTCGCAAGATGGAGTCTAGCTGTTTCCAGCTTGAATGCATCGGGCAACCGATGATTGCTGGCAGTGCGGACCAAAGACTCCAACCAAGATCGTGCGCGACCTGCGTCTCTTTCACCATCGTAATCTTCAATCGACGATGACAGGTCGGGCATAAGGCAGTAAGTAACAGCTGAAGACTCATTTGTACTCGCGAAGTTCGAAGTAAAGGGAACCTGATTGCTCACATTCTGCTGCATTTTCGCCATGGATGACATCATGGATTCCATTATACGCATCATATTTGTCGTGAACTCCATGGTTGTAGAAGTTATAGGAGAAGCTTCCTTATCCTGAAAGTCGGATGAGACGCTATTTTTATTGGGAGTCGCGTCGTTCGGCAGTTGGCCGTCTTGCATGCAGGAAGTGACGTTATATTGCGGCTCGGATAAGACGAGCACATTGTCGTCCACGCCATTCATAGCGGTGATTCCGGTATCTTGATTGCTAGTTTCGCCAACCACAGATTGTTGACTTCTGGTTCGCATCATTTTTACATATAGCCCCTTTTTTTTTGTCTTAACACAGCACGTGTATATACACACAGTAATATTTTTTTAAATTTTCTCTACAACGTTCACTGAGCACGTTATCCCACTTCTGAATTGTTATAAACTCTTTAGATCGGTTTTAATATTTTATTATTAATATCTGAATAACATATCACACAGTATATCTTTCATCATCCCTGCTCTCGTTACTCACAACAACTTCTCTCTGTTCCTCTGTTTTTTTTTATATAACAAGAAAACACTTTCCAAGCCTGCTTTAATTCTAACAGTATATTAATTCATTTATTATTTATTTTAATTCAGTTTAATATTTTTAATTTTATCATTTAATCGTGGTTCTATCTCATTTATTTTGAAAAAATTTAATCAGCTTGTCGATACGCTCTTCTAAATTTGACTTGTTGACTTTATGTGACTTTTCATATTGATCAGATATTACTGGTCATATTGTCTAAAGAATAATTATTTTGCTTGGCTAATTGCAAAGAAATATTTGCTTATTACAAGAATGTATTATACTTTTCGTTAATTCGATTACTGATTTTATTTTTTCTCCATAACTGAGTTTACTAACCTTTGTTTCTTGTAGCAATCAATGGGCTGACGGATTCCTACGCTGGGGTGTTTGGAGGAATTCGATCACCTTCCAGCGAGATCCCATTGACTGCCGCTTACAACCGAGTCTCTGACGTGTCCGTGCCTAGGTTTGACCGTCCTACACCGCCTCTGTTTTCTATCTTCACCTGGACTTTTTCTCCACTGGCTAATGTCAGCAATCCAAAGCTGACTCCTTGTACGATGTCTGTTACTGCGTAACCTTTTTCTTTCTTCTTAAAGCAATGTACAAGTCGTTCGCACTGTATTCCGTCTTTCTTTATTTTTTGCTGCAGTTTCCATGCGAGGTAAGCTAATGTTAGGGCCGTAATGACCAAAAGTGTGCTTAGTTCGATTAATATTAGCAGATCCACGTCGTTTATCGTTTGTGCTCTCGCTACATGGATAAACCCAAGTTGTCTCAGTCCATTGTTTTTCAGTATCAATAGTACTGCGATTGTTGTTATTACGTTCCATACCTAAAGTTATATATCTCTATGGTATGTTAGTAATGCCCACTCAAGTGGTGTAATCTGTATGCTGGACCAATCGATGTCTGACGTTCCACTTATCGATGAAAGGTTTAAATGTGGTATTTGAATTGTCCAGTTATGGTTTAAACTTTCTGATAAGTTATTGTATGTATTTTTATTTGCAGATAATAACGGATTTATTCGGAATGATTTTAAATTCGACCAGGTTGCTGGTAATACGTGTTTTATCCCAAGTGTAACGCTATCTTCTCCACATGGGATTCGTCTTGGAATTGATTGAACGTCGTTCACGTATAACGAGCAAGGTAACTGAATTTGCAATGCTCCTGGTTGTCCTATATATATTTCATCGATTTCTCTTATCTGCTTCGGACAGCGTATCTTGGTATTCTTTTGCGGATGTGTAATCACATATGTGTCAGAACTCACTTCCGATATTATCGTTGAGGTTGCTCTATAACATCGAAATGCGCATTCTTTTGAAATTTCCTCGACTGTTGCGCCTGAATACATTTTAAAGGCACATTGTGGTCCGTACACTGCTTCCGATGAAAACCTTGGTAGATCACATAGTCTATCGTGGTATGGTCTACATTGATGTAAGCCCGCTCCTGATATTGGTCGCATTTCTTTATCGCTCACTGCTAGATATATTACATCATGCATAAAAATGCACGTGTCATTTTTCCAAGCGAAGGGTGTGGTTAGTAGTTCCACAAGCCTCCATTCTTTGTGTACTTGAATTACTGGTATTTTTACGTGGATTACTACTTTGTCTTTGCTTATTCCGCAATCTACAATTGGTAGTTCGTAATATTGCGACAATTCCTCTGCTGGTATGGCTAACTGCAGGCGATATTGATTTAATTTTGTTGAAAACCTCTCCAAATCTTCTGCCAAGATTGCTGGTGTCAATAATATTATTGGAATATTTCTCTGTTTGCAGGCATGTAATATTTCATTTTGTCTCATTAATCTTGTTAGCTATAAAATTCTTTTTAAATTGTCGAAGTCGTTTAATAATAATTCAATTGTTTCTCCTTTTGATTTCTGTAACTCGGTGACTTCGCCTCTAATTTCTACTGCTAACTGTCGTATTTATCTGACGTGATCATTTAGTTCCGTGAATGCTCCTTGCACTTCTTTGTCATACTTTATGAATTTACTACTTATATCTGATAAGTGTTTGTATTGTGCGTGCATTCCTGCTTTCAGTATTCTTACTGTATTTTCGAGTGATCTCTCGTTCATTACTAGCGGTTTTACTTTCGTCTCTGTCATGACGCCACAACACCAGTTGAAGGCGTCGCCAATAAAATCTAGCGCTCTCTTGTTTTGTTGATTCTTTTTTTCTACTCTGGTTGGTTCATGTCCGTAGATTTCCATGAGGGATTCAAAGAATAATTCTTGGGGATTGGATGCAGAACGTTTGTCTCGTTTTATTGCGCTTTCAACTTCGATTTCTAGGAAATAGTTTGGATCCAAGGATTCGTCTATTTGGTTGTAGGTTTTGTCGTATAGGTTTCCCATGTCATTTAGTTTTGCACTGATGTTGCACCTCATTTGATCGTTCTTGCAACTGCTTGCTGGTCTTGTTATTTTATCTCCACCTTCTCTGGATACCCAGTCGGCTTCGTAGGTGAGTGGAATCGTTGCTTCGTAGGTGATTGCCTCCGGCAGATCCTTCCATTACGCCCCTGCTACCACTTGAACTGGTATCTCCTGCGTGGATACTTCGTAGCTCGCCATCATTAGAAATCTGTAATTATAATTTATTGTTGCTCTTATGAGCGTTAATAATTTAATCGTCGCTTGGGGTGGTATGACCATTATTTCTCTAAAAAAAAGTAAAATATTTTAACGTGGTAAAAAAAATAATTTTTTTTTTCACTTCGCGTATTTATTTTTAAGATTTAATTTCGTGTTTGTTAACTTTCAATGTTTTAACAACTGACATTGTAATTGTTTATACCGCATTGTGTCTTGCACAAATTATAGCTTTTACAATTATTTTTTATGCTTGCCTTTTAACAATCTCTTTTCGTCTCACAATGTTTTTTACTCGATTGTAAGAATGTTTGTGATTAATATTTCTACTTTGCTTTTTTGGCTATTTTATATTTTATTACCTTTTTCTACTTACAGGTTTTAGCTGTATGATTATTAGTCGGATATCCTCAGTGCCGCCGATATTTAAATTTAGTTGTTCTTTGAATATCTTTCGCACTGGTGACTTCCGCTATTTTGCATCTATTTATATTTTCGAATGTGTTGTGGTTTTTTCAGTAGCAGCCGTCGTTCTGTCTGTATTTTACAACAGCTAGAACACTGACTACTCTGACAAAGCCGCTGCACGGTATATTTTCAACTTTATCTAGAGGATTTTAAATTTATTTTACGTATTGAGTACTTCATCTCTTTTTATTTTTATCATGTATGTATGTACGTGTATATATATGTATATATATTTTTATTATTATTATTTTTTTGATGATTTTTTTTTCTTTTATTTTTATAGTTTTCTCTGGCTGTGGTTGCCTCACTTCTCTACTGTCGGTAGAATTTGGATTCTACTTTGATTCTGCTGAACTTGTTTGGTTTCTGTTTGTAGTCCGTCCACATCTTTTTTATATTTAAGAAGTGGGTGGTCCACGTTCTTAAATCCGATATTTTATTTGCAACATTTCTGTTGGATATTAGCACTTCGCACCCTTCATTTAGTATAAATTAAACGCCAACTATGGCAACATATGACTAACTTTTGTTCTTCACATTTATTGATTTTTAATTATTGATTGTCACTAAGACAAAAACAAGCAGTTGTATCATCATTATAAAAACAGACCGAAAATATAATTAATTTGTGTTCATATTGTTTTTCTTTTCAACCGCGTTGTATCCACATTAAATAATCCTGACAGGTTATGGGCCCAGAAGTGTTAGTGAGAAAACAGTAAAAACCAATCCTTCAAAAACATTTGGAGGTTAATAGCTCAATTTGCGTAATTGGACACGGAAGCACAGTGAGATTGCGATAAGTATTCGTTACTTAAAATCTTTCGGTAAAATATTCGGTCTCTCATAAACATGGCTCACGGCAATTTTCGAATCGAGCCACTCTCCAAGCACAACTACGAGACTTGGAAAGTACAAATCGAAGCCGTGCTGGTGAAAAATGACACCTGGATCTACGTCAGCGGGGAACATCCAAAACCCGATATCGACCAGAAAGCGGACGCGGCAGTACTAGCAGCGGTTCGCGGGGCAGAAACAAATTGGATCATACAAGACAGGAAGGCGAAGTCGGATCTCATCCTAGCCATCAACCCATCGGAGCTCAATCAGGTACGAGGCTGCGCGACTTACCGAGAGATCTGGATCAAGTTGGAAGCAGCTTACGCTTCGAAAGGTCCGGCCAGGAAGGCGACACTACTAAAACGGTTGACGCAGAGCAAAATGACCGATGGCGAAGACTTTAGGGAGTATCTTTCAGCTTTCTTCGACACTGTCGACCAACTGAAAAACATGGACATTTCAATAAACGATGAATTGCTGATCGTGATGCTTTTAACCAGTCTTCCAGATTCCTTCGAAAATTTCAGGTGTGCAGTCGAGGCCAGGGACAACTTTCCAGACATCGACACCTTGAGAGTGAAACTTATCGAGGAATATGACGCAAGGATCCGGAAAACGAACGAAGCACCATTCGGTGCATTGTTCGCCAAATCAAACGCCGGTAACAAGATCCACGCGAGGGGTTTCAGAGGCAACATTAAAAATTACTCCAAGGACGCTTCGAACAAATCTCACGATCACAAAATAGACAAATCTTCGAACCAAGTCCCATACAATTGCAACTTCTGCGGAAAGCGCGGTCATAAAGCCGTAGACTGTTTCGCGAGAAAACGCAAGCAACAAGATAAGGGGAACGCGAACACGGCATCATACTTCACTACTTTTCAAACCGGTGGCGCACTGAGCGACAGATGGTGTTTAGACAGCGGATGCACCACGGATCTCTGCAAGGACAGCGAATTGTTTGTTAATCAACAACCGACGAATTTCGGACTAAACTTGGCTACGAATCTAACCTCGGATGTCACTGCTAAAGGAGAAGTCAAGCTGTCAACGTGGAACGGAAAGAAGAACATGTCGGTGGAGCTTCGCAACGCACTTCATGTACCAGATTTGCGCACCAATCTTATCTCCGTTTCTAAAATCGTCGACACAGGCGATCAAGTCCTCTTCACGAAGAATCAAGCTATCATCACTAATGGTCGAGGTGGAGTCAAGATCGTTGCGGATCGAGACGGTGATCTATTCTACCTTCGCAGGAAGGAACAACACGACTCGAAACTTTTGAGCCGCGGATCAGAAAACGTCAACGAATGGCACCAGAAGCTGGGACATTTGAACTACCACGACATGTCCCTCATGGTCAAGAAGAATTTGATACCACACTTGGACTCGCAATTGGGAGTATGCGAGACGTGTGTCGCAGGTAAGCTAACCCGTGCCCCATTTCAGAACCGAACCGAACGCGCAAGTGGACTGCTGGACATTGTGCACAGCGACGTATGTGGCCCCATGAGGACAGAATCACAAGGCGGGGCGCGATACTTCGTCACTTTCATTGACGACTACAGTCGCTGGTGTGTGATTTACTTCATTCGGAACAAGAGCGAGGTCACGTCAAAGTTTCAGGAGTACAAAAGCTTCGTCGAAACCCAGACTGGACGGAAGGTAAAGGCTTTACAGAGCGACAACGGCACTGAGTATTGCAACAGCAAGATGGACGACACTCTGAAGAGTTTCGGCATCCAGCGTCGACTCACCACCGTCTACACTCCTCAACAGAACGGAGTGGCTGAAAGGAAAAATCGGACCTTGGTGGAGGCTGCCAGGTGCATGTTATTTGAGTCCGGACTTTCCCCCTCTTTCTGGGCTGAAGCCGTCGCCACAGCCAATCACATACGCAATCGGTGTGTGACAAAGAGTTTGGGCGGAGGAATACCCTACAAGCTATGGACCAACAAAACACCACAGCTGAACTACCTTCAAACTTTTGGCCGCAAGGCCTACGTGCTTGACAAATCCGGAAGCAAGGGCAAGTTTGAGACGAAGGCGTTGGAGGGAATCTTCGTCGGATATCCAACCTCGTCAAAAGGCTACAGGATCTGGGTTTCTCGCGAGAGAAAAATCCATACTTCAAGTAACGTCAAATTCTTGAATGAGACACGACATGACAAAAACTACGAGGACATCATCTCTACAGATACGAGGAATGGACGTGATACCTTCGAAGACCTCTACTCAACCGGAAACGTCATAATTGGACAAAATCAACGTAAAACTATCGAGAACGAGGATCCCAAATCGATAAACATCGAACCCGAGGAGGACACATCACAAGTTGATAGACAAAAGAGATTGACGGCTGAAATTCCAACGAGTGAAGACAGCGTGTCAAATACGACTGGTCTCAAACACGCACCAGGCAGGCCCTCGAAACTCAGAACCGGACAACCAGGTCGCCCAAAGAAAATATACAAGACTGTCGAAATCAGTACCTCGGTCATCGCCGACTCGACTGAACCCGAAATCTCCCAAGACGCAGAATTCGCCGCTATTGCTTCAGAAATACCTTTCTCGAAGGCCATCTCAGGGAGTGATAAGCTAGAGTGGGAAGACGCTATCTACGTTGAAATCCGAAATCTCATCACAAACAACACGTGGGAAATCGTAGATCGACCAGATGATGCGAGAGTAATCGGCTGCCGTATGATTCTCAGAAACAAATGGACAGCGGACGGATCATTGGACAAACGAAAGGCCAGGCTAGTTGCTCGAGGTTTCCTACAGAAACCTGGCGTGGATTTTCACGACACGTTTGCTCCTGTAGCCCGACTTAACTCATTAAGATTACTAATGGCTCTCGCCGCAAAACAAGACATGCACATCTCTCAGCTCGACATTACCGCTGCATATCTCAACGGAAAAATCGACGAGAACATCTATATGGACACCCCTACGCTCCTGGAAAAAATGCTACAACGAATGACTAAAGATCGCGACAAAGATCTTCAAAAAAAGGCTCTCGGCATGCTTCAGGACCTTCGAAATGGTGGGGAAAAAGTCTGCAAACTCAAAAAGGCTCTCTACGGACTACGACAAGCCGGTCGACAATGGAACATCGAAATCGACAAGGTATTGAAGGGCATCGGTTTAAACGCGACCAGTTCGGACACATGCATATATGTGGACCCTGACCAGAAGACTTTCGTGCTACTGTATGTAGACGACATCCTTATCTTCTCGAACAATCACACCAGGGAAGATCACATAAAAAGGACCTTATCGAAACACTTCGATGTACGGGATCTCGGAGAGGCAAACTACTGCCTGGGAATTCAAATCAACCGCAGAAACGGTGAGATCTTCTTATCACAGAGCGGGTACGTTCAGGACATCCTCACGAGATTCAACATGCAGGACAGCAACCCTGTTGCAACACCAATGGTCCCAAATTCAAAACTAGTAAGGGGTGACCCAAACCAAAAGCCTGATTTTCCTTACCGGGAAATCATAGGTGCCTTGATGTACCTGGCAACAGCAACGCGTCCGGACATTGCTCATTCGGTAAGTTCTTTGAGTCAGTTCAATGATTGTTTTAATCAGGAGCACTGGATTGCTGCTAAACGCGTGCTGAGGTATCTGAAGGCCACCGCTAATTATGCATTGAGATTCACCGGAGATAACAGCATCTTGACTTGTTTCGTCGATGCCGACTGGGGGAACTGCCCGGTGGACCGCCG
The DNA here is from genome assembly GCA_944039245.1 of Nebria salina. NCBI lineage: Eukaryota > Metazoa > Arthropoda > Insecta > Coleoptera > Carabidae > Nebria > Nebria salina. The sequence continues at coordinate 8,652,809 of OX063274.1, forward strand.
GTCATACACCGGATCCACTTTCCTTCTGGGAGGTGCTGCAATATCTTGGGAATCCCGGAAACAGCGGACAGTTGCTTTATCGTCGACTGAAGCTGAATACATGGCAGTCAGCGACGCTGGAAGGGAGGCCATATTTCTGTCGAACTTCCTGGCAGAGCTAGGATTCAAGGACATGGGCAAGGTCACCATTTACAACGACAACCAAAGTGCTGGGAAGCTAGCTGAAAACCCAGTGCATCACTCAAGATCCAAGCACATCGACATTAAATACCATTTCATTCGAGACGTGCTAAGGAACTACCCCATTACACTCGCGTATTTGCCCTCGGAGGACATGGTGGCAGACATTTTCACAAAGGCCTTACCGAGGGGCGATCACGAGAGATGCCTAATTGGATTGGGACTAAAACCTACTCCGGGCGCAAATTGAGGGGGCGTGTTGGATATTAGGACTTCGCACCCTTCATTTAGTATAAATTAAACGCCAACTATGGCAACATATGACTAACTTTTGTTCTTCACATTTATTGATTTTTAATTATTGATTGTCACTAAGACAAAAACAAGCAGTTGTATCATCATTATAAAAACAGACCGAAAATATAATTAATTTGTGTTCATATTGTTTTTCTTTTCAACCGCGTTGTATCCACATTAAATAATCCTGACAATTTCTCTACCGGGACGAAGATTTCCATTTAAAATTTTTTTAATGAGTTTGCTTGAATTGTCAGACTTCGGTAACCTTTCCTTATGTTATTATAATGAGCAGAGGTCACCGAGGTAAGGTTGTTCATGCTTTTTTCTGCTCACGTCTTTTTTGTTTTAATTATGAGGACGACAAGAAGAGCTTTTTTGCTGTATATTGCTTTTACTCTTTATATTCGCTGATTATCTAGTTAACGTTTTACCGTTTTATTGTGCGCCCTTCCCTGCGCAGTTAACAATTTCCCTGATAAAAGTGGGCTCATCTCCTTGATACTTGTTTTTCCCTTTCCTTGGCTTATAATTTCCTCTTCATACGCCTCATATGATATACCCTTTCCCTGGTGCATGCCAGTCCCGTTCCTTGATGGGCCCCACATTGTCTCTGCGAGGGCGACTCTCCAAATGCCGGTTCTTGTGGAAAAAATGCTATCTCGCCCGATAGCCGGGCGAGTTGATGTTTTCTTTCAAGAACACCCTGTCCACCCTCGCCATCTTCATGAATAGTCGCGCTATTCCCCGGCTGTGGTTAAAATTACCATCCCCCCCAGGCCAACCCATGGAGGTTCTTCCTCGCGTACCTGATGTTTTGCAGGCCCTTCCTATTGACGATTCTCTCCGGAAAGGGCTCTTGTAGGAGGAGGTGCATGCACTCTCCTCCGTCTAACAAGAACGCCACCTCCTTTGGAGAAAACTCTCCGTTTATCAGGAAGCCCTGCATATCCAGGTACGCAGTCTTCTTCCTTCGTTGTAGGTAGACCTGGTTCTGTGGTTGTTCCACTTGCGTCAACTGGAGGCGTTCTTCTTCTACTCTCGCCTCCTGGCATGCCGTGATCGCCCCTACGTCCTGGGCCACCTCGTCCATCCATTGTTCGTCCTCCATGGACTCAGCCCAGGATATTCCTGTGCTCGCAGGAGTGGGTGGCCTCTGTGGCCAGACATCCTCCGTAGCGAGCCCGCCCGATTGGCTCTCCTCCAGCTCGCTACTTGGTTCGTCCTCCACCCCGTTAATTGTTTCTATCGTTGGTATGGTGACCACGAATTGATGGACGGCGTGCTGCTCCTCCGACTCCTCGTTGGCCACCTCGAGGCTGTCCAGGTCCGCTACCCGGTTGAGAGCCTCCAGGATACTTGCCACTCGCTCTCTCCCCGCGTCATTGCCGGGAGAGGTGAGCTCTTTTAGCGCTCTCACACGCAACGTGGCTAGGGACATGGCCATCAAGATCTCTGTGGTATGCAGCTCCAAGCTACATACCAGCAGATCCGCCAGGCCAACCCTACTCTCCACGCCCATCTTCTGATAGCGGGCCAACTTTCCTCTCGCCGATATCTCTTCGTCACCCGTGATCAGCAGCACGTCGTCCGCTGCTCTCCTCACCAGTGGTCTAATGGTCCGCTCCACCAGGTTCTCCCGGACTTCGTCCCACACCGTCTCGTTCTGGGCCGCCGCCAGGATCCTGGTCCCCCGAACCATTATCCACTGGGTGAGCCCTAGCGTGGTCACCACCTTCTCTTCCCACCTCTTCTGCACTTGTTCCTCACTAGAAAATTATTAATGGATTTTTATAATCGTCATTTGGTATTGGTTCATATGCTCAACATCACTTGTTTAACATCACTCGTTTACATTACTCGTTTACATCACAAATTCTCTTGGTTAGCCTCTATATATATATATTTATTTTTTTTTTTTTTTTGTGTATCGGTTTTATTTAAGATATATGTGTAATTTTCTGTGTGTATTATTATATTTATAAATATATGTTATTTAATTCAAAATTGTTTAATTTACGTGTGTGTGTGTGTGTGTTTTTTTTTTTTTTTTTTTGTTATTGGGCTCAATGCGGTCCTGCCGCTTTGTTTTGTTCAACGACCTTTCTAGGCCGCAACTGATATCGTTCGTTGTCGTTGCGTGGTTCCCACTGCGCGAAATATGGTTTCATGCGTTCGACGTGAACTGCTTCGAATTTAACTTTATTTCCTTTCCCTTTTTTAACTATGTATGTTACATCCGATTTTTTCTCTATGACTTCGTACGGTCCGAACCATTTACACAATAATTTGTCGCATTTGCCTACATGTCTTTCTGGATTTCGAACTCCGACCTTATCTCCTATCTTATACTCAACCGTCCTGTGTTTCTTGTCATAACGACCTTTATCTTTTAACTGTTTATTTTGTATACGCTCTTTGGCCTGTTCCCTAATCTCTACTAATTGTTCCCTAGTTTTAATAACTACTTCATTCTCAATCGGCTCATTTAATTGAGCTTCCGTAGGTAATATTGGATCGCGTCCGTAAATTAATTTAAACGGTGACATTTGAGTCGTGTCTTGTTTAGCCGTATTATAAGCGAATGTGGCGTGGGCTAAGTTTTCGTCCCAGTCATTTTGTGCTGTGTTTGTATACATGCATAACATATTTGCGATGGTTTTATTTAACCTTTCGGTTAAGCCGTTTGCGAAAGGTATGCTTTTGTGAATTGACTATTGGACCGCATGCACCGCAATAGTTCGGTGACCATCTGCGATTGAAAAACTTTCCCTCTGTCACTTAACAGTACACGCGGCGTACCGTGGCGACAGATTATTCTTTCCAAGATGAATCTTGCCACTGGTTCGGCTTTGCCACTGGGTAAAGCTTGCTTTTCTGCCCAGTGCGTTGCGTATTCTGTTGCGACTATTACGAATGTTTTTCCCCAATAAGTCAATTCCGACTCTATCGAATGGTTGTCCGATCGGTATCGGGTGTAGTATACCCGCTGGCTTAACGTTTGTTACGCCTTTTCTTGCTTGACAATCCGCGCATCCTTTTACATATTTACTGACGTCGTTTAGCATATTATCCCAATAATATCGTGTTCTTATTCTGTCGTATGTTTTTGCAAAGCCTAAATGTCCGGCTAATGGTTCATTATGATTAGCGTATAAGATTTCTCCGATTAAATCTTTAGGCATCACTAATAATCCTGACGCGCCGTCTAATTTAGGGTTGCGTTTGAATAAAATATTATTGTTAATCTCGTAATTTTTGGCTCTGCGTTGCAATAACGCACTTCCGTAATTCTCGCCTTTTATTGCTTTAATCAACTATTTTAAATTTTCGTCTTCAGCCTGTAAGTCTTTCATGTCCGTTGGGATAACTATGTATGTCTCCACCTCTAGTGTTGCTTTTTCGTCTGTTAGCGTCGCTATATGTAGTGGATTGCGCGAGAGGCAATCTGCATCAATATGTGCTTTTCCGCTTTTGTGAAAGATTGAGTATTGATAGTCTTGTATCTTTAAGCTCCATCTGGCCAATCTATTCACCAGATCTCTAATTGACTTCAGCCAGCACAATGCGTGGTGATCTGTTGCGACTCTAAATGGCTTTCCCTACACGTATGGACGCCACTGTTCTAAAGCATATACGAATGCTAAACATTCCTGTTGTGATGTACTATAGTTTGCTTCGGCTTTTGTCAACCTTCGGGAAGCATACGCTATAGGATGCCATTCATCCTTGTCTAATTGCAATAACACTGAGCCAAGCCCTTCTCCAGATGCGTCTACTCTAATTTCTATTTCTTTAGCTGGGTCAAAATGAGCTAACACGGCGGTTGTAGCTAATTTATGTTTAAGTTCATTAAATGCCTCAAGTGCATTTCCTTCAATTTTAAATTTAACATCTTTTTTAGTCATTAAATATAAAGGTCTAGCAATTTTTGCAAACTTTTCTATGAATTTTCTATAGTAATTACAGAGTCCTAAAAAACTTTGTAGCTTTTTAACTTTCTGTGGAATTGGGAAATTTACTACAGCTTCGATTTTCTTTGCATCTGGACTAAGTCCTTGGCTAGTTACTCGGTATCCTAACAGATCAATCTCTGTTTGCATATAGGTACATTTTGACGGTTTTAAAGTTAATTTTGCTTCCCGCAAGCGTTCAAATACGTGCCTCAATTTGATTAGGTGCTCTGCGAATGTTTCGCTAAAAATAATTACGTCGTCTAAATAAATTAATACTTCTTTCCATTTCATGTCTTTAAATACGCTATGTGCCATTCTTTGAAACGTTGCTGGTGCTGAACACAGCCCAAAGCTAAGAACGTTAAATTCGTACTGTCCATCTGGCGTTATAAATGTAGTTTTTGTTTTATCTTCTTCTTTTACCGGTATTTGACAGTATCCACTGAACAAATCTAGACTGGAAAATTATTTAGAGTTTCCAATATAACTCGAAATGTCTTCAATAACAGGTAGTGGGTAGACGTCATTTTTTGTGACCGCATTTAATTTTCTATAATCGACACAAAATCTCCATGTGTCATCTTTCTTTTTGATTAATACCACTGGCGATGACCATGCGCCGTAGGATGGTCTAATTATATTATCTGCCAGCATTTCTTTGACTTGAATTTGGATGACTTTCCTTTCTTTGTGAGATACCCTATACGGTCGTTGATGAATAGGCTGTGCGTCGCCTGTATTTATTTCGTGTTCTGCTGTATCTGTTAAACCGATCTGTTTTGAATTCCACGCGTATAAATCCGTGTATTCGTCTATCAAATCTAATAATTCATTTTTCTCGTTTTTGTTTAATTGTTTATTACTTTCTTATACGCAGTATAAGTAACTATTGTAATCATGAAAAATTTCGATCTCGAGATTTCAACGGAAATATACGTTTTGACCTTCCCTGAATCGATTCCAACTATTTTTGGAATTACGTCCGTCTGTGTGTGTGTGTGTGTGTGTGTGTGTCTGTGTGTGTGTGTGTGTGTGTGTGTGTGTGTGTGTGTGTGTGTGTATGTATGTTCTCTACAGCCTAAACGGTTGAATCTAAAATTATGAACCTTTAAACTTAAGATTTGCATATGCCTGGGGTGTGCAACTCTTACTTTTGAAAAAAATATTCAAGCCGGAAGTGCCTGTTTACTCTAGTCATTTTTGGTAGTTTCTGCAATTTCTCAAAAATGATTAGAGTTACAGAAAAATGTTATGAACAAAAATTAAAGGTATTCATATTTAGCACAACTTTTGTCTGATTATTTTTTCCAAAAAGTGTACTGGTTTCAAAATAAATGTCTGCCTTTTATATATATTTTTACATAAATCGTATCATCTGCGCCTGTCAATTGTTTAACAAAATAGACCTAAATAATTTGAAGTTTGACATTTAATATATATTCTAAGATATATAATTAGTGTAAAAGTGATCTAAAGGTTAGAACAAATATTATAAATTAGAAAAATAATGACAAGTGGCCTAACCAATATGCGTATAAGAAAGTTCGGCGCATGACACTGCAGATATTTTATATTATGTTCGCATAGTTCTTCTTGTGACTCGTCAGTTATTACATATATTTCGTTGTTTTTATATTCGCTTGTTTCAAGTTCTTCTATTACTTCGTTGTAGCCTAATGCCGTATTTGCGAATAACCTAAACGGCACTCGGCGAATGTTTTGTAAAGCCAAGTTCCATATACCCATATTTGGTTCTATAGAGCTTATATTCCTTATTTGTAAACCATTTTTAAACAAAAATTCCGTTCGCGGTATGAACATATGACTAAACGCGTAACGTCCGGTTTCTTTGACTTTGATTTCCGTTTCCTCACCAGAATATAAAATTTCTGACTTGGTGACAATGATTTTATTATAAAACCGCGCTTCTGTCATGCATCCGTTTTGTGGCATGTCGTCTAATCTTTCTAAAACCTCAACTTCCTCTGCCTCATCTTTATCTTTAAATTCTACCACGGCACGCGCGAAATTTATTTCGTATTCTTTAGCTTCCACGCCCTACGTGACCTGGTTTACTGCATTTAAAGCCTATTGGTCTTCCGTCGTGGGTACGTGTTAGACGTTGTTGAAAGCCCCGCGTATCTTGCGGCGGTCTGTTACCTGTCGTCTCTCTTCCACGCCCCGAAAAATTATTAATGGGCGCCCTGCTCTGTGGTTATTTTGAAAAACCACCACTCATCGGTCCTGATTCATTTCTACCTGATGGGTATGTCAAATAGTTTCTTTGCGTCTGATAACTACCTGGGTTCGCATAATTACTTTGGTTCGCCTGATATCTATTCTGGCCGTAGCCATTATTTCCGTAACCGCGCCCAACATAAGGTTGATTGTAGCGTGTATTGGTATATCTCGCGTTAATTACCAAATTTGAATTATTTGGTCTTTGTCTATTTTCGCGAACGTGTTCTTGATTTTCTAATCTATCGGCCAATTTTTCGAACCGTAATGCTTGTTCTTGCATTGATACTGCGCTACGTTCTGTTTCTCTCGCTTCTCTTAACGCCCGTTTGCGTTCTTGTATTATGCATAGTTTATCTATGCATTCTTTGAGTTCTTTTAAGCTTTGTACTCCGAATGGTGCTAATAGCGTTTGTAGATCTGGGTCTAAATTTATTATTATTTGATTCGTTATCTCCGCGTCCGAAAGCGGGGTTTCGAATTGATTACACATATCCATCATTGTAAAATAATAATCGCGAGGGTCCTCGTCCTGGCCCTGTTTCAAGTTTCTAAATTTTTCTTGCAAATTTGCCATGTGTCCGCGCGGTAGAAATTCGTTTCTGAATTCGTCTAAAATCTGTCTCCACGAGTAATCGCGTCCGTTAACGTTAATGTTATACCATGTTTCTGCCGCGCCAATTAGGTATAATTTAAAGTATTGTTTCTTGAGTGCGTCGTTCCAACGGTTTGTTTCTGCCGCTGTGGTAAATTGTTTTATAAATCTTTTTACGTCTTGCTTTACTTTCGGGTCAAAGCTATCTGGAATTATGCATCTCAGTTCTTTTGGTTTCGAACTTAGATCTTCCGCTTCGTCAATCAACATATTGTTATGTCCTTGCGCCATATTTGTGCTGATGTTATTTATGTTTTCTACGTTTGATATGTCTAACTTTTCAAATCCCGAATGTAATAGTGTAGGGTCTCTAAGTGTTCGCGCTTTCTATACTTAATTCAGCTTTTGAATTACTCGATTCTAAAGCGCCTAACGGGCTTGTATCTGGGGGTGTGAATTGATTAATTATTTGTGTTTCGTTGCTAGCTGACGTTACGTTTCTACTGCTTGTTCCCGCTGAAGGGGTTCTCAACATATTATTCGTTTTTCCGGTTAATACTAATCGCGCTGTGTTTAAATTGTCTTCTCGCGGTCGTAGATTATATTCGTTTTTGCTCATAACTTATATGATTCATTATTGTTTAAAAAATGCGTTAGTTGCCTGTGTATTTAAGTGACAGTCCCTCACCATGCATGCATAAACCCTCTTTCTTCTTGCTTGGTCACATGACTTATACTGAATCGATCGTTGGTTTAGAATAAGTTTATAACGTAGTCTGGGAAGACTATGAGAAAGACTGTCCAGTTTTGTCTCCTCCTGGTTCCTCATATAAGATTGGGTTATCCCGGGTGTGGGTTTTGTGGTATGTGGAGGGAACCTTGGCATTGTATTTGGATTTATGACAAATGTGTAATCGTGACGTTTCGAGATGCCGTCGTAAGATAGTACTGGGTTATAAGTACTATTTATTAGGCCTATCGGACACTTGTCCCGGAGGGTGGTCCGTCGTCGTTAGATGGTTTTGGGCAATAGTTGTTGTTTAGGTTACGAGATGCTTGTCTAGCCCGGTGGTCCGTCTAGTTGTGGAATCGTATTCGTGGATGGCCTAGGTGTGGCCCTAGCGTGGCTCTTAGGGTGGTCTAAGTGTGACCCTAGCGTGGAACGGACGTGACAATATTTTACCAAGAAACATCAATTTTCAAGATTGTTCGGAATCTTACATCTTTTTTCTTCATATTTACGTCTTTTGGAGCATTTTTTATTTTGGTTAAACGATATTTTTTTAAATTAATTTACTCTCTTCTTTGTATTTCTGAGATGAACTGAATATTTTCAGAATAAATTTCCACAAATACATATGTATATATTTGCTTTGGAACCTTAGTTATTTCCATGCTTTTGATTTACTATATAAACATTTTAGATAAACAACATTATAATTCGAAAGAAAAGGTTATTTGAATAACAGCGAATAATGATTTGCTTATCGAAGAAATAGGCCCTCGATGCTTGGAAAGAGGCTACACTTGTGTATTATTTTGTCTAGCGTGATTTGCTTAGATTTCTGTTTTGAAATTATTCTTTATTAATATTAAACCATATTTACAAACAATTTATCCATAACCTATACAAAGTAGTGCCTTAAACATTATATTGCAGCTTATATTTAGTATGTCTCATATCGAATGTTGTTAATATCAATCGTCAGCATTGTATTGATAACTTCATATCTAAGCCCGTAAAATAGAATTGCAGAAATGACTCTTGACTATATTTCACCATTGAACTCTATCTTTTGCTTCATTTAAAATTCATGGAATTTCCTTTCCACATTCATTAGTTTTACTTGCTCACAATTTTTTTTCCGCGCAACTCATTTTCTATCATTCTTTTCGCCTACGTAAAACTTCTCTGTCAAATGACATTCTTCCAACATAATCATACCAATTCATTTTGCTTTCACCTATTCTGCCTACGACAACTTTTAAAATATTGCCCTGCTCATACGCTATCGTAACAAGCATACCATTTTTTTTAAATACACCACAAAAAACCTACTTAAAATTCTCATTTCCACAGCAGTCACATGCTACTTTTTATGCATCGCACAAGTACACTAATATATGTACATACATAACCTTGCATCCTTGAAAATATGATGAATTAATTTGCAATGAATCAGATGTAAGAGTGAGATGGTTTGAATTTATGGCAAATTTATATATTGGATCAACTGGATGTAGTAATACATAAGATGTTATTATTGAAACGACTGTTGATAAATTTCCCAGATCTACAATATAGAATAATAAAGGTGTTGGACTTAACATAAATGACAGTCTCATGTTAGCACTTTTTCCATAGAGTACTCATTTGATTTTGTTTTCTAGCGCTTTTATTATGTTATTTATCTGACAAAATAAGTATATCTCCAAGCTGTTATATTAAGTTTCGTACTATATTAATATTTGATCTTTGTATATTATCTATGATTTTTTCTGAAATCGAGTAGTAATATTTTGTTTCTATTTTTTCAATAAGTTTCTCTTCCAGTAATATCGCATTGGTGGTTTAGCACAAAATCTTTGTAAATTCGTCTTACATATTGTCATTTTTGTTTTTGATGTATTTTTGTCATTCTGCTATTTCATTTACGTTTATAACGTTTGTATATAACTTGCTTTCACTTAGTGACTTCCACGCTTCGGCCTCGGTTTTGTATTTTTAATTTTATTGGTACATTTTTTATTTGTTCTCTATGCTTTCCATTTGTCCACTATCCTATCTTGTCGTAAGCTTGATTGATGAATATTAAACAGTTTATTTGCAAAGCGTGTCTTCTGCTATCTCCATGTTTTGAATGTTCCGAATTCATGTCCTGTGCTGTTTCCATTTGCAATAGAGCATCTTATTTCTTCAATCATCTATAGTAGTAATTTTCCTTGTTTAATTTTCATAAATAGTAGGTACATACATACCTCTCGTACTCTCGATTCTTTCCCAATGGAATCTTTGTATTACCAAATGCTGTTGTTTTTTATGTCATTAGTTTAATTATTTCTATCTTCAAATGTCTGTTATTACCGTAAAATGTCACGAATGTTACTAAGAAGTTGACATTTTAAATACATACATAGATCGATAATATTACATTGTGTTGATCCTCCAGCGAAGTATTCGGGACAAAAGGGTAAAAGTACTCAAAATATTAAAATGTACTTGTCACTTTATCTTCATTATCTTTATCTTAGATAACAAAAAATTATAATTAACTTATTTAAGCGTAGAGTAATAAATATTCCCAAAATAAAACTGTATTTATATTTTTCAAACTTGTATGCATAATATAAATATTGTTAATATATGTGTTTCTTTTTGTTTCACTAGTTTCGATTCCGGACTATTGCAATTGGCATGAAAATTTTAATAACATCCAAATAGCTTAAAAATGAAAATACAAATTCAAGTACGTACTAAGATCGCCATATTTTCGCAACATCATGAAATTGTTATCAATCAAAACTACGAAATAACCTTTACAAATTATTTGACATAGAACATTTCCAATTTTGAAATAAAAATTTACTTCAATTGCAGTAAACCACCAATACGCAGATAGATAGAAATTTAAAGTATATTTCAAAATGAACAAAATTTTAATTTTTATATGAGGCAGGTATCACATTTTATTATTACATTTTAGAAATTGATAATTAATAAATAGGTATTTCATTTTAAAATGTAGATTCTTTTCCCAAAATCAACATGTTTTTTACTACTCCAGATTGAATTTATTAGTACCAGATTTCAAAATTATATTAATTAAAACTATTGCCGTAATATGAATAAAAATTTCTTCAATTGAAAAAAATGGTCAGACCAATATAACAAATAAAATTAAATATCAAATAGTAATTTTTCAAAATTCCAAAATGGACAAAAATGCAATTGTCAGTATAAGGTAATTTCAATATTTATTCTTTAAAATGTATTTCATGTTATTATTAATTCATTTGAAATTTTAGATTTAGAAGTTTTTTAATATTCGACCGTTTCGAAATTGAAATTTAACACAATATCATCAGGACTATTTCGTATAAACAAATTCCAAACCATATCTTCTAAATTCTACTATTACTTATTCAGACAGGCCGGCTTTGAATAACAATAGTTAGAATTAGAAAACTACAAACGAAGTATTATAATGAATATAAATCTCTAATACAAAAGTCAAATTTATTTCAAATAAAATTCCAGTTCTGTGTCTCTGTGGACTGTCAAAATCGAAATTAAAATTTTTGTTGAAAGTTTTAATTCAAAATCATCGTTCAAGATATTCAAGTTTTAATTATAAGTTTTTAATAATATGTCTTAATTATAAGTTTTAATTCGTGTACCTATAAGTTTAAGTTTAAATATGGGATAAATTGTAGAATTAAAAATCCCACTATCCTTAAGCTCTAAAATACTCATAGTTAGTTTAAGCGTTAATAAGTAAATGTCCCTAATATTTACGGTACTTTTAAGACGAATAATTATTGTTATTTTAGTTACTTTGTTCCATAAGCTACGTTTTAAATGTAAATTCTTTGTGTAAATAAAAAACTTAGCTAGAAAAAATAAACTTGTAAAAATGTTTTTAATTTATTTTTTTGTGTAAAACATATTTTTCTAATATTTATTTATGTTTAAATATGTATGCAAATTAGAACTATACATGATTATTATATAAAACGTTAACAGATGATGCTGTTGCCACTTGGTGACACATTTTAATTACATAAAATAATAACACTCGGTGTAAGTTTCACAAATATATCTTCCTTGTTAAATGTTTGTCTAGATCAGAATTATTCGCAATTTTTTCAAAACCTATTTTATAAACAGAACAATGGTTTACCCATGGGTTCTCCACGCAGCCCTCATTTAGCTGATGAACAATTTTCAAGACAACATACTTAATTCTATCTATGTAATATTCTGGTATCTCTATGTTAGAGTTAGACCAATTCTTGAAATTTATTAAATACCCAAAATAATGCAACAAAATTTACTATGGAAAAAGAAAAGAATCGCAGTTTAAATTTCCTTGATATAACCTTAACGCGTTTAGAAAAATCAATTGACTTTAATATTTATAGGAAAGAAACATACATACACTGACTCAATTATACCTTATTCATCTAATGAGCCACTTAATATAAAATTGTCATCTTTCAATTCATCGACTCATAAATATTACTATGTCTCTTAAAATTTATAATAGAGAACTAAATATCATCAAAACGATTGCTATTAACAATGGGTATGACCATAACTTGATATACCAAATGATTAACAGAATTAATAACAAAACACTGCAAAAAGAAGTATACAATGGGAAAATTAATCTTTCTCAGAACAAAAATTACATGAAATTTAAATACATAGGCAATAACTTTAGATAAGATAATATTGTACCATGTTTTTACTACAACAGTAATTGAAAGAATTTATTAGTTAGCAATAAGTTAATTTCGAAAGACAAACTAGATTCATCCGGTATATATGAAATTAAATGCAGTAACTGAGATTCATTTTATATAGAGCAAACAAGTAAAAGTTTTGGCAAAAGATTTAATGAACACATGCGCCCTTGCAAGTTGAAAAAAACTTACTCTAGCTTAGCCAACCATTTAATTGAGAAAACCCATACATGCAAAATAGATAATTTAAATTTATTACACAAAGCCAAATTAACATTTATAGAATCTGTAGAAATAAACAAAGCCTTAACCAGAAAGAAGCCCATACGAAATGAACAGCTAGACATATTCCAATCTGAAAAAATCCCTTACCTGAACCAAATATTACTACAATAAGATGTATTCCAAAGTTCGTTACCTTACCTGCCATAATCTGCTTTTATTTTTATATTATGGTTCATCTCCGACAAAGTTTTGTTTTTACCCACCTATCCTTCATTTACTGCTTAGTTCCATAACCTTTATGAAAGAATTTTTGTATTTTATTGTATTATAGATAGTTAAATAGTTTGTAGTCTATAAGCTTGTTACCTTGTATTCTCATGTCAGACAGAGAGCCTGTAATGTTAAATGATATTAAACTATGGGACTTTGGACCTACTACATCTTAAACAGTTCTAAAATTCATTTGTGAAACTCAACATTGATTTTCTTATTATATTTAACATTGTATTTTGCTTTCATTTCATGAATAGGTATACAAAATATATTAGTAGATGTGATGTACTGTTAGAAAACGTTTAATGTATCAATTACATATACATTTGAATAATTTTGCATTAAATATGAATCCTACCTCTAATATAAGCAAGCCAAGTAACATAAGTTTAATTGTCAAACACTGTAGCTTGCGCTTCATCGTCGGCTTTATTACCGTTAATTTAAAAACATATAAGGGCACGTGAACACGATTTTTGAGATGAGTATTAATAGGTGATAATAAATCGAATAGTTCGAGTAAATGTACTTATTGTTCTAATTTAAAAAAAGCTGACGTGTCTGTCACTGGACTTTTTTATACGCATGTTAATTAAATCGTTAGAATTAAAAAAAATTTGAAATATATTAAAGTTTTATAAATACTAACGATCTAACCAAAGACACATAATGAAGTTCATCGAAAAATTTAATATATTAATATACTATATATTAAATTATTTTAAACATGTTATTATTTATAAATTATGCAACTACTACCATTATTGCAAAAAGATCGTCCGCTAATTATATCCGCAATTGTATACAAATGAAACAATCAGCAACAATACACGAACTATTCAATATAAGATATAAAAAGTAAAAAAAATAACTTATTTTTTTTGTAACCAGTACCTTTTCTGAAAAATCATATCAAAAACAGTCAGACGCAATTCAGGGAAGGTCGAAAGATATATTTACGTTAAAATCTCTAGATCAACATTTTTCATGATTACAATACGAATATGAATGTAAAATATTTGAAATTTTGATAAACATAACAAAAATATCGTCCGCTAAATATATCCGCAATTATATACAAATAAAACAATCAGTAACAATACACGAACTGTCGTACATGTATGATTTAGGTAGTCGTGTAATAGCGGATGACATTTTTATGGTAGCCACCTTTAGTGCGGAAGTAGCACTACATTACGTAGTACGTCAGTGTATACTTGTATGTGGATCAGCGCCAGACATGCCGTTGCGAGTAGATCAACTACTACCGGAAGACAATTATATAGGCATAACGTCCACTAATAGACGTGAGAAGTATTGTATGTCATATTGAAAATAACTTAACTTTTGTTGTAACCGGTACCTTTTCTGAATATACTTTTCAAATAAAATATTTGCGAAATATTAAAATCTTTATTTTCATTCTTACTAATTTTGCTGTAAGTACTACCATTTTTGAGTTAAAGCAGAATATTAAAACAACACTCTTTTTTTTGAAACCAGTACCTTATTTGAAAAATATTTTCAGGTAAAAGTTAAGCGAAATATTAATATCTATTGTTTTCATTCTATAAATTTTGCTGTAAAAACTACCGTTTTTAAGTTATAGCAGAATATGCAAAAAATGAATAGAGTAAACATGCACTTCCTGTGAGAGTATTCTTTTCAAAATAGCAGGCACATACAAATTTTAAGTTTGAAGTTTCATAACTGTATCTTATACCGTTTAGGCTGTAGAGCGCACACATACACACAGACAGACTCACACACATACACACATACACACACACACACACACACACACAGACAGACGTCATCTCAAAAATGGTCAGACTCAATTCAGGGAAGGTCAAAAGATATATTTCCGTTAAAATCTCGAGATCAAAATTTTTCATGATTACAATACTTACTTATACTGCGTACAAGAAAGTAAAAAGCAGATCATTTGTTTGCATACTATACTCTACCAACTTACGGTGGCTCATTGTAATACGATTTTTACAATTTCTGTTCTTACCCAAACAACTAACCACTCTACTTACTTTTCAATATTCCATTTTTAGAGCTCCTACACAAGTCAGTGCTCTCTCCAATATTTATTACTTCCAAAGTGATTACCACTAGTGCCCAACTACTGGATTAGCATCACACTACAAGGACTATCCCCGCCCGTGAAGTGTTTATTTTCGTTACCAATCTCATTGATAAATGAAATTTAGCTAAGCACTTATAATATAATCCCAGTTTAATAACATTGTGTATTACTTATTGCGTAGTTTTTGATTTATTCAAAATGTTGTGCGATTTGTTTGTATGCCAATATTACATTAAAATGCGCAGTTGTTGTTCTTTTGGATGTAGTGATGGTAAAAAATTCATAGCATTAATGAATAACTAAATACTAAGTAAGCAAAGAATATAAAATAGTTGAATTTTAAAAGTCAAAATTTTGAGGGTAGAACACTGTCGCGGAATAAAATACAAAGAATTTACAATTTTTCTATTTGTGAAAGTTAAAAAGTATTTGATTGAAAATATTATATTGAGGCAGATAGTTTGTCGCATCACATGGGAGCGAGTTTCACGAGTATCGAATGGCATCAAATGAATCGGTGGTGCAACACGTCGCGAAGATTCGAAACATGGCCTCGCAAATTGAGGACGTTGGTGAAAAAGAAAGTAATCTAACCGTGATTGCTAAAATTCTTGGCAGCTTGTCGCCAAAATATAGCACGCTGCAGACGGCTTGGGACAGCGTCGAACCGACTCGACAGACTCTGGAAAATCTAGAAGAACGTCTTACTCGCGAGGAAGCTAGATTGGGTCAGTGCGAAGTTGGCACCAGTGCATTTTCAGCCGTGAAGGACGATAATAAAAACAAGAAAAAGCCGAAAAAAGGAAAACCGAAGAAAACAAACAATAAAAAGGACATAGAGTGCTATCGGTGCTGTGAAATGGGGCATTATGCCTCCGAGTGTCCAACCAAAAAAGGTGGAAATAAATGGTACCAACGAGAAGTCTCACGACCATGCTCGGGACTGTGCATTTGTGGTGGAATACGCGCGAAGTGTAGGGAGCGGGAGTGAACTGCAAAAGCTACAGTCCGTCGATCAGTCTGAGATCTGGCTTACCGACAGCGGAGCGTCGAGGCATATGACCTATCGACGCGACTGGCTAACTGACTATCAACCACTCACAGATGGCGGAACAGTGTCGCTCGGTGACGGTGACGAGTGTGAAGTTGCCGGAAAAGGAGTTGTACACGCGAAGAAACTCATCGATGGACTATGGTGCGACGCCAGAATCGAAGAAGTTCTTTACGTTCCCGGGTTACAGAAAAATCTGTTTTCCGTCGGTGCCTGTACCAAGAAAGGTTTTGAAGTAATATTTAAAAATGACTCTGTAAACATAGTTCGTGATAACGAAGTGGTCGCATTAGGTGTGAGGCAAGAAAATGACATTTACCGCATGTTTCTTCGCGTTCCAAAATCTCTTACGGACGAGGCAAACACTGTCGTGCATAATCTACGCGTGTGGCACGAGAGACTCGGCCACGTGGATAAGCGTGCGATTCGCGAGCTCGTGGACAAGGTTCTAGGTTGGGTAAAGCCCATCGACTATCGTTCAACAAACGCGAAAAAGTGTTGACAAAACCGGGAGAAGTCTATCACACCGACGTTTGTGGTCCAATGTCCACTGAGACGCCGGGCGGTTCGAAATATTTCTTGACTTTCAAAGACGATGCAACCGGATATCGTCATGTGTATTTTCTGCGGCACAAGTCGGATGTTTTCGAAAAATTAAAAATATTCGAGAAATTGATCTCAAACAAGTTCGGTCGTACAATGAAAATTCTGCGTTCGGATAACGGCAGAGAATTCTGCAACAAGCCAATGAACGATTATCTCGATACGCGAGGCATTAAAAAAGAAAACACCGCGCCGTATACTCCTCAACAAAACGGCAAGGCTGACAGAGACAATCTGACAATCGTCGAGAGCGCTCGAACGATGGTTCATTCGAAGAGCCTTTCCTTGTCTTTGTGGGCCGAGGCTGTAAATACTGCCGTGTACGTATTAAATCGTACAGTATGATCCGACGACGAAGCAAGTTAAAGTATCGCGAGACGCGACTTTTCTCGAGCGAATTGGAAAGGTAGAGTTCGACGAGAACGATGATACGAGTGATGAAACAATTGGGTACCAATCGGTTACACAAGATCCTCCAGGGCAAGCAGCAGAAGAAAAAGCTCTGCAGGACCAGGTGCAAGCCGAGCGAGAAGCTCAGCAAAATGAGGAAATACCGAATGATGACATCAATGAAAACAACACACAAATCGGAATTGAAGAGAGACAACCAACAACAGATGAAAGACGAGTTCTACGCAATCGAGAAGAAATTCGTCGACCTATCAGATACGAAGTTGATATTGCCGAGTATTCAACGCCAAATTCGTATGAAGAAGCAACTCGAAGCAATGACGCCGCGCAGTGGGTGCGTGCTATCAAGGAAGAGCTTCAGGCACATGTCACAAACAAAACATGGACAATTGTGCCTAAGACTCGAAACACAAATACAATTGATTCGAAATGGGTATTTCGCATCAAGGAGGATCCAGCGACTGGAAGCCAACGGTTCAAAGCGAGACTCTGCGCACGAGGGTTTCTACAGCGACATGAGATTGACTACACGGAGACATTCGCACCGGTCGTGCGTTACGATTCACTACTGGTATTGAGGGTCCCTTGGCGAGCTATTTACGTAATAATGCGATGCACATAAGTAAACTGCTAACGTTTCTACGTGCAATTGATATGTTGCATCAAATCTAAAACGTTACTTTCTTTTCGTTCTCGACAGTTAACATTTCATTATTGTTATTGTTATTATTTTTCTTTTCTCTCTAACCTTATTACTGTCGGGGCTGTGGTTTTAGGCAGTTCTCGACTGGTTTCTGCACATATCAGCAGTGCAGAGTATGCTTCACATTTGTGAATGCATAATATATTTTCTTTACGTTCTATTTTAGCTAAAACTCTCGTTTTAGTAATTTCGCGACAGAGCTTTATTGTATGCTAGTTCCTGCACATTGTACTACATTAAACATCATATTAAACGATCGTCTATATAAGCGGTAATGACCTTAGTAGTCGATCCGCTATAATAATAAATATATATATATATATATATATATATATATATATATATATATAATATATATATATATATATATCTATATATATATATATATATATATATATATATATATATATATATATATATATATATATATATATATATATATATATATATATATATATATATATATATCGTTATCACGAACTATGTTTACAGAGTCATTTTTAAATATTACTTCAAAACCTTTCTTGGTACAGGCACCGACGGAAAACAGATTTTTCTGTAACCCGGGAACGTAAAGAACTTCTTCGATTCTGGCGTCGCACCATAGTCCATCGATGAGTTTCTTCGCGTGTACAACTCCTTTTCCGGCAACTTCACACTCGTCACCGTCACCGAGCGACACTGTTCCGCCATCTGTGAGTGGTTGATAGTCAGTTAGCCAGTCGCGTATATTAAACGATCGTCTATATAAGCGGTAATGACCTTAGTAGTCGATCCGCTATAATAATAAATATATATATATATATATATATATATATATATATATATATATAGATATATATATATATATATATATATATATATATATATATAATATATATATATATATATATATATATATATATATATATATATATATATCTATATATATATATATATAAATATATATATATATATATATATATATATATATATATATATATATATATATATACATATATATATATATATATATATAGATATATATATATATATATATATATATATATATATATATATATATATATATATATATATATATATATATATATATATATATATATATATATACATATATATATATATATATATATATATATATATATATATATATATATATATATATATATATATACATTTATATACCTCGGGCGGTCAACTTAGGATTCTGCTCCAAACTAACCAGATGTTGAAAAATGTTAATGACTGCGTTTCTTCGAATATTAGCGTTGAATAATACAATAAATAACTGTTACGTGTTACTTGCCCCGACTTTATTTAGTAAACACCTTTTTACCATAAATTCAAAACGTATTGCCAGTTCGCCAGAACCAACAATTTCTTTGATCAAAAGCGACCAGAGGATAATTTTGGTCGTAAAAAAGATAACACTACACAGAATCGAGGAAACAGAAAGAATTTGATATAATGATTTAAACCAAACAATTTGTTGCACTTCTTATAAAATCACCTTTTAATTAGAACTAAATATTGCCATGACGTCTCCAAATCTTGAGTATGATGGAATTTTGAGTACAACGATAATGACAGTTTATTTATATCGGGCTGTTTAAACAATTTCGTAGAATTATCTAAACATTGAAGGAAGAAATGTGTAACAGTGTAAAGTGCGTAGCAGTGATGCGTTGGGGTGTGGGGGTAGAAATGGTGTTCTCTCTCTTACCAATGGATTTCCCAAGTGTCTCAACCCCGAAGACGCTAAGCCATCCAATCAGTAACCAGAACCGTACTGATGAGGCAGGCCTATGAATAGAAGAACGAATAAAGAAGTATAGTTACACATAGTTTTGGATTTATATTTAGGTTACTGAGTCATAGAAAAGAATATTCGTTAAGGGGGTGACTTTTGAGGCGGGAACCCCAATTCTGAGCTGATGAGCACCTCACTGGTAGATATAAGAAGGGAGTCAGGGCTTAACTCTTAAAGAGTTAGAATAGTCAGATTTTCTCGGTCAAATTGTTCAAACGTTTTAAATTTCGTGAGAAATAATAAGACAGAATCTTTTATTTTAAAATCAGATAAAACAGTTTAAAATCTTTACTGAGTCTGTTTGTTCTGTATTTTAATCAAATGTAAAAGTTACGGCATTAAATTCATTGAACTTTGTATTTTAATTATTACTACGGCAATAGTCTGCTTAAAAATACAAACGTCCTTTGAGCTAATAGTTCCATATTTCAGTACATTTTTTCAAGCTAAATATTGACGAATATCTAAGGCACTAACGAGTTGACGAACGTTTTAAGATTCGGGGTGATAGTTTGTGGGCTTTGTGAATTCCGTGGATTACGTACGACTAGTGACGAACCGATCAAAACCAACCGTCAATCAATCCTACCAGTCGATCGATCTAACCATCAATCCGACCAGTCGATCTATCCACCAGCCAATCGACCATTGTTATCAAAGGGTTACCAATCAACAGGAAGAAGACCTTTTATCCCAAATTTAATACCAGTAACTTTCATATAATGACATATCTATGATTTTGTGAACACTAACGTTTGAGATGGGTTGAGTGACCAGTCTTTCTGGTGGTTCCCCATTGCATACTACTAAATTAAATTAAATAACGATTACCAGACTGGACTGAATAAAGCTGTATTCAAAGGTGTGGACGACTCTTACTATTTCTACGGTGCACGGGCTGGCCAACAAATGTAAGTCCAGTGGCGTGCACGGAACGCAAACAGTTCCGCGGACAATAGCTCTGCATATAAAACACCTTTGCAGCCGTCAGATTTCATACACGGTACTAAAACAGTAAATTCTGGTGATTAGTTGTTTTTATTCTCTCTGTACGTGAGCTTTAGCGAGACATTCAGTGCGGGTATCCCGCAAATCAATTAAAATCAACATAGAATTCAACATCCTACTCAACAACTAAGTCAACGTCATCATCCCAACGTTTATTAAATTGTAAGTACACTCATGGCCTTAAACTTTGTCGACAGTTCCTTCAGTAATAGTGGAAGTTCAGATCTAGTGTTAGACTTATCATATAACCTCGAAATTGCAGAGAATTGTTTAGTTAAATTTGATGGTGAAAAATGGAAATTAAGAGATTTTATTAACAACTTCGAAATTGCATAAAACCTGTATATGCAGAAGATAAGATAGTGCTTTTCGATATCATATAAACTAAAATAACAGGTCGAGCCAAATTACTAAGTCGGAATAGGGTATTTGATAATTGGATTGCATTAAAAAGTCAACTAAAAAATACATATTCAGAAAAAAGATCTCAAGCTCAATGAGAACTCGAATTACATTCATGCAGACAAAACCGCGATTAAACCGTAAACTCATATTCGAACAGAGTCGCAAATTGTATGGTAAAGCCATGCATGCGAACAATTAATCAGAAAACAATCTATAAACGTGTTTATCAGTGGTTTAAAAGATCTTATCATCTCCTTCGTAAAAGCTCAAAAACTTCAATGCCTTGAAAACGCTTTTGATCTTACTAGTGCTGTAGAACGCGAAATAATTAGCCGTGCAGAATCAAATCAATTTTACAACGTTAATGATCAAAATATATACGCGAACAAAAAATGCTTTAATTACGAAAAATTCGGTCACACCTCAAGTCAATGTAAATTGAACCAACACAGTTACTACTACTACTAGCAACAGAAAAAAGTTTAAAATAAAACCAGTCAATACTATTAATTATCAAAATCGCAATAATCATAATCCGCAGAGAAAAGAATGCAAATATTGCAAAAATCAAGGTCATACTATCAACGAGTGTCGAAAATGACAATTTAATAACTTCAGAAAACATCCCAAGTAATCCTAATTTCAACTCATTTTCACAAAATCATTTAAACTTTCACTGAACCTCTGGTATAAGCGCTAACCAAGGGTCAGCCATCAATCACCGCGCACAAAACCGTAACTATTTCAGTCACAGATAAAAATTTTAGTAACATAGTCTCTATCGAAATACCCGAATGTTTGAATACTCCGAAATAACTTTTAGTAGACACAGGTGAGGACGTAAATATAATAAAACTCAATTGTTTAAAAGACGAAATCATGGTAATAGAAGACGAAATCATCAACCTTAAAGGTATCTCCGAAAATCTTACTTCACCAACCCTCGGATATTGCTATTTCTCCATTCCTAACTCATATGACACAAACAAACACAATTTCCACGTAGTTCACGACAATTTCAACATCAAACAATATGGTATTCTTGGTACGCAATTTTTCAAAGAATCGATTGCAAAAATTTGTTTTAAAACAAATAAACTCATCCTATCTCTAGAAGACTTTCTAATAAAGCACTTCAATCAATTAAATAATCCCACGAGAGCAGGAATAACTGTTTCTGTACCTGTATCCACACAAGATGTCACAGAAGGCATTCTTAACCGTGTAGAATTATCTCCAGGTATTTATTTATGCGAAAGCCTAGTATCCATTTCTAATGGTCACGCGATTACACGCCTACTTAACACAACATAATCAGAAATATCTCTTGATCTTAAATCATTTGTAGTACAAGAAACTCAAATTGAAATATAAATGGAATAACATGAAGAAGTCAATAAAATAATTTATTGAAGATTGCTAAGAATGTCAAAAAAAAATTGGTCAGAAAGAAAACTCAAGTCCGTATGCAAATCACTACAACATCTGAAAAAATAATGCTAGACATTGTAGGTCCATTACCTATTTCTGAATCAGGAAATAAATACATCCTTACTTTCCAAGACGATCTGACCAAATATTCTGAAGCTTATCTAATACCAAATCAAAAAAACGACGACAATAGCGCACGAATAAGTCACTAAGTCCACATGCACGTTTGGAATCCCAAAATGTATCTTAACGAACCAAGGGAGAAATTTAATAAATTAATCATTCAAGACTTTGCTAAATTATTTGAAGCCTCTAAAGTTCAAACCACAGCATATCATCCTCAAAGCATTGGCGCTCTCGAGAGAAATCGTCAAACTCTTGCCGCTTATCTAATTATTTTATATCCAAATCACAAACCGATTGGGATCAATGGATCTCGTACGCAATGTTCTCATACTATAATACTACACCTCATTCTACGACGAAAATTAATTCGTAAGGAGTGCATCCTTACGAATTAATTTTTGGTAAACATGCAGATATTCCGTCAGCCTTAAAACAAGAACCTTCTTTCCAATATACGTACGACGATTATCTGTGTATCTTAATTAAAAATGCAATACTCACAGAAACTAGCTACTGAGAATATACTAAAATCAAAAATTAATTGTAAAATTGTATATGATCAAAAATTGAATTAACATTTTTTTAAACCAGATGACAGAGTCTTTTTATTAAGGAGTTAGATGCACTCATAGTTGTGATTTTTAGGTGTTTTTTGGAATTTTTTTCTCGAAAAAATAATGATCTTATGAAAAATATAATTAGTACGGTGGAAAGGTCTATTATTCTACTTTATAATACAATTTTTTTACCGAAAAATTATTTATTAAAACACAAAAAAAGATTGTCAACAGGGGGGCCTCTCAGAGAAAATGGTTTGTGGTGCCAATCGTACAGGTCGTTCTGCTTATCTCAAACATAAAATGAACATTGATCTTAGTAATATATATAAAAGACTATAACATGGACGAAAAAAAATGAAATACGTTCATTGTAAACAAAATAGCAGGCCCTTTAAAAAAGTGCACTTTCTGATCTAAAATTTGGCTGTTTCAGTAGGCCTAAAATATAATAATTTTTATCGGAATGTAAATGCTTTCGTCCAAGTACACAACAATGTAATTAGCAACTAGTATGCCAAATTTCATCCAAATCCGTGCACAACTTTGACTGGAATCATTGGTACCGCCTTGCAAAATGTCGTTTCGAGAAAAACGGTTTTAAAGTTTGGTAGTACATTAAAATGTTCTGTACGTGCATAAAAATGGACTTACAGTGTGAGGTTCTAGAAATGATCACAGATGTCAGATCAACTTGAAATTTTGAAATTGGATAGTCGAAGGGTCATACTTTCGAATGGTGACATTTTTGAAACATCGATATTTTAAAAATTCAGAGTGCACCCAACCCCATAAACGAGCAAATGATAATCGGACACCATAAAAAACTAACCCTGAATTACAACGGTCCTTATAAAATAATAAAACATAACACAACGGTAAATTACACTATTAAAATTAAACGAAAATTCGTCAAAGTCCACGGTAATAATAAATTATGTAATGAATAACCAAATCAAATACTTATAGTTAATATCTTTTCCAGATCCTGCCTTCTGTTATGCATAACTGCAATATTTATTTCTCCTTACTACCAAATTGCAATACTCTGCCGGACTACATTACGAGCGGATAGGTAAACTGCACATTTACAGCGACAGACGGAACATAATATCTTACTTAGACTTGATAACTCAAAGCAATAAATTACACCAATTAAATAGATTTTACGAAATAATTTCAGAAATATGTAGAAACAGAATTTTCGAGCTGAAGTATAAATCGCACTCTTCTTTATGTAACTCAAGCTTAATTTACTTAAACCAATTACTACCAGACTTGAAAATTTAAAGCGATATACTATCTCAAGTTTTTGTTTACAAACTACCATCATCTCAAAATCGTGTTAGACGAGGCCGGTTTGATTTTGTAGGTCGTGCAGCTAAAATAATATTCGGAATTCTAGATAGTGACGATGCAATATATTATAACGATCAAATGAATAAAGTATCGAGCGACGAAAAAGAACTTATACACTTACACAAAAATCAATCGCAAATCATGCAAACGAGAATAAAGAATTTTAATGATACAATTAACAATTTAAATAAGAATAATATTGTGTTAAATTCAAACGTAAATAAAATAGAAAATTATCGTAACGCGAATTTAAAAGAAACTTGTATCGTAATGATTAGACAAGACGTCAAACAACATTTTACCTTATTAACTATGTTAATTAATGAATAACAAAGTGAAATATCTAAATTAACCGAAGCTGTTCTCTTTGCACATTGCAAACGATCTTCAATATTCACTGACTTTAACCGTTGATAACGCGCATAGTATTTTTAAAATTAGTCGATCTTAATGTTGCATATGTCGACAATAAATTAACTTATAAAATCGAAATCCCATTAATTCAACCATACATATTTAGCTTGCTTCATTTAATACCTCTACCAGTTAAACAAATCGAAAACAAATATCTCTTTATTAAACCTACTGGCAAGTACCTTGCTATAAACGACAACAAACAACATTATCTGATCTTACAAATTATTAACGAATGCAAACCAGTCAATATAAATAAATAATTTTGTAAACAAACTCAACCATGGAATATTACTTACCATAGTGTGAAGGTAAAATGTATTTATTGCCTTCTAAGCTACCAACTAATTGTGAAATACAAATAATCGATATTCAAAGAAATATATGGAATCAATTACAAAACAGTAACTCTTGGATGTTCCTACTTTCTACTGCAAAAATTGTAACTGTAAATTGTAAAAACGTCAATGAACCGTTTGATGTAAATTTAAGAGGCAATGGATTAATAAATGTAGATCAAGATTGTTAAGACTTTACTTCAACAACATTATTAATCTCCAGAAAGACGTATACTAGTAACTCAATTAATGCCAATGATAAATTTAGAAATCGACGACTGTTTCGAATATAATAAAAATAAGATCGATTTTTCTCAAATTGTACTAAATCACTCTTATCGAGCGACATCACCTCATCTGTAAGACAAGTCATAAATTATCTCAAATTGATTAAACTACCGATTAATTACTTAAATTAAATGAAATCGATCATTCGCATTCCATTATGTACTATATAACGTATACACTATGTATTGTAATATTATTGTATGTATTTTCAAGAATTTGTATGTAAATTAAACGAATGGCACGACGACGTTGTGGGAGTTGTCCAAACCTTTGTATAACTTTTAATAATAGATACTAATCGCAAAATCAACCAGAAATCCAATCTGAACCACCTTTTGTTGACTACAGTTCTGACTCAGACAGTGTCAACATTAAGCCACAACTTCGACGATCCGATAGATTTAAGCAACGGTTGAATGAATCTTTGTAATACATTCAATCTCAATTAAGGGGAAAGATTTTATAAACCTCGTGCTAATATAATAATATTTACGCTGAATTATTTTGTAGCGTCGACCTCCTGTCAATGCTATCATGCTGACTGTGCATCCGTTCGAATTGTCACGTATCTATATGATATCAATTTTCTTAATCAGGATAATTTTTGTTCGAAAGTCGATATAAAGAATCGCTTCACTTTTACCAGGAAGTATTTACTCATGTCTCAAAAGAGGAACAGTCGTTTTATTTTGTTTTGCATACTTAATTCATTCTTCGATAAAATCAACTCAATAATTAAAAGAAAATTGATATATCAGAACTACGTGACGAATTAGATTAATAAATAACAATTTAATTAAATATAAACCAATTTTGTAAATTCACTAATAATCCATAAACATTAATTAACTTGTAATACATTGGTTCTTACCATCACAGAACGCAGAGACTTAAACCCTAAGCCAAATAAAAATTAAGTACTTTTAAAGTGATTCCCAGGAATCATAACAGTTATAAGAGGGATTCAAACAATTTTATTTCGATATTCTTTTTCTGTGCGACTTTAGAACAACTAATTATTTAGTTACCACACACACATACACACACAACGTTGGTTCAATTCTAGACGAGCATGCCAATTAAAGTTAGTTAATTAATAATTAATGTCAATTATTTAAGTAAAATCAAAATTTCACTTAGATAAAGTATTTTTGAAGAATCAATCAATATAAAATCAATAACTTCGATTTTGTTGAATAAATTATGTTAATTTATTTGTTAAATTAAAATTTGAGTAACTTTAAGTTATTTAAAATTCTACAGTTTTCGTAATACGTTGACGGCGCGTTACAATATATATTATTATTATAAGATATAGCGGATCGGCTGCCTAGGTCATTACTGCTTATAAAGTTGTTCGACTATCAGGAAGTAAGAATAAGGTGAATAGAAAATAAAATTAAACAAGCGTAGCACGGTTGCAATGAGCGGAAACCATGAAGAACAAATGCAAAAGTAATTTCTATATAAATATGTAAATAAAAATACATAAAAAAAATTGCACAATGGGAGTGTGCCACCCAGATAATAACGAAATTTTAAAAGAGATATTGCACGGTTAGATGCAGAGTCCATTTGGAGAACTATTAATAAGTATTGTGTTGAATAAAATTGTTTACACATATGTGAAACAAATATAGCACAGTTGGAATGTGCCGGAAAGTATATAAGAACAAAGCCGTTTTAAGAAACTATAAATGAGAAAATAGTACATGAGAAAATAACATAAATAATGAAAGTCTTCGCAATCTTCTGAAATAAAGAGATTAAGATAACGGTTTCAAATTTGATTGAACAGATCAGCAGCTCGAAGAGAGGAGAGTTCTTTTCTAATGAACGTGGTGTTGTTAATCAAATCAGCACCAAGCGACCCACAACACCAGCATTGCGACGATGTAAATTGTAACTAGGGCACTGCTCGATAATATGTTCGAGAGTGAGCCTAGTGTTACAAGTAGAGCAGAGCGGTGGTTGATCTTCTAGTAACACATACAAGTGTGTGAGACAAGTATGTCCTATTCTCAGACGAGAGATGACCACTTGCTCACACCAAGGCGGATCGGTAATATCCACCGCTCCACTGACACCTTTACACGTCGCAATTTACTCGTAGATAAGTTACACTCCTCCTGCCATAGCTAAAGGCAATGCACAGAAACAGACCTCAACACATCACGGCACGCAAGGGATGACGGACCAAGTAGTTACCGTTGGCTACTTCAAGAGCAGCCCGGTCGGCGCTGTGATTGCCGGGTATCCCAACATATCCGGGTATTCACATAAATACGACATTTCTCTCTAGCTTCCGTAATCTATCGATTTCTCCGCGGATGTTCAAGACGGTAGGATCGGTAGAGAATTTGCTGCCGATACCTAAGATTGCACTAAGGGATACGGTGCAGACGAGTAGGTGACGATGTTAATCGATTGATTGACGGGAGTGTCGTAGAAAGTAGAGGATACCTTTTAACTCGGCTGTTAACAACGTACATATGGGTGACAGTGTGAACGATTGGGATACGCCGTCAGACACAAAAGCTCAGTCTACACCGGAGCCATCGGTATATGTGTGTCGAAAATCTGTGTACTGCTGCAGCTCAATAAAGCATTCAACTAGGTATATGGCATGAGGTGAGGAAGCTTTTGGCTTATTGGTCAGCGCAAAGTTGGTGGTTAAGGTAGGAGATGCCCATTGAGGTACTTCGGAATATTTCCGTGAGAATACAGGCCCTTGATTGTTGAGGATGGTGTTCGACAACCTTGGGAGTTTTAATGCGAGTGGGTATAGGGTAGCTATCAACGATTTAACTCCTCGTTGTTGAAAAAAATTTTCTAGTTTATATTCTGCGTGAGCAATAGAATTTTGGAGACGTACCTCAAATCAAGTTTGATGTAACTTATGTGAAGTGGTGGTACACCAGCTTTACAGTAAAGGCTAGGAATTGGGGTAGTCCTGACCGCACAGGTGACATTTCGAATGCCAGCATTGTGCACACTTTCTAGTTTATTCACGTGAAGAGCACTAGCAGTATACAGAATTATAGCACTGAAGTCTCTCCTGGACAGAACCAGACTGATGTAAAGTCGCAGCAAAGAGTCCCTTGCGGCTCCCCATTCTATGGAGGCAATACACTTGACTGCGTTCAATGACTTTCAAAACTGCACGGAAACAGTGGCAATTTGTTTACGCCATAAGAGACATCTCTCGAAAATAACACCTAGGAACTTCACCTTAGCTACGATCTGGACAGATCTGTCGTGAATCTTCACAACAAGACAGTTGTGTGCTTTACGCAGTCGACAAAAGTCGATAGCACAGGTGTTCTCCGTAGAGAAACGAAAACTGCGGTCAGATGCTGCCAGAGAAACAATATCATCAGTCTGCTGTAATCACTCCTGACAGAGGGTAAAAGATTGAGAAGAAACGAAGACCGTGAGATCATCTACATAAAGGCAATAATCAACAGTATTAGTTAGGTTGGAAACAGTCATTGATTGCGATCAAGAATAATGTTACACTTATGGAAGAGCCGTGGAGAATACCGTTTTGCAACAGTCGTAAAGAGGAGAATGTTTCATCAACTCGAACTCTAAATGTACCGTTTGGACAAAACAGTTTTCGACGAATTCAGACCGATGGCCACGTAAACCCCAGTTGTGCAATTTTCGTAGAACTCTGTATATCCAGGACATGTCAAATGCTATTTCTAAATAAAAAAATACAGCAACCAGATGGTCGCGCTTTAGATGCTAGATTGAATAACATTTGTCAAATTTACATGCAGGTCAGTAGTGGAGTGGTGCTGACAAGATCCACATTGACGTTGGTTGATGACAATATAAGATTCTAGAAACCAGCTTAGTCGGAAATTGAATATGCGTTCATATATCTTTGACAGATGACATGTCAATGTTATTGGATGGTAGCTTGATGCGGAAGACACATCTTTGCCCTTTTTGTGTATTGGAACAATTATAGCTGTTCGACAGATGCCAGGATAGACATTTTAAACCCAAAGACGGTTGCGAACCTCCAATATTCTTAATTTGAATTGGAGGGGTAAATGCCGATACATTGCGTAAGAAATGTCATCATACCAAACAGATGTAACTGTGTGACTTAGTGCATACTCAAATTCTGCAAGAGAGAATGTTGAGTTATAACTCAGAATTATCAGACATAAAACATAGACACCTCTTCAACCACCTTTGAGTGCAGAAAGTGGAGCGAGTAATTATCAGAATGACTAACTGACACAAACTGGTTTGCTAGAATATCACAAATCACAACTCTGACAGTATTTATTTGACCATTGACCTGGAACATTGGAATATCGGGACTTTTCTTGTAGCCGTTCATATATCTTAATTTTTTTCAAGGCAGAGTTTGGTCGAAATCAGTACCGTTTGAAGATACAAAATGCACACCATTACTCAGATTTAGACTGAAAATTGGTACGTCTGCCTTTGGCACGTGCCTTTTTGAAAGCAATTTGGGTCAAAAGTGTCGGATTTCTATGGTACACTTTTAATGCGCGCTTTTTAGAACGGATATCGGAAGCGACATGCTCATTCCACCACATTACAGACTTCTGCCTAAAACTGCCTGATGACTTCGGTATTGAACTTGAAGCAGAAAGCAAAATACAATCATTAATATTTTGTAGCTCAACATGTAAATTTGAAAGAAACAACAGAAGAATTGGAAAATTGTCACTGTAATGGGCATCGTCAACTACCTGCCACTGGAGATAGGTAGCTAGAGTAGAAGTAGAGAAAGACATGTCAATTGCCGAAATACTTCTTGATCTTCTTGTTCATGTACGTGGCTGAGCCAGTATTGAGAAGAGTGACATCATTGTTGTCCTAGAACTTTTCGACAATTCGACCAAGGACATCTATGCTTACAGAACCCCAGAGTATATTATGGGAATTGAAGTCTCCGACAAAGATTTAGGGAGTCGGAAGTCATAATACCAAATCCTCGAAGTCTTTGCAATTCCAGTTGCCATATGGAAAGTAGACATTGCAGATTGTTATTTTGCGGGGTGCGAGTACCTGGCATGCTACTGCCTGTAACCTTGTTCTGATGTTGCAGTCATTAAAAGGGACGGAACACTCAAGGACAATTGCAACGCCACCATGGGTACGAGCAACAGGATGAACATCTTTACGATAGATATTGTATCCCCCCATGTTTAAAGGTTGATGAGGCCTTAAATGATTCTCTTGGATGCACATTACTCGTGGGTTATGATCAGCCATTAAGTGCTTTAATTAAGCTAGGTGGTTGACGATTCCATTACAGTTCCATTGAATGATGAATTAACGTGACATAAGAAATGAAGAATGAGAGAAAAAAAACGAAAAAGTCGGAAAAGGCTGCCTTTAGAGGAAAACCTAAAACGTGTTACGGTTTCGGGTTCGTCGGTCTGCTCTTAACACACCCACGCCTATCTTTGGGTTTTCGAGCATTTTATACCACTTCATTGTTAATCAACATAGCGCTTGACTCCGAGTCGGAGACAGAGATGTCAGTATCCTATCCTGGTGGAATAGGAGCAGAAGATGGCATAACATATAAGTTGAGAGGATTGTTTGGAGGTTGGGATGTACCTGGCAGAACAGGTACTGGCACAGTATGTGGTGACGGTTTTACAGATTACCATGTGGGAATAGTTGCGGAAGACAATACTGCGCTCATATTAGCGCCTAGATTGATGGGGATAGCTTCTGTGATCATGTTTTTAATTTCTGGGATTAGAATAGCAGCGATATCGTTCACAGTTGGCTTGAGCGATGCGGGCTTGGCTGCAGCAACTTTAGCGAAGATCAGCGTTGAAACTTGAAAGCCCTGATGTATAAACGCTCTGGCCTCAGGATAACTGCAGTTATTTAATGTTTTGAACTTGGCGATAACGTAATCTTCTTTGAAGTAGGAGTAGTTTCTCGAGAGAGCGAGATGATCTTCTCCACAATTCACACATTTTACTGGATCAGTACATCGGTCTCTCTCATTTGGCGCATAATGCCAAATGCAAATTTTTGTATCCTTACACGTTTTGGAGAAGTTCCCAAACTTTTGACAGTTCAAACAACGCATTGGAATTGGAATGTATGGCCTGACAGGCAAACCGTACATTGCCACACGAATCTTTTCTGGCAACTTGTGGAGTGAAAATGAAACATATATGGACGCAGTGTCTTCCACTACGCCATTAATTTTGTGGGTAATTTGCCTGACCTAAGAAACACCTTGTGACTTTAATTCAGAGCATGGCTCGTCAGTATTGCAGTTCAACAAGTCGCGACACGTTATAACTTACTTACTTACTACTATCACCTTGACTGTATTTAGCGTTTAATGGGACGTTACTTCCACAGGAAAATCAGAGAAAAGTGAGACTTGCAGCAACCGAGTTGCTTGCTTCGCAGACTAAGTCTCTACCAACAAGCTCTACTTAATTTTTTTTTAAGGAATTATCTTCACCAACTAGACTGTACATTTGCTTGCTGATTAGAAATGGAATCCATCGACAACTGGCTCATCACTTGTTGCTTACGATGTTTACAATGTATACGCACAGAGCTCACGTAAAAAACATCCGCTCACTCTGGCATCTAATGCACAATATTTATATATATATATATATATATATATATATATATATATATATTTATATATATATATATATATATATATATATATATATATATATATATATATATATATATTTATATATATATATATATATATATATATTTATATATATATATATATATATATATATATATATATATATATATATATATATATAAAAAAATCTTCAAAAATAAAACATATATAGAACTACTCTGCGGGATTTAGGACGTCCGGAATAAAACCCGGGCTGGCGCCCATATCAAGAATACTCCTGAATCTCTACTAGCAGATGCAGCACGGTAACAAGCTTCGCCCTGATATGTTTAAGTACCCCTTTATATTCATTTCCTAAATTTCTGTAATTGTTTGATTTTCAAAAGTTATGCTTACGATAACAATAGTTCAATTAATATTTTAGAATAATCTAAGTTAGTTTTTTTTTTAATTTGTGTTTGGCTCCAAATTCCCAGTTAAGAGTTTCCAAAATTTGTAAATACAAATTGTCATTATTAGAATATAATTTTGTAATTTCGTCCACCCTATTTGCATAAGCTTTTAAGGTAAACCTACCCCGACTCCGACTTGAGAGCTAGTCAAAGCATTTTATTTTAATTTATTTAATTAAAAAAAAAGAGTTCGATTTTAATTCATCGTTACAAAAATCGTTAAATAATTTGGTGCCCAACGTTGGGCCCTTTAGTATATGATACCTTATTTAGCAACTAGGGTTGACATGTAAACAAATTTTGAATTGCTGTACTTTATAAGTATATAATAACTATTATCTATACTACACTTACCGACTAAAATATTTTGCAGCTTTTCTTATTATTATTTTATTTTTATCTGTATCGTATTCAATCGCGTGAAGTCACCTTTGTGTAATATTTCTATCAAACATGTCGCAAGTTTACGGTTTTAAACGGGAGGAATTGATGTATGAACTAAAAATTCTGGGAGAAAATCGACCAACAACTTTTTACGATTCGCTACAACCTCTATCAATATTACACGCAACATGTATATAACTTCCATTGTTGATCACAATAGACTCTGCCAGCGCTTGGAATTAGCCAAGGGAACTTCTTTGGTTAGTACGGATTATACACCCAATGTGCAGCAACGTTCATGTAGGTTTACTTCGCCATCTCGCCAGCATGTCTCTTTCGCAACCTTATTCTACCGGTCGTACGTGTCCTAAATGTGCTATTAATTTGGAAAACATAGTGCGCGATCAGTAAAGAATCGATACTGCTATCGTTATCAAACCACACCGATTCAACGAGATGGTCTAGAGTTTATGTCTTGTCTTACAAAAAACGCTTTTTTATGTCTGGTAGTATGGCTATTTACACATTATCATCTCGCAAACATGATTCTCGACCTCACTTAACCATATCAATATGCAAAGTTACTTTTACGGCATTAGGTGATTCGGGTTCTTCGCATACTTTAAAGGCTTCGAGAATTTTGCCAAAACTTCCGATCACTTTTAGTTCTGCTTCCAACAGCGACTACATTACCACTGCTGATAGAAATTCATATCGTATTCAAAAGATATGATAAGTCCCATTTTTCGTTGAAGGAAAATCTGAATTCATTCCTTCTCTTGCAATTGACGTGATTCTTGGAGTTGACTTTCTCACCAAATTTAACATCATTCTCAATCTTGTCACTAGAACTTATTATTTTAACTCGCTTCAAGTGCCATGTGCTATAATTGACAAGAATTATTTAAAACTCATAGAATGTCACCAGCTAAATAAACTTACGGATGAATATTTTAATCAAACTGCGGGTAAACTGAGTAGAACCCAAATGGTTCAACACAATATTGATACTGGTGACGCACAGCCAATTAAACAACGTCATTATCCTACTTCACCAAATATCGAAAAATTTATTAATACCGAATTAGATTGACTGCTCGAGTTGGGTGTTATTGAACCTTCGTATAGCGCGTGGAGTTCTCCAATAGTTGTGAAAAATCATACTGGAGAGTATCGTCTTTGCATCGATTTTAGAAAAGTCAACAACGTTACGAAAAAGAATGCATATCCTTTACCGTATATTTCATCTATTCTTGATCGCCTTGAAGGATCAAATTATTTATCTTCTCTCGAATTAGTATCTGCATATCACCAAATACCTTTTGCTTCTTGAAGCAGAGAACGTATAGCTTTTACAGTACCGGGTCGTGGACTTTTTCACTTCGTTACTATGTTATTTGGATTATGTGGAGCCCCTGCCACCATGCAACGATTAGTTGATCGGATTTTCGGTAAAGAATTAAAGAAACATGAATTTGTATATTTAGATGACATCGTCATTGCCACTTCCGATTTCCAAACCCACTTGTAGATTTAACAGCAAGTACTCGAGCGATTGAAATCTGCAAATTTAACCTTAAATAGAAAAAATATTTCTTCGCTGGTAACAAACTTAAGTATTTTGGATACATAGCCGATTCGCGAGGGTTACGCGTTGATCCGGATAAAGTAAGCACTATTGAATCTTTTCCCGTGCCGAAATATCCGAAAGATTTAAGATGCTTTGTCGGCATGGCGTCATGGTACCGTCGAATTATAAGTAAATATTCGGAAAGAGTAGCCCCGCTTACTTTACTAACACGAAAAAATGCTAAATTTAAGTGGTCTATAGAAACCAATTTAGCTTTTAATGATCTAAAAAATTTCTCGACACGGCCCCAATTTCTCCCGACCTTTCTGTATTCAGTACGACGCTAGTGGAGTGGCTTTAGGTGCTGTTCTTACTCAAAATTTTTATGATGGCGAACACGTAATTGCCTACGCTAGTCGTATGCTTAACGCTCATGAACGAAACTATGATCCTTCTGAACTTGAGATTTCTGCCATGCTGTGGGCGATTGATAAATTCCGTTATTATGTCGAAGCTTCGAAATTTTCTGTGATAACAGATCACCAGGCTCTACTCTGGTTAAACAATTTAAAAGAACAGAGTGGTAAATTTACTTGCTGGGCCTTAAGATTGCAGCAATATGATAATGAAGTTATTCACCGTAAAGGCAAAGAACATGTCTTTGCGAATGCTTTATCTAGGGCCGCTGCCGTCATACTATTGAAAAATGAAGATAAAGACGCCGAATATGTCACAAAATTCAATGTCGTTCAAATTAATTAATAACAACCGAAATTGGAAAATAATCGACGACAAAATGTATAAGCGCTACCGTCTGATTAATACAGATTCTCCATATGAAACTAAATGTCGAATCGCTGCCGATTACACTTGGCTTAATATATTTAAAGACATCGCACATTACGTACGAAGTTGAAAATTTGCCAAGCACAAAGGGTAGAAAATCGACTACCACCGGAAGTCCTTGGTAAACGCTCGGTCTCTCTTCCCTGGCAATATATTTGCTCTGATCTGATGGGCCCGTTTTCTCTTTCGAAGTCGCGTTATCGTTTCGTATTAATTGTGTGTGACATGTTTACAAAACATACACTTTTCTTTCCAATTCGTATCACTGATAGTAAAACCATCTGCCGCCTCATTGAAAATGAAGTTCACTTTACGTTTGGCATACCAGAATACTTCGTTTACGACAACGAACGTCAATACATCAGTCGCGAGTTCAAAGAATTGATGTCTTCTTATTCCATTTAATTACAACTCAACGCCAATTTTCAGCCTTCGGCAAATCCTACTGAGAGATCTAATAGGGTTATAAAAACTATGATATCGTCTTTCGTTAAAGTAGATCAACGTGACTGGGATATTCACCTACCGAAATTAAACTTTGCATTACGTACCGCAGTTCACGAAACTACAGGTTATACTCCCGCGTTTCTTAATTTTGGTCGAGAATTAATTGTTAATAATTCCGCCACACCTAATGGGGATGTACCGTTAGAGATTGATGCTCGTCATGATTTCGCACATCGCTTGGTTAGGCTACAAAACTTACAACGTTTAGTGCGCCAGCGAATCGACGCTTCTGCTGCTAAGAATAGCGCTCACTACAATCTTCGTCGGCGACCTCCAATTACATATCGTGTAGGAGAATTTGTGTGGAAATGCAATACTAACCTGACGGATGCAGTAAACTATTATTCTGCTCAACTGGCTCCGAAATTTGTAAAACGCAAAATTCTTAATTGTCTTTCGGATACGCGTTATGAACTTTCGGACATGAATGGCATATCGAAATGATGAAACCGTTCTTTTCTCGTTAATTGCTGTTGAATTATTTTACTAGATTATATTTTGCTTTAATAGTAATTTTGTTTTGCTACAACTTCATTTTTTTAAGGCGGGCGATGGGAATGTAACCTTAGTGCGTAAAATATATGAAATGAAAAAAAATCTGTTGTTTAGCTAGCGTTACCATTTATTATTACCGTTACATGTTTTTTTAGTGACAAGTAAAAAGAAGTAAAATTGTAAAAAAAAGACCTTCATAGGTAGGTAGGTAGGTAGGATTAAAATTTAAAGGCGTATCAGCCTCTTGGGCTATTCACGCCATAAACTATATTATAAAATAAACTTACATTTTATTGTGTAAATATAAAATTATTAACTTAAAATCTATTAAATGTAAAATATTAATAAAGAGGATTCAAAAATTATATATAAATAAATGAAATGTACAGGTTTAAAATTGTAAAAATAAAATGATATTGTAAAAATTATTGAGTGCTAAAAAAGAAAATACGTGTATAAATAAAATTAAAGACAAAACTAGCACTTTTAAATAAAGGCAAATAGACCTGTGATCCTGAGGAACAGGACGACCCTGTCAATGAGTGTCGAATGGTCACCGAGGCCCACCGAAAGGTCAAGTGTCAGACCCGCTGCTCGGTAAACTGGGAGCACTCCAACA
Source organism: Nebria salina (assembly GCA_944039245.1). NCBI lineage: Eukaryota > Metazoa > Arthropoda > Insecta > Coleoptera > Carabidae > Nebria > Nebria salina. Next base: position 8,690,148 of record OX063274.1, read on the forward strand.
AAACATGCGCCACTGTCAAAGCAGTGTCACACGTTTCGCACATCGGAGCCTTTTCACGGCGCAGAAGATGACCATGCGTCCACCAGGTGTGCCCTATCCGGATTCTCGCCACAGCGACCTCCTCCTTTCGGGATGCCCTATGGGAAGATTCCCATGACCTCACGTTGTGCTTAACATTTTTAAGCTTGTTAGAAACTATATGACTCCACCTTTCCTGCCACTAATTCATGATCAGATGCTTAAAATGACGTTTGAGGTCATCAGCAAGCACCCGAGTATAATCAATGGTGGCCTTAGACAAAGCTCGCTTAGCTGCTGCATCAGCTGCTTCATTCCCGCGAATACCAACATGACTCGGTACCCAAATAAAGCGCACGATAGACCCTTTTGACGATAATGTCATCAAGGTTGCTTGTATCTGCTGCAAGAGAGGATGTTTGGGGTACAAAGAATCAATCGCTTTCAAAGCGCTCATCGAGTCCGACATAATAACAAAAGAATTACGTGCGAGTCTAGAAATATAGAGAAGTGCTTGGTAGAGTGCATACAACTCTGCCGTTTATACGGACGAGAGTTTGTGAAGTCGAAACTCACATGCACCTCTAGCCGATATAAAAGCACATGCAACCCTGTCGTTACTCTTCGAACCGCAGGTGTAAATGCGAATCCATTGCCGATAGTTGGCAATGATTCGAGCAAACTCACGTTGGAACAGAATGGGTGGAGTAGCGGATCGATCCAGCTTTGAAAGCGCATAGTTGGTATTCGGACGGGAGAATGTCCAAGGTGGAAAGGGGCTGAAAGAAGTGTCTGGCATTGAAGGAAGTTCAAAATTAACCTCTCCAAAAGTATTGCGAGTTCTGATAGAAAAGGAAACCACCGAACGAGCCCTTCTGTCATAAATCTGCGCAAACTGTTGACCAAAGACAGTGTCAAAAACCAGGTGATATGGTTTCGACTTCATGGCTGCCGTGTAGTTCATGGTCAAAAGCCTGCGACGATCATACAGAGAAGGCTCGCCAGCTTCGCACAATAAACTTGGTATTGGGCTGGTACGAAAAGCACCAGTAGCAAGACGAATACCAGTATGGTGTATCGTATCAATGGTTTTGATAACGGATGGCCTGGCAGACGCGTAAGCGATACAGCCATAGTCCAGCTTGGAGCGTATCAAAGCCCGATACAGGCGCAGCATAGAAATTCTATCGGCACCCCACGATTTGGAAGAAAGAACTCGCAATAGATTTAGAGAAAGCCGACATTTTGCCTTCAAAGCCACAAGATGGGCACGCCAGTTAAGCTTCTTGTCAAATAGAAGACCAAGAAAACGGGCAGTTTCCACAAATGGAAGATCAGTACCGTTGAGAGAGAGAACAGGATCTAAGTGAAGGTGACGGCGTTGACAGAAGTGAATGCACTCTGTCTTGGCCGCAGAAAATACGAAACCTTGCTCAGTAGCCCAGGCATGAAGACGATTGATTGTTAACTGCAGCTGACGCTCTATGGAAGCCATAATGCGAGAACTGCAGAAAATCGCCAAGTCGTCCACGTACAGGGATCCCAGCACAGGTGAACGAATACACTGAGCAACACCGTTGATGGCCACAGCAAACAACGTGACACTCAGAATAGACCCTTGCGGTACTCCGTTTTCTTGAGTAAAAATGTTGGAGAGGTCATTTCCCACACGAACTTGAAACTTCCTTAATGAAAGAAAGCTTTCAAGAAATATGGGAAGATTACCTCTCAAGCCCCAGGAGTGTAAAGTGCGCAAAATACCAAAACGCCAAGTGGTATCATAAGCCCGGGAAATATCAAAGAACACAGCTACCATATGTTGCTTGTTGAGAAAAGCATCCCGGATGGTAGATTCAAGTCTTATCAGGTGGTCTGCAGTGAAACGGAAACGGCGGAAGCCGCACTGGATGTTAACCAACAAGTTGTTTGATTCCTGGAACCAAACAAGACGCCTGTTGATCATGCGTTCCATGAGCTTGCAGACACAACTGGTAAGCGAGACTGGGCGATAGCTAGATGGCAGTGTTTTGTAGTAGTAGTAGTAGGATTAAAATTTAAAGGCGTATCAGCCTCTTGGGCTATTCACGCCATAAACTATATTATGAAAGAAACTAACTAAATATATGTTATGTAAAAATAAAATTGTAAACTTAATATCTATTAAATGTAAAATATTAATAAATGTATATATAAATAAATAAAATGTACAGGTTTAAAATTGTAAAAATAAATAATATTGTAAAATATTATTGAGTGCTAAAAAAAAATACGTGTATAAATAAAATTAATGACAAAGCTAGCACTTTTAAATAAAGGCAAAAAGACCTGTATTCCTGAGGAACAGGACGACCCTGTCAATGAGTGTCGAATGGTCACCAAGGGCCACCGACAGGTCAAGTGACAGACCCGCCCTGTTTCGCTGCTCGGTAAACTAGGAGCACTCCAACAAAACGTGCGCCACTGTCAAAGCAGTGTCACACGTTTCGCACATCGGAGCCTACTCACGGCGCAAAAGATGACCATGCGTCCACCAGGTGTGCCCTATCCGGAGTCTCGCCACAGCGACCTCCTCCTTTCGGGATGCCCTATGGGAAGAATCCCATGACCTCACGTTGTGCTTAACATTTTTAAGCTTGTTAGAAACTATATGACTCCACCTTTCCTGCCACTGATTCATGATCAGATGCTTAAAATGACCTTTGAGGTCATCAGCAAGCACCCGATCATAATCAATGGTGGCCTTGGACAAAGCTCGCTTAGCTGCTGCATCAGCTGCTTCATTCCCGCGAATATAACATGACTCGGTACCCAAATAAAGCGCACGATAGACCCTTTTGACGATAATGTCATCAAGGTTGCTTGTATCTGCTGCAAAAGAGGATGTTTAGGGTACAAAGAATCAATCGCTTTCAAAGCGCTCATTGAGTCTGACACAATAACAAAAGAATTACTTGCGAGTCTGCAAATATAGAGAAGTGCTTGGTAGAGTGCATACAGCTCTGCCGTGTATACGGACGAGAGTTTGTGAAGTCGAAACTCACACGCACCTCTTGCCGATATATAAGCACATGCAACCCTGTCGTTGCTCTTTGAACCGTCGGTGTAAATGCGAATCCATTGCCGATAGTTGGCAATGATTCGAGCAAACTCACGTTGGAACAGAATGGGTGGAGTAGCGGATCGATCCAGCTTTGTAAGCGCATAGTTGGTATTCGGACGGGAGAATGTCCAAGGTGGATAGGGGCTGAAAGAAGTGTCTGGGGTTGAAGGAATTTCAAAATTAACCTCTCTAAAAGTATTGCGAGATCTGATAGAAAAGGAACCCACCGAACGAGCTCTTCTGTCATAAATCTCCGCAAACTGTTGACCAAAGACAGTGTCAAAAACCAGGTGTTATGGTTTCGACTTCATGGCTGCCGTGTAGTTCATGGTCAAAAGCCTGCGACGATCATACAGAGAAGGCTCGCCAGCTTCGCACAATAAACTTGGTATTGGGCTGGTACGAAAAGCACCAGTAGCAAGACGAATACCAGTATGGTGTATCGTATCAATGGTTTTGATAACGGATGGCCTGGCAGACGCGTAAGCGATACAGCCATAGTCCAGCTTGGAGCGTATCAAAGCCCGATACAGGCGCAGCGTAGAAATTCTATCGGCACCCCACGATTTGGAAGAAAGAACTCGCAATAGATTTAGAGAAAGCCGACATTTTGCCTTCAAAGCCACAAGATGGGCACGCCAGTTAAGCTTCTTGTCAAATAGAAGACCAAGAAAACGGGCAGTTTCCACAAATGGAAGATCAGTACCGTTGAGAGAGAGAACAGGATCTAAGTGAAGGTGACGGCGTTGACAGAAGTGAATGCACTCGGTCTTGGCCGCAGGAAATACGAAACCTTGCTCAGTAGCCCAGGCATGAAGACGATTGATTGTTAACTGCAGCTGACGCTCTATGGAAGCCATATTGCGAGAACTGCAGAAAATCGCCAAGTCGTCCACGTACAGGGATCCCAGCACAGGTGAACGAATACACTGAGCAACACCGTTGATGGCCACAGCAAACAACGTGACACTCAGAATAGACCCTTGCGGTACTCCGTTTTCTTGAGTAAAAATGTTGGAGAGGTCATTTCCCACACGAACTTGAAACTTCCTTAAGGAAAGAGAGCTTTCAAGAAATATGGGAAGATTACCTCTCAAGCCCCAGAAGTGTAAAGTGCGCAAAATACCAAAACGCCAAGTGGTATCATAAGCCCGGGAAATATCAAAGAACACAGCTACCATATGTTGCTTGTTGAGAAAAGCATCCTGGATGGTTGATTCAAGTCTTATCAGGTGGTCTGCAGTGGAACGGAAACGGCGGAAGCCGCACTGGATGTTATCCAACAGGTTGCTTGATTCCAGGAACCAAACAAGACGCCTGTTGATCATGCGTTCCATGAGCTTGCAGACACAACTGGAAAGCGAGACTGGGCGATAGCTAGATGGCAGTGTTTTGTCTTTTCCAGGCTTTGGGATTGGTACAATAATCGCATCACGCCTTGGTGTTGGGCAGATACCGGAAAACCAAATGCGATTATAAATTTGTAAAAGAAATGTTTTTCCAGCAGGATTCAAATGGCGAAGCATCTGGTAGTGAATAGAATCAGGTCCAGGAGCGCTGTCGTGAGAATCTGAAATCGCACTTTCAAGTTCATCCACGCTGAAAGAAAGATTGTAGATTTCATCGCCCGGCGAAACAAAATTGAGACATTGACGTTCCAAGATTGATTTTCGAGCGAGGAACTCAGCTGGATAGTGATTGGAACTTGAAGTATCCGCGAAAGTGGATGCTATAATATTAGCAACATCAGACCGACAGGTAATGACATTGCCATTGATTTTTAGGCCAGAAACAGTGCTAGAATTTGAGCGGCCAGATATTTTTCTGACCTTCTCCCATACTTTAGAAACTGGAGTGGAGGTTGTAATGGAAGAAATGTATTTCTGCCATGACGCTTTCTTACTCTTCCGAACAATTCTTCTAGCTTTTGCCTTGGCTTGGAAGTAATGGATCATATTCTCGGTGGTTGGAAATCGCCTGAAATGGCGAAAAATACGTCGTTTTTCTCGGATAGCAATCTTGCACTCATCGTTCCACCAGGGAACGGGTATTCTATTAGAATGAATAGGTGTTAGAGGAATACTCTCTTGTGCAGCAGACTTGATTGCATCCGTGAAATACCGAACATGGTCGTCCACGTCAACAAAATCATTTTCACCAAATACGGCCAACTACGAGAACAGATTCCAATCTGCTCGCTTTAAAGCCCATTTCGGACATCGAGCATCAGAATCTGAGTTCTGCAAAACTTTCAGAATGATCGGAAAGTGGTCACTTTGATGCAAGTCTGAGTGCACATGCCACTCAAACAATGGAGCTATTGCTGCAGAACAGATCGTTAGATCAATCACAGAGAAAGATCTCCACGCGGCAGAAAAATGTGTCATGCTACCATCATTTAAGATGACATGTGTACTTGCGGTGAATAGGTGTTCCAAACGTCTACCGCGTTGATTAATCGTACTTGATCCCCATTCAGGATTATGAGCGTTGAAATCGCCCATAAGAATGAATGGAGCAGGCAATTGATCAATTAAATCAACGATATCACGCATATCAACATTGTCGTTTGGAGGAAGATACATAGAACATAAAGTGACCAGAAAAGGAATAGCAACACGGACAGCTACAGCTTGTAATTCAGAATTCAAAGCAATCTTCTCACAATACAAATATTCGCGAACCAGAATCGCTACTCCACCACGAGCTTGGCCATCAGTAGGCACATCAGTACGAAATACTGAGAAGCCTCGTAATGAAACAGCTCTGGTGTCTTGAAAATGTGTTTCTTGTAAGCATATGCAAGAGGGAGTCTGCTCGGCATTGAGAACTTTAAATTCTTCGAAATGGCTGTAGAAACCATTACAATTCCACTGTAGTATGGAAGGCATTATTTGGGTGTGAAAGATTTATCTCGCTCTGGCCTAGAAAGTTTAATGCTTGTGACTTCCATAGGAGAAGAGGATCTCGAAGATTGAGATCCTTTACTCGGAGAAAATTTGGAGATGGAAGAACTTGAAACACTTGATGTTTCTCGTACCTCCATTGTTTTTTTCTTAGAAAAATTTTGCGGCGAAGTAGAAGGACTTGCCTTTAAATGGGAAATTTTGATCTTTGGCTTGGCGTTAATTTTTCTTTTATTTACACTTAAATTTTAGGTACCTTGATTCGAAATAGGTTTTAGATTTGAAGTTACACTGGACTTAGGGACATTAGTTTTAACAGGAGTTAAATTTGGAAGAGTTGTAGCAATATTAAGGGAAGGAACGGTGTCCGTTTGAATTGCAATAGATTTTTTAATGACGGGTGTGGCAGCAATTGAAGCGAAAGAACGATTAAAAACAGGACTAGTCTGAGATTTGAATTTCTTGCGGGCATCAAAATAAGAAAGCTTGTCGATAATTTTAATCTCAATGATCTTCTTCTCTTCCTGATTGCGTGGACAATCAGAAAAAAACGAAGGATGGTTGCCAGAACAATTAACGCAGCGGACCGGACCCTCACATTCCTCGCCCAAATGTTCCCGCTCACTGCACCGTGGACACACAGCCTGTGCGTCACAACGAGATGCAGTGTGCCCGAACTTCTGGAATTTAAAACATCGCATTGGTCGAGGAAAGTATGGTCTCACGGAACAACTGTGAAAACCAACCTTAATCTTCTCCGGCAGCTTATCAAGTCCGAAAGTTAAAACAACAGATGTCGTATTTTTAACATCACCATTTTTCTTGGTTGTAAGCCGACGACAGTTAATTACACCCTGACTCGCAAGTTCGCGCGTACACTCATCCATCTCAACAAATAGCAGGTCGTAACATGATATTACGCCCTGACATGAGTTGAGGGATTTGTGTGCCTCCACTACAACAGGCATGCCAAATAAAACATTTGCTTTTAATAAAGACTTGGTCTGCAACGAATTAGCCGTCTCAACCAAAAGAGTACCATCGCGTAACCGTTTGGTGGATTTAGGTTCTCCACCAGCCAGTTCGTTCAGGCTCCTTGCCAAACCAAAGCAAGAGACTTCAGAAATGGTTTTACCCTCTTCCGTCCTTTTGACAATTAGAAATTTGGGCGAAAATTTATTTTCGCCCTTCAAGAAATTTTCTCCCTCGTCCGATAACGGACGAGATCTTTTTGGGGGAGGGGCCCCCGAAGTTTTTGTTTTTGTTGTCATAAACAAATAGAAAGATTCATCTCCTGGTCTCCCCACCCACCACGGAGCCACAATTTGGGACGTCACACCACAAGCTGGTGTGATCGCCAGGGCTTACCAGGAGATATAGTCCCCCTCACCTGGCAATAAGCTTCAGAACGCTGCAAGCCACTCTCTCCAACGTCTGAAGACTTACCTCCAGGGCCGTGGGACTCACCTTACCGGTACTGAGAACGTAACGGCAAGCCGATTGGCCAGATAGGGTTAGTATCTGACCGCCCGTTTCGCAAGAATCCAAAGCCAAAGAGGTGTGTTGCGTATAAGCTCAACCACCAGGATCATCTTCTCCTTCCTTACGGGTCTCCACGCACGGCAAACATGCGGGTGAGCAAAAGAATAAGAAAGAAAAGTTCGCAGAAGATTGGCTCACTAACCTTCCGGTCAAAGTCCAGATGGAACAGTGTGTTTTTAACGAGGTACCTTCCTCGCCCATTGGTCGCCTCTTACGAGCAGCAGAGGTGCTGCGGGTGAATTCTAACCCCCACCCGCAGGGGGCGGACATTAATCCAGTTGCGTGGTTTAAAACCAGTATGAAAGATCTTATTGATTACGTAATCGAGTCTATATCGCCAGAGGATTTTGCAGGCATTTTTTCATACTCCAAGATTGAAGTCTGGACCAGCTTGGCTAAGTTTTCGACGTGTTGACCAGAATACTGCAAAGCAACGCTGAAGTATTTTCAGATTGAGATTTTACTGTAAAAGTAACGAGAGTATCTATGGCTGTGGGCAGAGGGACACCAAAATTACCCGGACACGGTTTGGCATTTGCAGAGTTATGCAGACGTAACATGGTATTATAGAAATACAGAACGATCAAAATAACTGTTTACCACGTGCCCTAATTGTTGAAGAAGCATGGCTCCAGAAAAATCCTAACTTTAGTGATATGGCTGCGGATCGCTGTGACATTCAGGTTATTATGGCTCGTGAGCTGCTTATTAAGGCGCGAGTTAAATTCCGCCGTACGGAGTAGGTATTCCTGAAATTGAAGAATTTCAGCGGTATTTTCAGGAATACAATATTGTTGTGTACGTGAATCGTGGTTATGGTGCATTATTATACTAACGAGTTCATGGAAAATTTCGAACACGACTTAATCTTCTCCACAGCGAAAATCATTTCTCTACGATTTAAGATTTGACAGCAGCATTTTCGTCAAACTATTTTTGCGAGCCATGTCATAAACCCTACGAGGACGTCATCGTTGCAGCAACATCTGTCCGTATTGTTTCTATTCTCCGGCATGCATGGGACCATCAATTTTATGTAACAAATGCAACAGACGTTTTATGGGTCAACTGTGCTAAGATAAACACACTACATTACTTTGTGCTCCTATGCATGCGTACAAAAAATGTCTGAAAGTTTACAAGAACACCAGAATTCATGTGTGCGGTGAAAGTTTTTGCGCTCCGTGTCAGTGCTACAAAGCTGCGAATCATAAATTCTTTATCAACAAAGATAAAGAACCGACAATGAAACAAAATAATTTGTTCATTTATTATGAATTTGAGACGCGTCAAGAAAAAGTTGTCAGGAAGGACAAGGAACATGAAGTGAACTTGTGCGTCGATCAACAGGTATGTCCTACCTGCAGCGATGTTGATGATTTGAGTGTTTTATGTAGAAGATCTCATGACAGTCTTGTAAAATAAATACATCTTGCATGAGCTATACCTAAATATAAAATATAAGTTTTCGCTTAAAATATAAAAATAATTATATTAAGAGCGAAAGATAGCCGGGTATCCAACAATATTCCGAACGTTTTCAGCAATGTGCGCTACAGATGAAAATGCGGTTTACCTTTTTTATTTGTCAGAATTTTAGCATAATATTTTAAGAAATTATTCTCAAAGATACATTCTTTAAAATAATGTAAATTAAAAAAATCAAAAAATGTCCAGGTTGCTTCTTAATTATAGCTGATAAAGGTTTCTTCCTCCAGATGTTTTGCGGGCCACTCTAGAAAAATATCTGCAGTGTCATGCACCGAACTTTCTTATACGCATATGGGTTAAACCACATCATAGTTACCTTATTTTTCTAATTAATAATATTTGTTCCAACCTTTAGATCGCTTTTACAGTAAATATATTTCTTAGAAACAATATAAAATGTCAAACTTCAAATTATTTATATCTATTTTGTTAAACAATTGACAGGCGCAGATGATACGATTTATGTAAAAATATATATAATAAGCAGAAATTTATTTTGAAACCAGTACTCTTTTTGGAAAAATAATTCAAATAAAAGTTGTGCTAAATATAAATACCTTTAAATTTTGTTCATGCAATTTTTCTGTTACTGTAACCAAAAAATGACTAGAGTAAACAGGCACTTCCGCTTTGAATTTTTTTTTCAAATATAGGAGGTGCACACCCCAGGCATATGCAGATCTTAAGTTTAAAGTTTCATAATTTTAGCTTCAACCGTTTAGGCTGTAGAGAACATACACACACACACACACACACACACTCACACACACACACACACACACACACACACAGACACACACACACACACAGACGGCCGTCATTCCGAAAATAGTCGGAATCGATTCAGGGAAGGTCAAAACGTATATTTCCTTTGAAATCTCGAGATCGAAATTTTTCATGATTACAATACTTACTTATACTGCGTATAAGAAAGTAAAAAGTACTAGCATCAGATTTCATACCATCTACACCGAAATATGTAACAGCCGGAATAGACCTGGTTTTCCAGGTTATTAAATAAATACGGAAAATACCCTTTTTTTCACAGAATGCGGTAATCAATGGCTTTACTTAATGATGAGCAGATAGTTGATTGAGTCTAGGAATCGAATTTTATAGTTTAATTCCGTTAATAAAATGTTTGAGCCATTTAGTATTAATTTAGGTTTCATATTCATAATTTCTGTTAAACATTTCAGTATAAATTGAGTATCGAAACTTTTCGCATTGTGTGCAATACATATTACCGATGAAAAATAAGTGCGCGGCAGCAGTGCATATTCAATAAAACGCGACACTGCGTTGTCTTTGAAAACATGTTTTCACAGCTCGCACATACTATATAAAACACTCAAATCATAAACATCACTGCAGGTAGGACATACCTGTTGAACGACGCACAAGTTCACTTCATGTTCCTTGTCCTTCCCGACAACTTTATCTTGACGCGTCTCAAAATCATAATAAATGAACAAATTATTTTGTTTCTTTGTGGGTTCTTTATCTATGTTGATAAAACATTTATGATTCGCAGCTTTGTAGCACTGACACAGTGCGCAAGAAGTTTCACCGAATAGAAACAATACGGACATGTTGCTACAACGATGACGTCCATTTGGAAATTTGCGACGGAATCTACGTCAAGTCGCGACATAATAGTACAAAAAGCAATTTATTTAGCCGTTTGCGTGTTCAATAATAAATGGACGTCATTATTGCCCATATCAAATGCACAGGGAATTAAAATTGGGCAACATATGTAGTCGTTTTGTACGAAGAAAGACCAGCTTCGTGTAGATCAAACCTCTGCGCGTATCGTCTTGTGGGGGCCAAACCGATGAACCAAAGCTCAAATCGAGGACAAATCGACCTGCAGAAGCAAATAGGAAGATTCCTGTAGACAAGGAATAGAATAACTGTGGTAAGTATTGATATTTTCTACATCATTTCAAAGAAAACTAAACATGAAACTTTAAAAGCGATTTTGTCGACACTCCATATTTTGATGTGGTTATCACGTTTTCTCCACCAATTAATATCGGATCGAATTCTCGTTTAAACTATCTTAATCTCAATTAAATTCTCTTCAGTTAAGCGTACGGATTTTCAAAAATTATAAAATTTACTATGTTTAACTCTTTTGAGAAACGAAATTTCTTACTGATTTTTCGTTTTTTTTTTTTTTTGTAGTTCTGTCATTTTTATTGAAATTGCTTTTATAAGATCGGATAAGCTTAACTGCAGGCGTTTTAATATATATTAAAACCCTACTTTATTTTAGATTCAGATTTTCACAGACAGAGTTATAATGATGACCACCGTGGTGCGTTCTACATGCAGCGTGATTCAACGACCTCTGTAACACTGTTGTAATATAAAAACCTTATATTTAAAAATATTCAATAGAAAAGATTAAAGTATGTATCTTTCTTCACAATAACACTCAATATTGTATAACATTTGTATAAGTAGAAAAAAATTGTCAAAAATCTCGTAAGTTTTGGGTCGCCACAGTGTTGTTCCCATTAAGAATATACAAACACCATTCGGAGCTTCATCACCAAACTCTTTTAGACTGTTCCCGTGTTGTAAGCGAATCTTTGCTTCTCCATTATCGTATACAGCTCGGTGCAATCAATAATTATCCGACAGTTCAGAAATGAAGCAAACGAAGTTGGCGCTCATAGTTTATTTTTGTGCCGTTTAGGAATACAATATTTTAATCAACAATGATATATGTTGCATACACATAACAATAGTATATTTACACAAAAATTAAATGCATTTTCCGGGTTTGTTTTCCGGATGAATCGTCTACGAAGTTCCTCATGGACAGAAGTACAACTGTGCACAAGTGGCATGGGGATAAATTATCACGAAGACATTGCAGGGTAACACATACCCTGAACGTAATCGCATTTGTAATTTAAAATTCAGTGCCATATTGGTCGACATTTTTCCGGACTTTAGTTTTCAAAAATATGATTATTAAAAATGTCTCAAAATAACGCGTATGTTTTAAGTACTTTTAAAGACAAATTCTGGCCCTCATGCTCAGTAATTTTAATTAAATAATCATATATTAGACTAAGAATCTGGACAACAATCAAAATCATTATGAGTCAGTTCATTTCGTGGTCAACGTCGTCAAGACTTTGACACCAAACTGATTGGATTTAAAACAAGATCGCTTTCGATTTTCAAGATGATGAAGTGTTTAGACCAAATTATTTTAAGACAAACAGTAGATTTCGATCTCCCGTTTGTCAAATTAGTATTACAACATTGTATAATCAAAAATCACAAAATGTTGTGATAACTTCTTTTACGATTAGGTACATTTGTTGGATACCCTACTATTCTCTCGCCCTTTCTATTTCATATTTATTTATTATGTTAGTTTTTATATTTTCAACCATTATATTTTAGTTCTAAGACAACTTTGTTAAATGTATTTCTCTTAGTTTGAAATTCCCCGATGACCCAAACGATCCATCATAAAATAAACTCCAAAATATTTCGAATCATAAAAGTCTCAAATTATCATCAATGTACCGACGATGTACTATTATTTCCCCATGAAAGTAAAGGGCGCGAGAACCTAATTTTCATTGGTGGCGTTTAAGTTATCGGGGGTGACCTTTGGCGAATCACAAATAATATTTAAAAATTGTAGCTTTGGGGAAAACCAAAACATTTCATAAACTTTGGTTGCATTTTCGATACTGAACAGTTCAGGCTATTCAGGTTTCGTTTGAATAAATTATATTATATATGTTATTTTGTGTTTGCCGAATCATTTTGCTTCCACCAAATTCCCAACACAAAACCGTGTGTATAAGGAATACTGTTTTACTTTTGTTTTATTTATTGATAATTGCTGCGTAGTTTGATTAGAGAAGACATCATCAACATCAGTGCGGGTTAAATCTGAAAGAAAAATAAAATTATCAGATTTATAGAGTATGTATGGTTTAAATGTATTTGTGATAGATCATTTTCGTAACATTACAAGCAGAGTAACATGGTGAATAAAATTTCAAATAACTGTAATAAACATTGTGCGGATATTTACTCTCTTATACGTAGTATAAGTAAGAATTGTAATCAAGAAAATACTCAATCTCGAAATTTAACGGAAATATACCTATTGACTATCCCTGAATCGAGTCTGACTATTTTTGGATACACATCCGACTGTGTATGTGCGCGCTCTGCAGCCTTAAAGATTTAGGGTAAAATTATGAAACTTTAAACTTAAGATTTGTATATGCTCTCCTAGTAAAACTCTTATTTTTGAGAAGAATATTCGAACAGGAAGTGCATGTTTACTCCAGTCATTTTTTGCGGTTTCTGCAATAACTCAAAAATGGTTACACTTACAGCAAAATTAAGCATCAATTTCATGGCGGCTTTGCTAGCGTGGAGTTGTCGGATTGACCAATAGAATTGCTTGATTTGGTTGAATCCACGCCGTAGCTAGGATTTGGTAGCGTAGCTCGAAAGATGAAAATGTTTTAACTTTTCAAGCCACACCGCGGAGCAAAACCTTATCTCCTAATTCACATTGATCATCTATCAAAAATTTGCAACACGTAACTTGGCCTAATGTTTTAGTTTATGGTTATCTCTTTTCTCTACCTCTGCAGGTTTAGTGCTGGTTGGAACACCTATGATCTGATTGAAAATTCCGTCTACAAGCCGCGGCGGTTTCTTGTTAAAAATTATTTCAAATGGCGTTAGCCCGGTGCTTGAGTGTGGTATGCTATTGAAACATTCGCAAATATTTGACAACAGATTTGCCCAAGTCGTATGTTTATTGTGATAATACGTACGAAAAATCCTACCATGTTCCCGCATAATCCTTTCAGAGGGATTTGATTGTGGATGTCTTATGGACGGATATCGTACTTTGATATCTTTTTCTGTTAAGGTTTTAAACCAATGTTCTGATGTGAATTGCGTACCGTGATCACTGAGTATATTCATTACTTTAATTATTTTAGAAAAATGGTTCATAAATTTATTGACACACGTGGTGGCGGTGGCTCGTTTCAAAGCATACAATTGCACAAATTTAGAGAACAAATCTACAACCACAACCGGTAAGGTGAGTCCCACGACGTTTTCAGACGTTGGAAAGAGTGGCTCGCAGCGCTCTGAATCTTTTTGCCGGGAGAGGGGGACTATATCTCCTAGTTAGCCCTGGCGATCACATCAGTTTGTGGTGTGACGTCCCAAATTGTGGCTCCGTGGTGGGTGGGGAGACCAGGAGATGAACAATTTCTCTTTATTTCATGGCAAATAAACAAAAAACCCCGGGGGCCCCTCCCCCAAAAAGATCTCGTCCGTTATCGGACGAGGGAGAAAATTTTCAGAAGGGCGAAAATACAATTTCGCCCAAATTTCTTATTATAAAGAGAACGGATGGTAAATCCATTTCCGAAGTGTCATGTTTTGGTTTGGCAAGGAGCCTGAATGAGCTGGCTGGTGGAGAACCCAAATCCACCAAACGGTTACGCGATGGTACTCTTTTGGTCGAAACTGCAAATTCGTTGCAAACAAAATCGTTACTGAAAGCGACTGTTTTATTTGGAATGCCAATTGTAGTGAGGCGCACAAGTCCCTCAACACATTCCAAAGCGTAAAATCCTGTTACGACCTGTTATTTGTTGAGATGGATGAGTGTACGCGAGAACTTGCGAGTCAAGGAGTTATAACGTGTCGACGGCTTACTACAAAGAAAAACGGTGAAGTAAAGAATACCACATCTGTCGTATTAACTTTCGCGCTGGACAAACTTCCAGAGAAGATTAAGGTTGGATTTCACAGTTGTTCTGTGAGACCATACTTTCCTCGACCGTTGTTTTAAGTGCCAGAAGTTCGAGCACACTGCATCTCGTTGTGACGCACAGGCTGTGTGTCCACGGTGCAGTGAGCGGGAACATTTGGGCGAGGAATGTAAGGGTCCGGTCCGCTGCGTTAATTGTTCTGGCAATCATCCATCTTTTTTTCTGATTGTCCACGCAATCAGGAAGAGAAGAAGATCATTGAGATTAAAATTATCGACAAGCTTTCTTATTTTGATGCCCGCAAGAAGTTCAAATCTCAGACTAGTCCTGTTTTAAGCCGTTCTTTCGCTTCAATTGCTGCCACACCCGTCATTAAAAAATCTATTGCAATTCAAACGGATACCGTTCCTTCCCTTAATATTACTACAACTCTTCCAAATTTAACTCCTGTTAAAACTAATGTTCCTAAGTCCAGTGTAACTTCAAATCTAAAACCTATTTCGAATC
This sequence comes from Nebria salina, assembly GCA_944039245.1. Taxonomy (NCBI): domain Eukaryota; kingdom Metazoa; phylum Arthropoda; class Insecta; order Coleoptera; family Carabidae; genus Nebria; species Nebria salina. The sequence goes on from OX063274.1 coordinate 8,705,504, forward strand.
AAGGTACCAAAAATTTAAGTGTAAATAAAACAAAAATTAACGCCAAGCCAAAGATCAAAATTTCCCATTTAAAGGCAAGTCCTTCTACTTCGCCAAAAATTTTTTCTAATAAAAAAACAATGGAGGTACGAGAAACATCAACTGTTTCAAGTTCTTCCATCTCCAAATTTTCTCCGAGTAAAGGATCTCAATCTTCGAGATCCTCTTCTCCTATGGAAGTCACAAGCATTAAACTTTCTAGGCCAGAGCGAGATAAATCTTCCACACCCAAATAATGCCTTCCATACTACAGTGGAATTGTAATGGTTTCTACAGCCATTTCGAAGAATTTAAAGTTCTCAATGCCGAGCAGACTCCCTCTTGCATATGCTTACAAGAAACACATTTGCGAGACACCAGAGCTGTTTCATTACGAGGCTTCTCAGTATTTCGTACTGATGTGCCTACTGATGGCCAAGCTCGTGGTGGAGTAGCGATTCTGGTTCGCGAAGATGTGTATTGTGAGGAGATTGCTTTGAATTCTGAATTACAAGCTGTAGCTGTCCGTGTTGCTATTCCTTTTCTGGTCACTTTATGTTCTATGTATCTTCCTCGAAACGACAATGTCGATATGCGTGATATCGTTGATTTAATTGATCAATTGCCTGCTCCATTCATTCTTATGGGCGATTTCAACGCTCATAATCCTGAATGGGGATCAAGTACGATTAATCAACGCGGTAGACGTTTGGAACACCTATTCACCGCAAGTACACATGTCATCTTAAATGATGGTAGCATGACACATTTTTCTGCCGCGTGGAGATCTTTCTCTGCGATTGATCTAACGATCTGTTCTGCAGCAATAGCTCCATTGTTTGAGTGGCATGTGCACTCAGACTTGCATCAAAGTGACCACTTTCCGATCATTCTGAAAGTTTTGCAGAGCTCAGATTCTGATGCTCGTTGTCCGAAATGGGCTTTAAAGCGAGCAGATTGGAATCTGTTCTCGGAGTTGGCCGTATTTGATGAAAATGATTTCGTTGACGTTGACGACCATGTTCGGTATTTCACGGATGCAATCAAGTCTGCTGCACAAAAGAGTATTCCTCTAACACCTATTCATTCAAATAGAATACCCGTTCCCTGGTGGAACGATGAGTGCAAGATTGCTATCCGAGAAAAACGACGTATTTTTCGCCATTTCAGGCGATTTCCAACCACCGAGAATATGATCCATTACTTCCAAGCTAAGGCAAAAGCTAGAAGAATTGTTCGGAAGAGTAAGAAAGCGTCATGGCAGAAATACATTTCTTCCATTACAACCTCCACTCCAGTTTCAAAGGTATGGGAGAAGGTCGGAAAGATATCTGGCCGCTCAAAATCTAGCACTGTTTCTGGCCTAAAAATCAATGGCAATGTCATTACCTGTCGGTCTGATGTTGCTAATATTATAGCATCCACTTTCGCGGATACTTCAAGTTCCAATCACTATCCAGCTGAGTTCCTCGCTCGAAAATCAATCTTGGAACGTCAATGTCTCAATTTTGTTTCGCCGGGCGATGAAATCTACAATCTTTCTTTCAGCGTGGATGAACTTGAAAGTGCGATTTCAGATTCTCACGACAGCGCTCCTGGACCTGATTCTATTCACTACCAGATGCTTCGCCATTTGAATCCTGCTGGAAAAACATTTCTTTTACAAATGTATAATCGCATTTGGTTTTCCGGTATCTGCCCAACACCATGGCGTGATGCGATTATTGTACCAATCCCAAAGCCTGGAAAAGACAAAACACTGCCATCTAGCTATCGCCCAGTCTCGCTTACCAGTTGTGTCTGCAAGCTCATGGAACGCATGATCAACAGGCGTCTTGTTTGGTTCCTGGAATCAAACAACCTGTTGGATAACATCCAGTGCGGCTTCCGCCGTTTCCGTTCCACTGCAGACCACCTGATAAGACTTGAATCAACCATCCGGGATGCTTTTCTCAACAAGCAACATATGGTAGCTGTGTTTTTTGATATTTCCCGGGCCTATGATACCACTTGGCGTTTTGGTATTATGCGCACTTTACACTCCTGGGGCTTAAGAGGTAATCTTCCCATATTTCTTGAAAGCTTTCTTTCCTTAAGGAAGTTTCAAGTTCGTGTGGGAAATGACCTCTCCAACATTTTTACTCAAGAAAACGGAGTACCGCAAGGGTCTATTCTGAGTGTCACGTTGTTTGCTGTGGCCATCAACGGTGTTGCACAGTGTATTCGTTCACCTGTGCTGGGTTCCTTGTACGTGGACGACTTGGCGATTTTCTGCAGTTCTCGCAATATGGCTTCCATAGAGCGTCAGCTGCAGTTAACAATCAATCGTCTTCATACCTGGGCTACTGAGCAAGGTTTCGTATTTTCTGCGGCCAAGACAGAGTGCATTCACTTCTGTCAACGCCGTCACCTTCACTTAGATCCTGTTCTCTCTCTCAACGGTACTGATCTTCCATTTGTGGAAACTGCCCGTTTTCTTGGTCTTCTATTTGACAAGAAGCTTAACTGGCGTGCCCATCTTGTGGCTTTGAAGGCAAAATGTCGGCTTTCTCTAAATCTATTGCGAGTTCTTTCTTCCAAATTGTGTGGTGCCGATAGAATTTCTATGCTGCGCCTGTATCGGGCTTTGATACGCTCCAAGCTGGACTATGGCTGTATCGCTTACGCATCTGCCAGGCCATCCGTAATCAAAACCATTGATACGATACACCATACTGGTATTCGTCTTGCTACTGGTGCTTTTCGTACCAGCCCAATACCAAGTTTATTGTGCGAAGCTGGCGAGCCTTCTCTGTATGATCGTCGCAGGCTTTTGACCATGAACTACAGGGCAGCCATGAAGTCGAAACCATATCACCTGGTTTTTGACACTGTCTTTGGTCAACAGTTTGCGGAGATTTATGACAGAAGAGCTCGTTCGGTGGGTTCCTTTTCTATCAGATCTCGCAATACTTTTAGAGAGGTTAATTTTGAACTTCCTTCAACCCCAGACACTTCTTTCAGCCTCTTTCCACCTTGGACATTCTCCCGTCCGAATACCAACTATGCGCTTTCAAAGCTGGATCGATCCGCTACTCCATCCATTCTGTTCCAACGTGAGTTTGCTCGAATCATTGCCAACTATCGGCAATGGATTCGCATTTACACCGACGGTTCAAAGAGCAACGACAGGGTTGCATGTGCTTATATATCGGCAAGAGGTGCGTGTGAGTTTCGACTTCACAAACTCTCGTCCGTATACACGGCAGAGCTGTATGCACTCAACCAAGCACTTCTCTATATTTGCAGACTCGCACGTAATTCTTTTGTTATTGTGTCAGACTCAATGAGCGCTTTGAAAGCGATTGATTCTTTTTACCCTAAACATCCTCTCTTGCAGCAGATACAAGCAACCTTGATGACATTATCGTCAAAAGGGTCTATCGTGCGCTTTATTTGGGTACCGAGTCATGTTGGTATTCGCGGGAATGAAGCAGCTGATGCAGCAGCTAAGCGAGCTTTGTCCAAGGCCACCATTGATTATGATCGGGTGCTTGCTGATGACCTCAAAGGTCATTTTAAGCATCTGATCATGAATCAGTGGCAGGAAAGGTGGAGTCATATAGTTTCTAACAAGCTTAAAAATGTTAAGCACAACGTGAGGTCATGGGATTCTTCCCATAGGGCATCCCGAAAGGAGGAGGTCGCTGTGGCGAGACTCCGGATAGGGCACACCTGGTGGACGCATGGTCATCTTTTGCGCCGTGAGGAGGCTCCGATGTGCGAAACGTGTGACACTGCTTTGACAGTGGCGCACGTTTTGTTGGAGTGCTCCCAGTTTACCGAGCAGCGAAACAGGGCGGGTCTGTCACTTGACCTGTCGGTGGCCCTTGGTGACCATTCGACACTCATTGACAGGGTCGTCCTGTTCCTCAGGAATACAGGTCTATTTGCCTTTATTTAAAAGTGCTAGCTTTGTCATTAATTTTATTTATACACGTATTTTTTTTAGCACTCAATAATATTTTACAATATCATTTATTTTTACAATTTTAAACCTGTACATTTTATTTATTTATATATACATTTATTAATATTTTACATTTAATAGATATTAAGTTTACAATTTTATTTTTACATAAAATATATTTAGTTAGTTTCTTTCATAATATAGTTTATGGCGTGAATAGCCCAAGAGGCTGATACGCCTTTAAATTTTAATCCTACCTACCTACCTACCTCAATTGTTCTGGGAATCATCCTTCTTTCTTTTCTGATTGCCCACGCAATCAGGAGGAAAAGAAAATTATCGAAATCAAAATTATTGATAAGATATCCTATTTTGACGCCCGTAAAAAGTTTAAAACGCAGACCAGTCCTCTATTTAGCCGTTCTTTCGCCACAATCGCTGCAACGCCAGTTTTAAAGAAATCTATTGCCGTTCAGACTGATAATCTTCCTTCCTCTAATAGTTCTTCAACTGTTCCGAATTTGCCTTCTGTTAAAACTAACATTCCTGAATCTAAATAAACGAACCAAAATCAAAATTAACCGTTAAACCTAAGCAAAAAATTACACATATAAAATCAAGTCCTTCTTTTACGCCGAAAATTATTTCGAAAAAACATTCAATAGAGATACGAGAAACATCCAGTGTTTTATGTTCTTCCATTACCAAATTTTCTTCTAGTAAAGGATCTCAATCTTCGAGATCCTCTTCTCCTATGGAAGTCACTAGCTTTAAACTTTCTAGGCCAGAGCGAGATAAATCTTCCTCACCAAATAATGCCTCCCATACTACAATGGAATTGTAATGGTTTCTACAGCCACTTTGAGGAATTTAAAGCTCTCAATGCCGAGCAGACTCCCTCTTGCATATGCTTACAAGAAACACATTTTCAAGACACCAGAGCTGTTTCAATACGAGGCTTCTCAGTATTTCGTACTGATGTGCCTACTGATGGCCAAGCTCGTGGTGGAGTAGCGATTCTGGTTCGCGAAAATGTGTATTGTGAGGAGATTACTTTGAATTCTGAATTACAAGCTGTAGCTGTCCGTGTTACTATTCCTTTTCTGGTCACTTTACGTTCTATCTATCTTCCTCCAAACGAAAATGTCGATATGCGTGATATCGTAGAATTGATTGATCAATTGCCTGCTCCATTCATTCTTATGGGCGATTTCAACGCTCATAATCCTGAATGGGGATCAGGTACGATTAATCAACGCGGTAGACGTTTGGAACACCTATTCACCGCAAGTACACATGTCATCTTAAATGATGGTAGCATGACACATTTTTCTGCCGCGTGGAGATCTTTCACTGCGATTGATCTAACGATCTGTTCTGCAGCAATAGCTCCATTGTTTGAGTGGCATGTGCACTCAGAATTGCATCAAAGTGACCACTTTCCGATCATTCTGAAAGTTTTGCAGAGCTCAGATTCTGATGCTCGTTGTCCGAAATGGGCTTTAAAGCGAGCAGATTGGAATCTGTTCTCGGAGTTGGCCGTATTTGGTGAAAATGATTTCGTTGACGTTGACGACCATGTTCGGTATTTCACGGATGCAATCAAGTCTGCTGCACAAAAGAGTATTCCTCTAACACCTATTCATTCAAATAGAATACCCGTTCCCTGGTGGAACGATGAGTGCAAGATTGCTATCCGAGAAAAACGACGTATTTTTCGCCATTTCAGGCGATTTCCAACCACCGAAAATATGATCCATTACTTCCAAGCCAAGGCAAAAGCTAGAAGAATTGTTCGGAAGAGTAAGAAAGCGTCATGGCAGAAATACATTTCTTCCATTACAACCTCCACTCCAGTTTCTAAAGTATGGGAGAAGGTCAGGAAAATATCTGGCCGCTCAACATGTAGCACTGTTTCTGGCCTAAAAATCAATGGCAATGTCATTACCTGTCGGTCTGATGTTGCTAATATTATAGCATCCACTTTCGCGGATACTTCAAGTTCCAATCACTATCCAGCTGAGTTCCTCGCTCGAAAATCAATCTTGGAACGTCAATGTCTCAATTTTGTTTCGTCGGGCGATGAAATCTACAATCTTTCTTTCAGCGTAGATGAACTTGAATGTGCGATTTCAGATTCTCACGACAGCGCTCCTGGACCTGATTCTATTCACTACCAGATGCTTCGCCATTTGAATCCTGCTGGAAAAACATTTCTTTTACAAATGTATAATCGCATTTGGTTTTCCGGTATCTGCCCAACACCATGGCGTGATGCGATTATTGTACCAATCCCAAAGCCTGGAAAAGACAAAACACTGCCATCTAGCTATCGCCCAGTCTCGCTTACCAGTTGTGTCTGCAAGCTCATGGAACGCATGATCAACAGGCGTCTTGTTTGGTTCCTGGAATCAAACAACTTGTTGGATAACATCCAGTGCGGCTTCCGCCGTTTCCGTTTCACTGCAGACCACCTGATAAGACTTGAATCTACCATCCGGGATGCTTTTCTCAACAAGCAACATATGGTAGCTGTGTTCTTTGATATTTCCCGGGCTTATGATACCACTTGGCGTTTTGGTATTTTGCGCGCTTTACACTCCTGGGGCTTGAGAGGTAATCTTCCCATATTTCTTGAAAGCTTTCTTTCCTTAAGGAAGTTTCAAGTTCGTGTGGGAAATGAGCTCTCCAACATTTTTACTCAAGAAAACGGAGTACCGCAAGGGTCTATTCTGAGTGTCACGTTGTTTGCTGTGGCCATCAACGGTGTTGCTCAGTGTATTCGTTCACCTGTGCTGGGATCCCTGTACGTGGACGATTTGGCGATTTTCTGCAGTTCTCGCAATATGGCTTCCATAGAGCGTCAGCTGCAGTTAACAATCAATCGTCTTCATGCCTGGGCTACTGAGCAAGGTTTCGTATTTTCTGCGGCCAAGACAGAGTGCATTCACTTCTGTCAACGCCGTCACCTTCACTTAGATCCTGTTCTCTCTCTCAACGGTACTGATCTTCCATTTGTGGAAACTGTCCGTTTTCTTGGATATATATATATATATATATATATATATATATATATATATATATATATATATATATATGTATATAAATCTATATTTATATATATATATGTTTCGAGTGTTGTACCTTTTCTCTTTAATATTTCTTAAGTAACACACAGCACTTTAACTATAAACATTTATTTACAAGAAAAAACACCAAATGCGTTACACAACACTAAAACTATGAATAAAGTTAAATTTGTTTAATATGCATGAGACATATTACATTGTTTATGTTAATTTTTGGTTTGGGCTCAAGAACTGTGTATTTAAGTTGACATGAACTCTTGCGAATCTATACCAGACTGGCTTTGAAAATAGTGTAACACTCAGAAGGGACAACCCCCACCAAGATCTCTTGTCAGATATGAAAATACCAGATGGTCACCAGGCAACTTTGTAACAACGGCATTCTAAGAAAATTTTACAACTTAAGTCCCAAACCATGCAGACTGTCACGTTTTGGCCGTTGAAGGCAATTAACAGAAATCTATATAATAATAAAAATATATAACTTTAAAACCTTGAAGGTTCGAGACCTGAACATACCGGCCGCCTTGAAAGAACGTGCTTTCAAAGTAATATTAGAAATAATAATACAATAGAACATATTTTAAAATTGTTTAAATTAAGGTCAAGTTACTATAGAACAATGCAAAGGTTTATAGCACAACACAAACACCTTTCACATGAACACTGATCACTCAACTGAGGGAAGGGGGCACAATTTGGTGGATGCCCTCTTGATGGTACCAGTAGCAGTGCGGACGGTAGCCGTGCGTATTACTCCATCTTTTCCTGGATGGACGCTTTCGATGCGACCTAATAACCAGCGCAAAGGGGGAAGATTGTCGTCTTGGACCACAACCAGCTGGTCCAGTTGCAGAGGAACGGAATTGGATAGCTTCCATTTGGTCCTCTCCTGTAGTTGATGAAGGTATTCTTTCGTCCACCTTTTCCAAAAATGCTGGCGAAGTTGTTCGACATGTTGCCAACGAGATAGTCGATTGACAACCACCGGAATTAAGTCGGGATTGCGATTATCGTCGAGTAAGTCTCCAATCAGGAAATATGTAGGAGTTAAATAGGAAAGATCATTAGGATCAGTTGATAAGGGAGTGAGAGGTCAAGAATTTAATATACCCTCTATTTGTACTAGTAACGTATACATTTCTTCAAAAGATAAAGAGGCGTTTGCTATGACTCTTTTCATGTGGTGCTTGCAGGATTTGACAGCTGCCTCCCATATTCCCCCGAAGTGCGGTGCCCGGGGCGGAATAAAGTGCCAGTTGATTCCGTCATTAGCCATGGCAGTAATTATTTGATTCTTTACGTAATCAGTTGTGAATAGTTCACGCAACTTTTGAAGCTCGGTATTTGCTCCGACAAAGTTGGTACCATTGTCGGAGTAAATATTCATTGGTTTACCCGACGAGCCATAAATCGTTTAAGTGCATTTATGAAAGTTTCTGCGGTTAGATCGCTCACGAGCTCTATGTGCACGGCTTTGATCGCGAAGCAAACAAAAATAGCACCGTACGTTTTTATTGTCTTGCTGTTCCTTCTTCTGCCATCGCGCACGTAGATTGGTCCAAAATAATCTACTCCGCAATTTGTAAATGGACGCGCAGGTGTGAGCCTAGTTTCTGGCAGATCACCCATAATGTTTTCGGTAGCTTTAGGTGCCGCCCTAAAGCAGGTAACACACTGACGAATGATCTGCTTGATAGTATTACGAGCGCCTATTGGCCAGTATTTGATTCTTATGGCAGCCAATGTAGCTTGACATCCGGAATGCAGTTGCCTGATATGCTCACGCCGTATAATTATTATTGTAATGTTATGAGCTTTCGGAAGAACAATAGGATGTTTATGCGCATACGATATTGATGAATTCCGTAGCCTACCGCCTACTCTTATAACACCCTGGTTATCTAGAAATGGATGGAGTGAAAGAAGAACACTTTTTTCGTGAACCTTATTGGAAATTTCTAATTGTTGTATTTCTCGCGAGAAACACTCTGCTTGACTTCTTTTGATTATATAAGTGATGGAATTGTGCATTTCAGTGGGTGATAGAGGTCCGATTTTAATCTTTTCGCATGATTTATTTCTTCTTAGCATAAGATTACTCGTAAACCGGAAGCAATATGTTATGATTCGAATGAGTTTGTTCAAATCTGAGTACTTGCACAAATCAATATCATTTTCATTAATGGTTGAGGTTGCAACAATTACGCGTTGCTCGGGAAGGTCTTCTGGTTGAATGTATGTAGGCATTGCTTTAGCCAAAAAATCAGACGTTTGCAACCATTGAGGCCCTTGCCACCACAAGTTATTATTCAGTAACTCTTCAGGTGATTCACCACGCGATATAATATCCGCGGGATTATCCGAAGTGCTTACATGAAACCATCTATTAGTATCCGTGTGTTCCTGTATTTCGCTGACACGATTGGCAACAAAAGTCTTCCAAGTCCTTGCTGTAGCCTTGATCCAAGATAAAACAATGGTTGAATCAGTCCAATAAAAAATTTGATTTGGCGAAAAAATTATCGAGTCCAGGACTTTTTTCATTAGCCGACATAATAATAATGCACCACAAAGTTCTAATTTTGGCATCGATAGGCTTTTTAGCGGAGCGATTCGCGATTTTGAGCACATTAATTGGCTCGTATGGATGGTTTTATGAGTTGTTCGAATGTAGATGCATGCTCCATAGGCAACTTCGCTGGCGTCGCAAAATCCATGAATATCAATTAAACATGATTGATTAGTTGAGCTTACCCAACGAGGTATCATTAATTGGTTTAATAGTGACAATTTGTTTTTATAGTGAAACCAAGCTGATTCGATTTTAAGAGGAACTGATTCGTCCCAGTTTAAATTTAATTGCCATAAATCTTGCATAATGATTTTGGCAACCACAATTATTGGTCCAACTAAACCAAGAGGATCAAATATTTCCGCTATATTTGATAATATAGTTCTTTTCGTTGTTCGCTGAGGTTTTGTGACTTCTGGAATGGAGAAGCTGAGAACGTCTTTGAAGGAATTCCATTGTAGACCCAATGTTTTCACGGTTTCGGTTTTGTCTAGCCTAATTACAGAATATTCCGTTGCATCCGTCGTTAGGGCTTGGATTAATTGAGGACAATTGGACACCCATTTTCGTAGTTCAAAACCACCCTTTTCAAGCATGGCACTTATTTCATCGCGTATTCTTTCAGCTTCTTGTATAGTGCTAGCACCAGTTAACAGATCGTCAACATAAAAATCTCTAATTGTGATTGCGGAACCAATTGGATAGTTGTTTTCTTCTTCTTGTGCTAATTTATGCAGCGATCTGATAGCCAAAAATGATGCTGGTGCGGTTCCGTACGTGACCGTCAATAGGTCATATTCTTTGATTTCTTCATTTTTATGGCCTCGCCATAAGATACGCTGTAAGCTGGTTTGAGATTCATGCAGTAAGACTTGGCGGTACATTTTCGCGATATCAGCGGTTAGTACAAATTGATGCGTTCGAAATCTTAGTATGATTGATATTAGATCTTGTTGGATTACAGGTCCGACCATTAATGCGTCATTTAAAGATAATCCAGTTGTTGACTTGGCAGAACCGTCAAAGACAACACGCAGTTTTGTTGTTAGACTGGTCTGCTTTAGGACAGCGTGGTGAGGTAGATAGAAGTTTGGCAAGCTTTTATTATCAGAAGCAACCTTTAGGTGTCCTAATGCCTGGTATTCATTAATAAAGCTCGAATATTGTGTTTTAAGGTCAGAATTTTTGTCCAATTTTCTTTCAAGTGCATAAAATCTTTTTAATGCTTGTGTTTTTGAGTCACCCAGCCTTTCGATCATTAGTGGTTTAGTGGGTAATTTAACTACAAAGCGACCTTGCTCATTTCTTTTATAAGTAGATAAAAAATGATTTTCGCATTCTAATTCTTCGGGTGTATAATTAGGTTTAGTAGGAGCATACTCCTCAACCTGCCAAAAACGAGTTAGTTTTGAATCTAATTGTCGCTCATTTATTGATAGATTACAGCTAGTGATTTTTGATATTTGATTACTGCAAATAATAGGACCAGAAACAATCCATCCAAAATGCGTTTTTTGAAAATAGGGTTGGCTCTTCCCTGTCTTAATTTGACCCACACACATGAGCGCCCAGAATAGCTCTGAACCGATGAGCATATCAATTTTGTCTATTACATTAAATTTTGGATCTGCTAGCTTAATATTTTTTGGAATGGTGATATGAGTTTTAGCGATGGAATTGGAGGGTAAATTTTCAGTGATTCGATGCAGAACAAGACATTGAATGCTAGCAGAAAATGCATTTAATCTAGATTTGATTGTAGCGTTAACTGTGCTGTTTACACTGGAAATGGATTTATTTATACCAACAACTGGAATTTGCACTGCCTTTTTGTTGAGACCAAGTTTTGTTACTAACTCTTCTGTTATAAAACACGATTGAGAGCCAGAGTCAAGAAGTGCTCGACATTCAAGAGGATTTCCCTTGTTATCATAGACATTAATTACGGCAGTAGATAGTAATATGTGTTGCATATACGCTTGCGCTTGATATGATTGACTTGTGGTTGTAGCCTGAGGTAATAGGTGAAACGTGTGATATGGATGCATCTGAGTTAGCGTTTTCTTTATGCAACAAAGTATTGTGACGCTTACCGCATTTTTTACAACCACGAAATTTTGCAGAGATTCGTGCTATGATTGCATCGCAGGCAATTTATGCATAGTTTCTTAGATTTTGCTTCATTGAATCGTTGATCAGCGGACAGACTTATGAATTTACCGCATTGATAAATCGAATGAGATTCAGTGCATAAAGGACATTCAGTATTATAAGTTGACACATTTGCAGAAGTGAACCTTTTTATTTGAGGTTTGTTATTGTGCATAGTAATATTTAATTTGTCAGTTCTGGATATAGCATCTAAGATTTGACATCTTTGTGATAAGAAATCTGTCATGTTTTTAAATGTTGGGATGTTGTTTCTAGGTAAATCGGTTTCCCACGCCTTATTAGTAATAGGATCCAATTTTGTGGTAATTAGATAAATTAGCATATCATCCCATTGATCAGCCAAGCGTTTTATAGATTTTAGAGCGCGAACATGTTTTATAATACCATCTAAGATTTGACGCAAGCCAGAAAGATTTTCTTTATGAAGCACAGGCAGATCATGCATAGCTTTGATATGTTTTTGAACAATAATGCGTTTATTATCATATCGATCTTGTAGCATTTCCCAAGCGGAATTATAGTTATCTGCACTTATTTCTAATGACTGTAATATATCAGCGGCGTCAAACTTCAGAGCAGCTTTTAAGTAGTGGAACTTTTCAATTGGTAATATAGACGAATTTGAATGAATTAGCGAATTAAATGTGTCGTGGAAATCATACCACTCTTCATATGAACCAGTGAACGTTGGTAAGTCAATTTTTGGCAATCGTATTTTCGGATGACAATTTTCGTTATTAAATTGAGCGATAGCACTATTATGATTTATACTAGGCGCAGTATTTAGTTTATTATCAGCTAAATGTTGGTCGGCCAAGGCTATTATCGCAAAATAATTTGATTCGAATTCTTCGCGTTCGCTTGATGTTAACTCATTTTCGTCCAACAATTCAAATTCAGATTGAATGTAATCAAATTGATTCCAAGTTTCTTCAAATTTTGTTTTACGCGCAATTATTTCGTTTGTATCGAGCTTATTTGTAGGTGACGATGATTTTAAATAAGTGTTGAAACGAGTCACCGATGCTTTGATTTTACTTCGTTTGATTTTAAGTTTCTTTATCTCTTCTGTCATTTTGTAATTTGTACAAATAGAGGAGAGACGGGCGATAGATGTAGGATTGATTTTACGGATATGCAAATAATAATTGGAGACTTACCTTGCTTAGTTAGTCCAAATTTGTTTGTTGTGTTGTTTGTGGATGTAATTGCTGTGATATCCGGCTCGAAGGACCAATGTTTCGAGTGTTGTACCTTTTCTCTTTAAGATTTTTTAAATAACACACAGCACTTTAACTATAAACATTTATTTACAAGAAAAAACACCAAATGCGTTACACAACACTAAAACTATGAATAAAGTTAAATTTGTTTAATATGCATGAGACATATTACATTGTTTATGTTAATTTTTGGTGTGGGCTCAAGAACTGTGTATTTAAGTTGACTTGAACTCTTGCGAATCTATACCAGACTGGCTTTGAAAATAGTGTAACACTCAGAAGAGACAACCCCTACCAAGATCTCTTGTCAGATATGAAAATACCAGATGGTCACCAGGCAACTTTGTAACAACGGCATTCTAAGAAAATTTTACAACTTAAGTCCCAAACCATGCAGACTGTCACGTTTTGGCCGTTGAAGGCAATTAACAGAAATCTATATAATAATAAAAATATATAACTTTAAAACCTTGAAGGTTCGAGACCTGAACATACCGGCCGCCTTGAAAGAACGTGCTTTCAAAGTAATATTAGAAATAATAATACAATAGAACATATTTTAAAATTGTTTAAATTAAAGTCAAGTTACTATAGAACAATGCAAAGGTTTATAGCACAACACAAACACCTTTCACATGAACACTGATCACTCAACTGAGGGAAGGGGGCACAATTTGGTGGATGCCCTCTTGATGGTACCAGTAGCAGTGCGGACGGTAGCCGTGCGTATTACTCCATCTTTTCCTGGATGGACGCTTTCGATGCGACCTAATAACCAGCGCAAAGGGGGAAGATTGTCGTCTTGGACCACAACCAGCTGGTCCAGTTGCAGAGGAACGGAATTGGATAGCTTCCATTTGGTCCTCTCCTGTAGTTGATGAAGATATTCTTTCGTCCACCTTTTCCAAAAATGTTGGCGAAGTTGTTCGACATGTTGCCAATGAGATAGTCGATTGACAACCACCGGAATTAAGTCGGGATTGCGATTATCGTCGAGTAAGTCTCCAATCAGGAAATGTGCAGGAGTTAAATAGGAAAGATCATTAGGATCAGTTGATAAGGGAGTGAGAGGTCAAGAATTTAATATACCCTCTATTTGTACTAGTAACGTATACATTTCTTCAAAAGATAAAGAGGCGTTTGCTATGACTCTTTTCATGTGGTGCTTGCAGGATTTGACAGCTGCCTCCCATATTCCCCCGAAGTGCGGTGCCCGGGGCGGAATAAAGTGCCAGTTGATTCCGTCATTAGCCATGGCAGTAATTATTTGATTCTTTACGTAATCAGTTGTGAATAGTTCACGCAACTTTTGAAGCTCGGTATTTGCTCCGACAAAGTTGGTACCATTGTCGGAGTAAATATTCATTGGTTTACCCCGACGAGCCATAAATCGTTTAAGTGCATTTATGAAAGTTTCTGCGGTTAGATCGCTCACGAGCTCTATGTGCACGGCTTTGATCGCGAAGCAAACAAAAATAGCACCGTACGTTTTTATTGTCTTGCTGTTCCTTCTTCTGCCATCGCGCACGTAGATTGGTCCAAAATAATCTACTCCGCAATTTGTAAATGGACGCGCAGGTGTGAGCCTAGTTTCTGGCAGATCACCCATAATGTTTTCGGTAGCTTTAGGTGCCGCCCTAAAGCAGGTAACACACTGACGAATGATCTGCTTGATAGTATTACGAGCGCCTATTGGCCAGTATTTGATTCTTATGGCAGCCAATGTAGCTTGACATCCGGAATGCAGTTGCCTGATATGCTCACGCCGTATAATTAGTATTGTAATGTTATGAGCTTTCGGAAGAACAATAGGATGTTTATGCGCATACGATATTGATGAATTCCGTAGCCTACCGCCTACTCTTATAACACCCTGGTTATCTAGAAATGGATGGAGTGAAAGAAGAACACTTTTTTCGTGAACCTTATTGGAAATTTCTAATTGTTGTATTTCTCGCGAGAAACACTCTGCTTGACTTCTTTTGATTATATAAGTGATGGAATTGTGCATTTCAGTGGGTGATAGAGGTCCGATTTTAATCTTTTTGCATGATTTATTCCTTCTTAGCATAAGATTACTCGTAAACCGGAAGCAATATGTTATGATTCGAATGAGTTTGTTCAAATCTGAGTACTTGCACAAATCAATATCATTTTCATTAATGGTTGAGGTTGCAACAATTACGCGTTGCTCGGGAAGGTCTTCTGGTTGAATGTATGTAGGCATTGCTTTAGCCAAAAAATCAGACGTTTGCAACCATTGAGGCCCTTGCCACCACAAGTTATTATTCAGTAACTCTTCAGGTGATTCACCACGCGATATAATATCCGCGGGATTATCCGAAGTGCTTACATGAAACCATCTATTAGTATCCGTGTGTTCCTGTATTTCGCTGACACGATTGGCAACAAAAGTCTTCCAAGTCCTTGCTGTAGCCTTGATCCAAGATAAAACAATGGTTGAATCAGTCCAATAAAAAATTTGATTTGGCGAAAAAATTATCGAGTCCAGGACTTTTTTCATTAGCCGACATAATAATAATGCACCACAAAGTTCTAATTTTGGCATCGATAGGCTTTTTAGCGGAGCGATTCGCGATTTTGAGCACATTAATTGGCTCGTATGGATGGTTTTATGAGTTGTTCGAATGTAGATGCATGCTCCATAGGCAACTTCGCTGGCGTCGCAAAATCCATGAATATCAATTAAACATGATTGATTAGTTGAGCTTACCCAACGAGGTATCATTAATTGGTTTAATAGTGACAATTTGTTTTTATAGTGAAACCAAGCTGATTCGATTTTAAGAGGAACTGATTCGTCCCAGTTTAAATTTAATTGCCATAAATCTTGCATAATGATTTTGGCAACCACGATTATTGGTCCAACTAAACCAAGGGGATCAAATATTTCCGCTATATTTGATAATATAGTTCTTTTCGTTGTTCGCTGAGGTTTTGTGACTTCTGGAATGGGGAAGCTGAGAACGTCTTTGAAGGAATTCCATTGTAGACCCAATGTTTTCACGGTTTCGGTTTTGTCTAGCCTAATTACAGAATATTCCGTTGCATCCGTCGTTAGGGCTTGGATTAATTGAGGACAATTGGACACCCATTTTCGTAGTTCAAAACCACCCTTTTCAAGCATGGCACTTATTTCATCGCGTATTCTTTCAGCTTCTTGTATAGTGCTAGCACCAGTTAACAGATCGTCAACATAAAAATCTCTAATTGTGATTGCGGAACCAATTGGATAGTTGTTTTCTTCTTCTTGTGCTAATTTATGCAGCGATCTGATAGCCAAAAATGATGCTGGTGCGGTTCCGTACGTGACCGTCAATAGGTCATATTCCTTGATTTCTTCATTTTTATGGCCTCGCCATAAGATACGCTGTAAGCTGGTTTGAGATTCATGCAGTAAGACTTGGCGGTACATTTTCGCGATATCAGCGGTTAGTACAAATTGATGCGTTCGAAATCTTAGTATGATTGATATTAGATCTTGTTGGATTACAGGTCCGACCATTAATGCGTCATTTAAAGATAATCCAGTTGTTGACTTGGCAGAACCGTCAAAGACAACACGCAGTTTTGTTGTTAGACTGGTCTGCTTTAGGACAGCGTGGTGAGGTAGATAGAAGTTTGGCAAGCTTTTATTATCAGAAGCAACCTTTAGGTGTCCTAATGCCTGGTATTCATTAATAAAGCTCGAATATTGTGTTTTAAGGTCAGAATTTTTGTCCAATTTTCTTTCAAGTGCATAAAATCTTTTTAATGCTTGTGTTTTTGAGTCACCCAGCCTTTCGATCATTAGTGGTTTAGTGGGTAATTTAACTACAAAGCGACCTTGCTCATTTCTTTTATAAGTAGATAAAAAATGATTTTCGCATTCTAATTCTTCGGGTGTATAATTAGGTTTAGTAGGAGCATACTCCTCAACCTGCCAAAAACGAGTTAGTTTTGAATCTAATTGTCGCTCATTTATTGATAGATTACAACTAGTGATTTTTGATATTTGATTACTGCAAATAATAGGACCAGAAACAATCCATCCAAAATGCGTTTTTTGAAAATAGGATTGGCTCTTCCCTGTCTTAATTTGACCCACACACATGAGCGCCCAGAATAGCTCTGAACCGATGAGCATATCAATTTTGTCTATTACATTAAATTTTGGATCTGCTAGCTTAATATTTTTTGAAATGGTGATATGAGTTTTAGCGATGGAATTGGAGGGTAAATTTTCAGTGATTCGATGCAGAACAAGACATTGAATGCTAGCAGAAAATGCATTTAATCTAGATTTGATTGTAGCGTTAACTGTGCTGTTTACACTGGAAATGGATTTATTTATACCAACAACTGGAATTTGCACTGCCTTTTTGTTGAGACCAAGTTTTGTTACTAACTCTTCTGTTATAAAACATGATTGAGAGCCAGAGTCAAGAAGTGCTCGACATTCAAGAGGATTTCCCTTGTTATCATAGACATTAATTACGGCAGTAGATAGTAATATGTGTTGCATATACGCTTGCGCTTGATATGATTGACTTGTGGTTGTAGCCTGAGGTAATAGGTGAAACGTGTGATATGGATGCATCTGAATTAGCGTTTTCTTTATGCAACAAAGTATTGTGACGCTTACCGCATTTTTTACAACCACGAAATTTTGCAGAGATTCGTGCTATGATTGCATCGCAGGCAATTTATGCATAGTTTCTTAGATTTTGCTTCATTGAATCGTTGATCAGCGGACAGACTTATGAATTTACCGCATTGATAAATCGAATGAGATTCAGTGCATAAAGGACATTCAGTATTATAAGTTGACACATTTGCAGAAGTGAACCTTTTTATTTGAGGTTTGTTATTGTGCATAGTAATATTTAATTTGTCAGTTCTGGATATAGCATCTAAGATTTGACATCTTTGTGATAAGAAATCTGTCATGTTTTTAAATGTTGGGATGTTGTTTCTAGGTAAATTGGTTTCCCACGCCTTATTAGTAATAGGATCCAATTTTGTGGTAATTAGATAAATTAGCATATCATCCCATTGATCAGCCGGGCGTTTTATAGATTTTAGAGCGCAAACATGTTTTATAATACCATCTAAGATTTGACGCAAGCCAGAAAGATTTTCTTTATGAAGCACAGGCAGATCATGCATAGCTTTGATATGTTTTTGAACAATAATGCGTTTATTATCATATCGATCTTGTAGCATTTCCCAAGCGGAATTATAGTTATCTGCACTTATTTCTAATGACTGTAATATATCAGCGGCGTCAAACTTCAGAGCAGCTTTTAAGTAGTGGAACTTTTCAATTGGTAATATAGACGAATTTGAATGAATTAGCGAATTAAATGTGTCGTGGAAATCATACCACTCTTCATATGAACCAGTGAACGTTGGTAAGTCAATTTTTGGCAATCGTATTTTTGGATGACAATTTTCGTTATTAAATTGAGCGATAGCACTATTATGATTTATACTAGGCGCAGTATTTAGTTTATTATCAGCTAAATGTTGGTCGGCCAAGGCTATTATCGCAAAATAATTTGATTCGAATTCTTCGCGTTCGCTTGATGTTAACTCATTTTCGTCCAACAATTCAAATTCAGATTGAATGTAATCAAATTGATTCCAAGTTTCTTCAAATTTTGTTTTACGCGCAATTATTTCGTTTGTATCGAGCTTATTTGTAGGTGACGATGATTTTAAATAAGTGTTGAAACGAGTCACCGATGCTTTGATTTTACTTCGTTTGATTTTAAGTTTCTTGATCTCTTCTGCCATTTTGTAATTTGTACAAATAGAGGAGAGACGGGCGATAGATGTAGGATTGATTTTACGGATATGCAAATAATAATTGGAGACTTACCTTGCTTAGTTAGTCCAAATTTGTTTGTTGTGTTGTTTGTGGATGTAATTGCTGTGATATCCGGCTCGAAGGACCAATGTTTCGAGTGTTGTACCTTTTCTCTTTAAGATTTTTTAAATAACACACAGCACTTTAACTATAAACATTTATTTACAAGAAAAAACACCAAATGCGTTACACAACACTAAAACTATGAATAAAGTTAAATTTGTTTAATATGCATGAGACATATTACATTGTTTATGTTAATTTTTGGTTTGGGCTCAAGAACTGTGTATTTAAGTTGACTTGAACTCTTGCGAATCTATACCAGACTGGCTTTGAAAATAGTGTAACACTCAGAAGGGACAACCCTCACCAAGATCTCTTGTCAGATATGAAAATACCAGATGGTCACCAGGCAACTTTGTAACAACGGCATTCTAAGAAAATTTTACAACTCAAGTCCCAAACCATGCAGACTGTCACGTTTTGGCCGTTGAAGGCAATTAACAGAAATCTATATAATAATAAAAATATATAACTTTAAAACCTTGAAGGTTCGAGACCTGAACATACCGGCCGCCTTGAAAGAACGTGCTTTCAAAGTAACATTAGAAATAATAATACAATAGAACATATTTTAAAATTGTTTAAATTAAAGTCAAGTTACTATAGAACAATGCAAAGGTTTATAGCACAACACAAACACCTTTCACATGAACACTGATCACTCAACTGAGGGAAGGGGGCACAATTTGGTGGATGCCCTCTTGATGGTACCAGTAGCAGTGCGGACGGTAGCCGTGCGTATTACTCCATCTTTTCCTGGATGGACGCTTTCGATGCGACCTAATAACCAGCGCAAAGGGGGAAGATTGTCGTCTTGGACCACAACCAGCTGGTCCAGTTGCAGAGGAACGGAATTGGATAGCTTCCATTTGGTCCTCTCCTGTAGTTGATGAAGGTATTCTTTCGTCCACCTTTTCCAAAAATGTTGGCGAAGTTGTTCGACATGTTGCCAACGAGATAGTCGATTGACAACCACCGGAATTAAGTCGGGATTGCGATTATCGTCGAGTAAGTCTCCAATCAAGAAATGTGCAGGAGTTAAATAGGAAAGATCATTAGGATCAGTTGATAAGGGAGTGAGAGGTCAAGAATTTAATATACCCTCTATTTGTACTAGTAACGTATACATTTCTTCAAAAGATAAAGAGGCGTTTGCTATGACTCTTTTCATGTGGTGCTTGCAGGATTTGACAGCTGCCTCCCATATTCCCCCGAAGTGCGGTGCCCGGGGCGGAATAAAGTGCCAGTTGATTCCGTCATTAGCCATGGCAGTAATTATTTGATTCTTTACGTAATCAGTTGTGAATAGTTCACGCAACTTTTGAAGCTCGGTATTTGCTCCGACAAAGTTGGTACCATTGTCGGAGTAAATATTCATTGGTTTACCCCGACGAGCCATAAATCGTTTAAGTGCATTTATGAAAGTTTCTGCGGTTAGATCGCTCACGAGCTCTATGTGCACGGCTTTGATCGCGAAGCAAACAAAAATAGCACCGTACGTTTTTATTGTCTTGCTGTTCCTTCTTCTGCCATCGCGCACGTAGATTGGTCCAAAATAATCTACTCCGCAATTTGTAAATGGACGCGCAGGTGTGAGCCTAGTTTCTGGCAGATCACCCATAATGTTTTCGGTAGCTTTAGGTGCCGCCCTAAAGCAGGTAACACACTGACGAATGATCTGCTTGATAGTATTACGAGCGCCTATTGGCCAGTATTTGATTCTTATGGCAGCCAATGTAGCTTGACATCCGGAATGCAGTTGCCTGATATGCTCACGCCGTATAATTATTATTGTAATGTTATGAGCTTTCGGAAGAACAATAGGATGTTTATGCGCATACGATATTGATGAATTCCGTAGCCTACCGCCTACTCTTATAACACCCTGGTTATCTAGAAATGGATGGAGTGAAAGAAGAACACTTTTTTCGTGAACCTTATTGGAAATTTCTAATTGTTGTATTTCTCGCGAGAAACACTCTGCTTGACTTCTTTTGATTATATAAGTGATGGAATTGTGCATTTCAGTGGGTGATAGAGGTCCGATTTTAATCTTTTCGCATGATTTATTTCTTCTTAGCATAAGATTACTCGTAAACCGGAAGCAATATGTTATGATTCGAATGAGTTTGTTCAAATCTGAGTACTTGCACAAATCAATATCATTTTCATTAATGGTTGAGGTTGCAACAATTACGCGTTGCTCGGGAAGGTCTTCTGGTTGAATGTATGTAGGCATTGCTTTAGCCAAAAAATCAGACGTTTGCAACCATTGAGGCCCTTGCCACCACAAGTTATTATTCAGTAACTCTTCAGGTGATTCACCACGCGATATAATATCCGCGGGATTATCCGAAGTGCTTACATGAAACCATCTATTAGTATCCGTGTGTTCCTGTATTTCGCTGACACGATTGGCAACAAAAGTCTTCCAAGTCCTTGCTGTAGCCTTGATCCAAGATAAAACAATGGTTGAATCAGTCCAATAAAAAATTTGATTTGGCGAAAAAATTATCGAGTCCAGGACTTTTTTCATTAGCCGACATAATAATAATGCACCACAAAGTTCTAATTTTGGCATCGATAGGCTTTTTAGCGGAGCGATTCGCGATTTTGAGCACATTAATTGGCTCGTATGGATGGTTTTATGAGTTGTTCGAATGTAGATGCATGCTCCATAGGCAACTTCGCTGGCGTCGCAAAATCCATGAATATCAATTAAACATGATTGATTAGTTGAGCTTACCCAACGAGGTATCATTAATTGGTTTAATAGTGACAATTTGTTTTTATAGTGAAACCAAGCTGATTCGATTTTAAGAGGAACTGATTCGTCCCAGTTTAAATTTAATTGCCATAAATCTTGCATAATGATTTTGGCAACCACGATTATTGGTCCAACTAAACCAAGGGGATCAAATATTTCCGCTATATTTGATAATATAGTTCTTTTCGTTGTTCGCTGAGGTTTTGTGACTTCTGGAATGGGGAAGCTGAGAACGTCTTTGAAGGAATTCCATTGTAGACCCAATGTTTTCACGGTTTCGGTTTTGTCTAGCCTAATTACAGAATATTCCGTTGCATCCGTCGTTAGGGCTTGGATTAATTGAGGACAATTGGACACCCATTTTCGTAGTTCAAAACCACCCTTTTCAAGCATGGCACTTATTTCATCGCGTATTCTTTCAGCTTCTTGTATAGTGCTAGCACCAGTTAACAGATCGTCAACATAAAAATCTCTAATTGTGATTGCGGAACCAATTGGATAGTTGTTTTCTTCTTCTTGTGCTAATTTATGCAGCGATCTGATAGCCAAAAATGATGCTGGTGCGGTTCCGTACGTGACCGTCAATAGGTCATATTCCTTGATTTCTTCATTTTTATGGCCTCGCCATAAGATACGCTGTAAGCTGGTTTGAGATTCATGCAGTAAGACTTGGCGGTACATTTTCGCGATATCAGCGGTTAGTACAAATTGATGCGTTCGAAATCTTAGTATGATTGATATTAGATCTTGTTGGATTACAGGTCCGACCATTAATGCGTCATTTAAAGATAATCCAGTTGTTGACTTGGCAGAACCGTCAAAGACAACACGCAGTTTTGTTGTTAGACTGGTCTGCTTTAGGACAGCGTGGTGAGGTAGATAGAAGTTTGGCAAGCTTTTATTATCAGAAGCAACCTTT
Organism: Nebria salina; assembly: GCA_944039245.1. Taxonomy (NCBI): domain Eukaryota; kingdom Metazoa; phylum Arthropoda; class Insecta; order Coleoptera; family Carabidae; genus Nebria; species Nebria salina. The sequence continues at coordinate 8,728,151 of OX063274.1, forward strand.
AGGTGTCCTAATGCCTGGTATTCATTAATAAAGCTCGAATATTGTGTTTTAAGGTCAGAATTTTTGTCCAATTTTCTTTCAAGTGCATAAAATCTTTTTAATGCTTGTGTTTTTGAGTCACCCAGCCTTTCGATCATTAGTGGTTTAGTGGGTAATTTAACTACAAAGCGACCTTGCTCATTTCTTTTATAAGTAGATAAAAAATGATTTTCGCATTCTAATTCTTCGGGTGTATAATTAGGTTTAGTAGGAGCATACTCCTCAACCTGCCAAAAACGAGTTAGTTTTGAATCTAATTGTCGCTCATTTATTGATAGATTACAACTAGTGATTTTTGATATTTGATTACTGCAAATAATAGGACCAGAAACAATCCATCCAAAATGCGTTTTTTGAAAATAGGATTGGCTCTTCCCTGTCTTAATTTGACCCACACACATGAGCGCCCAGAATAGCTCTGAACCGATGAGCATATCAATTTTGTCTATTACATTAAATTTTGGATCTGCTAGCTTAATATTTTTTGAAATGGTGATATGAGTTTTAGCGATGGAATTGGAGGGTAAATTTTCAGTGATTCGATGCAGAACAAGACATTGAATGCTAGCAGAAAATGCATTTAATCTAGATTTGATTGTAGCGTTAACTGTGCTGTTTACACTGGAAATGGATTTATTTATACCAACAACTGGAATTTGCACTGCCTTTTTGTTGAGACCAAGTTTTGTTACTAACTCTTCTGTTATAAAACATGATTGAGAGCCAGAGTCAAGAAGTGCTCGACATTCAAGAGGATTTCCCTTGTTATCATAGACATTAATTACGGCAGTAGATAGTAATATGTGTTGCATATACGCTTGCGCTTGATATGATTGACTTGTGGTTGTAGCCTGAGGTAATAGGTGAAACGTGTGATATGGATGCATCTGAATTAGCGTTTTCTTTATGCAACAAAGTATTGTGACGCTTACCGCATTTTTTACAACCACGAAATTTTGCAGAGATTCGTGCTATGATTGCATCGCAGGCAATTTATGCATAGTTTCTTAGATTTTGCTTCATTGAATCGTTGATCAGCGGACAGACTTATGAATTTACCGCATTGATAAATCGAATGAGATTCAGTGCATAAAGGACATTCAGTATTATAAGTTGACACATTTGCAGAAGTGAACCTTTTTATTTGAGGTTTGTTATTGTGCATAGTAATATTTAATTTGTCAGTTCTGGATATAGCATCTAAGATTTGACATCTTTGTGATAAGAAATCTGTCATGTTTTTAAATGTTGGGATGTTGTTTCTAGGTAAATTGGTTTCCCACGCCTTATTAGTAATAGGATCCAATTTTGTGGTAATTAGATAAATTAGCATATCATCCCATTGATCAGCCGGGCGTTTTATAGATTTTAGAGCGCGAACATGTTTTATAATACCATCTAAGATTTGACGCAAGCCAGAAAGATTTTCTTTATGAAGCACAGGCAGATCATGCATAGCTTTGATATGTTTTTGAACAATAATGCGTTTATTATCATATCGATCTTGTAGCATTTCCCAAGCGGAATTATAGTTATCTGCACTTATTTCTAATGACTGTAATATATCAGCGGCGTCCAACTTCAGAGCAGCTTTTAAGTAGTGGAACTTTTCAATTGGTAATATAGACGAATTTGAATGAATTAGCGAATTAAATGTGTCGTGGAAATCATACCACTCTTCATATGAACCAGTGAACGTTGGTAAGTCAATTTTTGGCAATCGTATTTTTGGATGACAATTTTCGTTATTAAATTGAGCGATAGCACTATTATGATTTATACTAGGCGCAGTATTTAGTTTATTATCAGCTAAATGTTGGTCGGCCAAGGCTATTATCGCAAAATAATTTGATTCGAATTCTTCGCGTTCGCTTGATGTTAACTCATTTTCGTCCAACAATTCAAATTCAGATTGAATGTAATCAAATTGATTCCAAGTTTCTTCAAATTTTGTTTTACGCGCAATTATTTCGTTTGTATCGAGCTTATTTGTAGGTGACGATGATTTTAAATAAGTGTTGAAACGAGTCACCGATGCTTTGATTTTACTTCGTTTGATTTTAAGTTTCTTTATCTCTTCTGTCATTTTGTAATTTGTACAAATAGAGGAGAGACGGGCGATAGATGTAGGATTGATTTTACGGATATGCAAATAATAATTGGAGACTTACCTTGCTTAGTTAGTCCAAATTTGTTTGTTGTGTTGTTTGTGGATGTAATTGCTGTGATATCCGGCTCGAAGGACCAATGTTTCGAGTGTTGTACCTTTTCTCTTTAAGATTTTTTAAATAACACACAGCACTTTAACTATAAACATTTATTTACAAGAAAAAACACCAAATGCGTTACACAACACTAAAACTATGAATAAAGTTAAATTTGTTTAATATGCATGAGACATATTACATTGTTTATGTTAATTTTTGGTTTGGGCTCAAGAACTGTGTATTTAAGTTGACTTGAACTCTTGCGAATCTATACCAGACTGGCTTTGAAAATAGTGTAACACTCAGAAGGGACAACCCTCACCAAGATCTCTTGTCAGATATGAAAATACCAGATGGTCACCAGGCAACTTTGTAACAACGGCATTCTAAGAAAATTTTACAACTCAAGTCCCAAACCATGCAGACTGTCACGTTTTGGCCGTTGAAGGCAATTAACAGAAATCTATATAATAATAAAAATATATAACTTTAAAACCTTGAAGGTTCGAGACCTGAACATACCGGCCGCCTTGAAAGAACGTGCTTTCAAAGTAACATTAGAAATAATAATACAATAGAACATATTTTAAAATTGTTTAAATTAAAGTCAAGTTACTATAGAACAATGCAAAGGTTTATAGCACAACACAAACACCTTTCACATGAACACTGATCACTCAACTGAGGGAAGGGGGCACAATTTGGTGGATGCCCTCTTGATGGTACCAGTAGCAGTGCGGACGGTAGCCGTGCGTATTACTCCATCTTTTCCTGGATGGACGCTTTCGATGCGACCTAATAACCAGCGCAAAGGGGGAAGATTGTCGTCTTGGACCACAACCAGCTGGTCCAGTTGCAGAGGAACGGAATTGGATAGCTTCCATTTGGTCCTCTCCTGTAGTTGATGAAGGTATTCTTTCGTCCACCTTTTCCAAAAATGTTGGCGAAGTTGTTCGACATGTTGCCAACGAGATAGTCGATTGACAACCACCGGAATTAAGTCGGGATTGCGATTATCGTCGAGTAAGTCTCCAATCAGGAAATGTGCAGGAGTTAAATAGGAAAGATCATTAGGATCAGTTGATAAGGGAGTGAGAGGTCAAGAATTTAATATACCCTCTATTTGTACTAGTAACGTATACATTTCTTCAAAAGATAAAGAGGCGTTTGCTATGACTCTTTTCATGTGGTGCTTGCAGGATTTGACAGCTGCCTCCCATATTCCCCCGAAGTGCGGTGCCCGGGGCGGAATAAAGTGCCAGTTGATTCCGTCATTAGCCATGGCAGTAATTATTTGATTCTTTACGTAATCAGTTGTGAATAGTTCACGCAACTTTTGAAGCTCGGTATTTGCTCCGACAAAGTTGGTACCATTGTCGGAGTAAATATTCATTGGTTTACCCGACGAGCCATAAATCGTTTAAGTGCATTTATGAAAGTTTCTGCGGTTAGATCGCTCACGAGCTCTATGTGCACGGCTTTGATCGCGAAGCAAACAAAAATAGCACCGTACGTTTTTATTGTCTTGCTGTTCCTTCTTCTGCCATCGCGCACGTAGATTGGTCCAAAATAATCTACTCCGCAATTTGTAAATGGACGCGCAGGTGTGAGCCTAGTTTCTGGCAGATCACCCATAATGTTTTCGGTAGCTTTAGGTGCCGCCCTAAAGCAGGTAACACACTGACGAATGATCTGCTTGATAGTATTACGAGCGCCTATTGGCCAGTATTTGATTCTTATGGCAGCCAATGTAGCTTGACATCCGGAATGCAGTTGCCTGATATGCTCACGCCGTATAATTATTATTGTAATGTTATGAGCTTTCGGAAGAACAATAGGATGTTTATGCGCATACGATATTGATGAATTCCGTAGCCTACCGCCTACTCTTATAACACCCTGGTTATCTAGAAATGGATGGAGTGAAAGAAGAACACTTTTTTCGTGAACCTTATTGGAAATTTCTAATTGTTGTATTTCTCGCGAGAAACACTCTGCTTGACTTCTTTTGATTATATAAGTGATGGAATTGTGCATTTCAGTGGGTGATAGAGGTCCGATTTTAATCTTTTCGCATGATTTATTTCTTCTTAGCATAAGATTACTCGTAAACCGGAAGCAATATGTTATGATTCGAATGAGTTTGTTCAAATCTGAGTACTTGCACAAATCAATATCATTTTCATTAATGGTTGAGGTTGCAACAATTACGCGTTGCTCGGGAAGGTCTTCTGGTTGAATGTATGTAGGCATTGCTTTAGCCAAAAAATCAGACGTTTGCAACCATTGAGGCCCTTGCCACCACAAGTTATTATTCAGTAACTCTTCAGGTGATTCACCACGCGATATAATATCCGCGGGATTATCCGAAGTGCTTACATGAAACCATCTATTAGTATCCGTGTGTTCCTGTATTTCGCTGACACGATTGGCAACAAAAGTCTTCCAAGTCCTTGCTGTAGCCTTGATCCAAGATAAAACAATGGTTGAATCAGTCCAATAAAAAATTTGATTTGGCGAAAAAATTATCGAGTCCAGGACTTTTTTCATTAGCCGACATAATAATAATGCACCACAAAGTTCTAATTTTGGCATCGATAGGCTTTTTAGCGGAGCGATTCGCGATTTTGAGCACATTAATTGGCTCGTATGGATGGTTTTATGAGTTGTTCGAATGTAGATGCATGCTCCATAGGCAACTTCGCTGGCGTCGCAAAATCCATGAATATCAATTAAACATGATTGATTAGTTGAGCTTACCCAACGAGGTATCATTAATTGGTTTAATAGTGACAATTTGTTTTTATAGTGAAACCAAGCTGATTCGATTTTAAGAGGAACTGATTCGTCCCAGTTTAAATTTAATTGCCATAAATCTTGCATAATGATTTTGGCAACCACGATTATTGGTCCAACTAAACCAAGGGGATCAAATATTTCCGCTATATTTGATAATATAGTTCTTTTCGTTGTTCGCTGAGGTTTTGTGACTTCTGGAATGGGGAAGCTGAGAACGTCTTTGAAGGAATTCCATTGTAGACCCAATGTTTTCACGGTTTCGGTTTTGTCTAGCCTAATTACAGAATATTCCGTTGCATCCGTCGTTAGGGCTTGGATTAATTGAGGACAATTGGACACCCATTTTCGTAGTTCAAAACCACCCTTTTCAAGCATGGCACTTATTTCATCGCGTATTCTTTCAGCTTCTTGTATAGTGCTAGCACCAGTTAACAGATCGTAAACATAAAAATCTCTAATTGTGATTGCGGAACCAATTGGATAGTTGTTTTCTTCTTCTTGTGCTAATTTATGCAGCGATCTGATAGCCAAAAATGATGCTGGTGCGGTTCCGTACGTGACCGTCAATAGGTCATATTCCTTGATTTCTTCATTTTTATGGCCTCGCCATAAGATACGCTGTAAGCTGGTTTGAGATTCATGCAGTAAGACTTGGCGGTACATTTTCGCGATATCAGCGGTTAGTACAAATTGATGCGTTCGAAATCTTAGTATGATTGATATTAGATCTTGTTGGATTACAGGTCCGACCATTAATGCGTCATTTAAAGATAATCCAGTTGTTGACTTGGCAGAACCGTCAAAGACAACACGCAGTTTTGTTGTTAGACTGGTCTGCTTTAGGACAGCGTGGTGAGGTAGATAGAAGTTTGGCAAGCTTTTATTATCAGAAGCAACCTTTAGGTGTCCTAATGCCTGGTATTCATTAATAAAGCTCGAATATTGTGTTTTAAGGTCAGAATTTTTGTCCAATTTTCTTTCAAGTGCATAAAATCTTTTTAATGCTTGTGTTTTTGAGTCACCCAGCCTTTCGATCATTAGTGGTTTAGTGGGTAATTTAACTACAAAGCGACCTTGCTCATTTCTTTTATAAGTAGATAAAAAATGATTTTCGCATTCTAATTCTTCGGGTGTATAATTAGGTTTAGTAGGAGCATACTCCTCAACCTGCCAAAAACGAGTTAGTTTTGAATCTAATTGTCGCTCATTTATTGATAGATTACAACTAGTGATTTTTGATATTTGATTACTGCAAATAATAGGACCAGAAACAATCCATCCAAAATGCGTTTTTTGAAAATAGGGTTGGCTCTTCCCTGTCTTAATTTGACCCACACACATGAGCGCCCAGAATAGCTCTGAACCGATGAGCATATCAATTTTGTCTATTACATTAAATTTTGGATCTGCTAGCTTAATATTTTTTGGAATGGTGATATGAGTTTTAGCGATGGAATTGGAGGGTAAATTTTCAGTGATTCGATGCAGAACAAGACATTGAATGCTTGCAGAAAATGCATTTAATCTAGATTTGATTGTAGCGTTAACTGTGCTGTTTACACTGGAAATGGATTTATTTATACCAACAACTGGAATTTGCACTGCCTTTTTGTTGAGACCAAGTTTTGTTACTAACTCTTCTGTTATAAAACATGATTGAGAGCCAGAGTCAAGAAGTGCTCGACATTCAAGAGGATTTCCCTTGTTATCATAGACATTAATTACGGCAGTAGATAGTAATATGTGTTGCATATACGCTTGCGCTTGATATGATTGACTTGTGGTTGTAGCTGAGGTAAAAGGTGAAACGTGTGATATGGATGCATCTGAATTAGCGTTTTCTTTATGCAACAAAGTATTGTGACGCTTACCGCATTTTTTACAACCACGAGATTTGCAGAGATTTGTGCTATGATTGCATCGCAGGCAATTTATGCATAGTTTCTTAGATTTTGCTTCATTGAATCGTTGATCAGCGGACAGACTTATGAATTTACCGCATTGATAAATCGAATGAGATTCAGTGCATAAAGGACATTCAGTATTATAAGTTGACACATTTGCAGAAGTGAACCTTTTTATTTGAGGTTTGTTATTGTGCATAGTAATATTTAATTTGTCAGTTCTGGATATAGCATCTAAGATTTGACATTTTTGTGATAAGAAATCTGTCATGTTTTTAAATGTTGGGATGTTGTTTCTAGGTAAATCGGTTTCCCACGCCTTATTAGTAATAGGATCCAATTTTGTGGTAATTAGATAAATTAGCATATCATCCCATTGATCAGCCGGGCGTTTTATAGATTTTAGAGCGCGAACATGTTTTATAATACCATCTAAGATTTGACGCAAGCCAGAAAGATTTTCTTTATGAAGCACAGGCAGATCATGCATAGCTTTGATATGTTTTTGAACAATAATGCGTTTATTATCATATCGATCTTGTAGCATTTCCCAAGCGGAATTATAGTTATCTGCACTTATTTCTAATGACTGTAATATATCAGCGGCGTCCAACTTCAGAGCAGCTTTTAAGTAGTGGAACTTTTCAATTGGTAATATAGACGAATTTGAATGAATTAGCGAATTAAATGTGTCGTGGAAATCATACCACTCTTCATATGAACCAGTGAACGTTGGTAAGTCAATTTTTGGCAATCGTATTTTTGGATGACAATTTTCGTTATTAAATTGAGCGATAGCACTATTATGATTTATACTAGGCGCAGTATTTAGTTTATTATCAGCTAAATGTTGGTCGGCCAAGGCTATTATCGCAAAATAATTTGATTCGAATTCTTCGCGTTCGCTTGATGTTAACTCATTTTCGTCCAACAATTCAAATTCAGATTGAATGTAATCAAATTGATTCCAAGTTTCTTCAAATTTTGTTTTACGCGCAATTATTTCGTTTGTATCGAGCTTATTTGTAGGTGACGATGATTTTAAATAAGTGTTGAAACGAGTCACCGATGCTTTGATTTTACTTCGTTTGATTTTAAGTTTCTTTATCTCTTCTGTCATTTTGTAATTTGTACAAATAGAGGAGAGACGGGCGATAGATGTAGGATTGATTTTACGGATATGCAAATAATAATTGGAGACTTACCTTGCTTAGTTAGTCCAAATTTGTTTGTTGTGTTGTTTGTGGATGTAATTGCTGTGATATCCGGCTCGAAGGACCAATGTTTCGAGTGTTGTACCTTTTCTCTTTAAGATTTTTTAAATAACACACAGCACTTTAACTATAAACATTTATTTACAAGAAAAAACACCAAATGCGTTACACAACACTAAAACTATGAATAAAGTTAAATTTGTTTAATATGCATGAGACATATTACATTGTTTATGTTAATTTTTGGTTTGGGCTCAAGAACTGTGTATTTAAGTTGACTTGAACTCTTGCGAATCTATACCAGACTGGCTTTGAAAATAGTGTAACACTCAGAAGGGACAACCCTCACCAAGATCTCTTGTCAGATATGAAAATACCAGATGGTCACCAGGCAACTTTGTAACAACGGCATTCTAAGAAAATTTTACAACTCAAGTCCCAAACCATGCAGACTGTCACGTTTTGGCCGTTGAAGGCAATTAACAGAAATCTATATAATAATAAAAATATATAACTTTAAAACCTTGAAGGTTCGAGACCTGAACATACCGGCCGCCTTGAAAGAACGTGCTTTCAAAGTAACATTAGAAATAATAATACAATAGAACATATTTTAAAATTGTTTAAATTAAAGTCAAGTTACTATAGAACAATGCAAAGGTTTATAGCACAACACAAACACCTTTCACATGAACACTGATCACTCAACTGAGGGAAGGGGGCACAATTTGGTGGATGCCCTCTTGATGGTACCAGTAGCAGTGCGGACGGTAGCCGTGCGTATTACTCCATCTTTTCCTGGATGGACGCTTTCGATGCGACCTAATAACCAGCGCAAAGGGGGAAGATTGTCGTCTTGGACCACAACCAGCTGGTCCAGTTGCAGAGGAACGGAATTGGATAGCTTCCATTTGGTCCTCTCCTGTAGTTGATGAAGGTATTCTTTCGTCCACCTTTTCCAAAAATGTTGGCGAAGTTGTTCGACATGTTGCCAACGAGATAGTCGATTGACAACCACCGGAATTAAGTCGGGATTGCGATTATCGTCGAGTAAGTCTCCAATCAGGAAATGTGCAGGAGTTAAATAGGAAAGATCATTAGGATCAGTTGATAAGGGAGTGAGAGGTCAAGAATTTAATATACCCTCTATTTGTACTAGTAACGTATACATTTCTTCAAAAGATAAAGAGGCGTTTGCTATGACTCTTTTCATGTGGTGCTTGCAGGATTTGACAGCTGCCTCCCATATTCCCCCGAAGTGCGGTGCCCGGGGCGGAATAAAGTGCCAGTTGATTCCGTCATTAGCCATGGCAGTAATTATTTGATTCTTTACGTAATCAGTTGTGAATAGTTCACGCAACTTTTGAAGCTCGGTATTTGCTCCGACAAAGTTGGTACCATTGTCGGAGTAAATATTCATTGGTTTACCCGACGAGCCATAAATCGTTTAAGTGCATTTATGAAAGTTTCTGCGGTTAGATCGCTCACGAGCTCTATGTGCACGGCTTTGATCGCGAAGCAAACAAAAATAGCACCGTACGTTTTTATTGTCTTGCTGTTCCTTCTTCTGCCATCGCGCACGTAGATTGGTCCAAAATAATCTACTCCGCAATTTGTAAATGGACGCGCAGGTGTGAGCCTAGTTTCTGGCAGATCACCCATAATGTTTTCGGTAGCTTTAGGTGCCGCCCTAAAGCAGGTAACACACTGACGAATGATCTGCTTGATAGTATTACGAGCGCCTATTGGCCAGTATTTGATTCTTATGGCAGCCAATGTAGCTTGACATCCGGAATGCAGTTGCCTGATATGCTCACGCCGTATAATTATTATTGTAATGTTATGAGCTTTCGGAAGAACAATAGGATGTTTATGCGCATACGATATTGATGAATTCCGTAGCCTACCGCCTACTCTTATAACACCCTGGTTATCTAGAAATGGATGGAGTGAAAGAAGAACACTTTTTTCGTGAACCTTATTGGAAATTTCTAATTGTTGTATTTCTCGCGAGAAACACTCTGCTTGACTTCTTTTGATTATATAAGTGATGGAATTGTGCATTTCAGTGGGTGATAGAGGTCCGATTTTAATCTTTTCGCATGATTTATTTCTTCTTAGCATAAGATTACTCGTAAACCGGAAGCAATATGTTATGATTCGAATGAGTTTGTTCAAATCTGAGTACTTGCACAAATCAATATCATTTTCATTAATGGTTGAGGTTGCAACAATTACGCGTTGCTCGGGAAGGTCTTCTGGTTGAATGTATGTAGGCATTGCTTTAGCCAAAAAATCAGACGTTTGCAACCATTGAGGCCCTTGCCACCACAAGTTATTATTCAGTAACTCTTCAGGTGATTCACCACGCGATATAATATCCGCGGGATTATCCGAAGTGCTTACATGAAACCATCTATTAGTATCCGTGTGTTCCTGTATTTCGCTGACACGATTGGCAACAAAAGTCTTCCAAGTCCTTGCTGTAGCCTTGATCCAAGATAAAACAATGGTTGAATCAGTCCAATAAAAAATTTGATTTGGCGAAAAAATTATCGAGTCCAGGACTTTTTTCATTAGCCGACATAATAATAATGCACCACAAAGTTCTAATTTTGGCATCGATAGGCTTTTTAGCGGAGCGATTCGCGATTTTGAGCACATTAATTGGCTCGTATGGATGGTTTTATGAGTTGTTCGAATGTAGATGCATGCTCCATAGGCAACTTCGCTGGCGTCGCAAAATCCATGAATATCAATTAAACATGATTGATTAGTTGAGCTTACCCAACGAGGTATCATTAATTGGTTTAATAGTGACAATTTGTTTTTATAGTGAAACCAAGCTGATTCGATTTTAAGAGGAACTGATTCGTCCCAGTTTAAATTTAATTGCCATAAATCTTGCATAATGATTTTGGCAACCACGATTATTGGTCCAACTAAACCAAGAAGATCAAATATTTCCGCTATATTTGATAATATAGTTCTTTTCGTTGTTCGCTGAGGTTTTGTGACTTCTGGAATGGAGAAGCTGAGAACGTCTTTGAAGGAATTCCATTGTAGACCCAATGTTTTCACGGTTTCGGTTTTGTCTAGCCTAATTACAGAATATTCCGTTGCATCCGTCGTTAGGGCTTGGATTAATTGAGGACAATTGGACACCCATTTTCGTAGTTCAAAACCACCCTTTTCAAGCATGGCACTTATTTCATCGCGTATTCTTTCAGCTTCTTGTATAGTGCTAGCACCAGTTAACAGATCGTCAACATAAAAATCTCTAATTGTGATTGCGGAACCAATTGGATAGTTGTTTTCTTCTTCTTGTGCTAATTTATGCAGCGATCTGATAGCCAAAAATGATGCTGGTGCGGTTCCGTACGTGACCGTCAATAGGTCATATTCCTTGATTTCTTCATTTTTATGGCCTCGCCATAAGATACGCTGTAAGCTGGTTTGAGATTCATGCAGTAAGACTTGGCGGTACATTTTCGCGATATCAGCGGTTAGTACAAATTGATGCGTTCGAAATCTTAGTATGATTGATATTAGATCTTGTTGGATTACAGGTCCGACCATTAATGCGTCATTTAAAGATAATCCAGTTGTTGACTTGGCAGAACCGTCAAAGACAACACGCAGTTTTGTTGTTAGACTGGTCTGCTTTAGGACAGCGTGGTGAGGTAGATAGAAGTTTGGCAAGCTTTTATTATCAGAAGCAACCTTTAGGTGTCCTAATGCCTGGTATTCATTAATAAAGCTCGAATATTGTGTTTTAAGGTCAGAATTTTTGTCCAATTTTCTTTCAAGTGCATAAAATCTTTTTAATGCTTGTGTTTTTGAGTCACCCAGCCTTTCGATCATTAGTGGTTTAGTGGGTAATTTAACTACAAAGCGACCTTGCTCATTTCTTTTATAAGTAGATAAAAAATGATTTTCGCATTCTAATTCTTCGGGTGTATAATTAGGTTTAGTAGGAGCATACTCCTCAACCTGCCAAAAACGAGTTAGTTTTGAATCTAATTGTCGCTCATTTATTGATAGATTACAGCTAGTGATTTTTGATATTTGATTACTGCAAATAATAGGACCAGAAACAATCCATCCGAAATGCGTTTTTTGAAAATAGGGTTGGCTCTTCCCTGTCTTAATTTGACCCACACACATGAGCGCCCAGAATAGCTCTGAACCGATGAGCATATCAATTTTGTCTATTACATTAAATTTTGGATCTGCTAGCTTAATATTTTTTGGAATGGTGATATGAGTTTTAGCGATGGAATTGGAGGGTAAATTTTCAGTGATTCGATGCAGAACAAGACATTGAATGCTAGCAGAAAATGCATTTAATCTAGATTTGATTGTAGTGTTAACTGTGCTGTTTACACTGGAAATGGATTTATTTATACCAACAACTGGAATTTGCACTGCCTTTTTGTTGAGACCAAGTTTTGTTACTAACTCTTCTGTTATAAAACATGATTGAGAGCCAGAGTCAAGAAGTGCTCGACATTCAAGAGGATTTCCCTTGTTATCATAGACATTAATTACGGCAGTAGATAGTAATATGTGTTGCATATACGCTTGCGCTTGATATGATTGACTTGTGGTTGTAGCCTGAGGTAATAGGTGAAACGTGTGATATGGATGCATCTGAGTTAGCGTTTTCTTTATGCAACAAAGTATTGTGACGCTTACCGCATTTTTTACAACCACGAAATTTTGCAGAGATTCGTGCTATGATTGCATCGCAGGCAATTTATGCATAGTTTCTTAGATTTTGCTTCATTGAATCGTTGATCAGCGGACAGACTTATGAATTTACCGCATTGATAAATCGAATGAGATTCAGTGCATAAAGGACATTCAGTATTATAAGTTGACACATTTGCAGAAGTGAACCTTTTTATTTGAGGTTTGTTATTGTGCATAGTAATATTTAATTTGTCAGTTCTGGATATAGCATCTAAGATTTGACATCTTTGTGATAAGAAATCTGTCATGTTTTTAAATGTTGGGATGTTGTTTCTAGGTAAATCGGTTTCCCACGCCTTATTAGTAATAGGATCCAATTTTGTGGTAATTAGATAAATTAGCATATCATCCCATTGATCAGCCAAGCGTTTTATAGATTTTAGAGCGCGAACATGTTTTATAATACCATCTAAGATTTGACGCAAGCCAGAAAGATTTTCTTTATGAAGCACAGGCAGATCATGCATAGCTTTGATATGTTTTTGAACAATAATGCGTTTATTATCATATCGATCTTGTAGCATTTCCCAAGCGGAATTATAGTTATCTGCACTTATTTCTAATGACTGTAATATATCAGCGGCGTCAAACTTCAGAGCAGCTTTTAAGTAGTGGAACTTTTCAATTGGTAATATAGACGAATTTGAATGAATTAGCGAATTAAATGTGTCGTGGAAATCATACCACTCTTCATATGAACCAGTGAACGTTGGTAAGTCAATTTTTGGCAATCGTATTTTCGGATGACAATTTTCGTTATTAAATTGAGCGATAGCACTATTATGATTTATACTAGGCGCAGTATTTAGTTTATTATCAGCTAAATGTTGGTCGGCCAAGGCTATTATCGCAAAATAATTTGATTCGAATTCTTCGCGTTCGCTTGATGTTAACTCATTTTCGTCCAACAATTCAAATTCAGATTGAATGTAATCAAATTGATTCCAAGTTTCTTCAAATTTTGTTTTACGCGCAATTATTTCGTTTGTATCGAGCTTATTTGTAGGTGACGATGATTTTAAATAAGTGTTGAAACGAGTCACCGATGCTTTGATTTTACTTCGTTTGATTTTAAGTTTCTTTATCTCTTCTGTCATTTTGTAATTTGTACAAATAGAGGAGAGACGGGCGATAGATGTAGGATTGATTTTACGGATATGCAAATAATAATTGGAGACTTACCTTGCTTAGTTAGTCCAAATTTGTTTGTTGTGTTGTTTGTGGATGTAATTGCTGTGATATCCGGCTCGAAGGACCAATGTTTCGAGTGTTGTACCTTTTCTCTTTAAGATTTTTTAAATAACACACAGCACTTTAACTATAAACATTTATTTACAAGAAAAAACACCAAATGCGTTACACAACACTAAAACTATGAATAAAGTTAAATTTGTTTAATATGCATGAGACATATTACATTGTTTATGTTAATTTTTGGTGTGGGCTCAAGAACTGTGTATTTAAGTTGACTTGAACTCTTGCGAATCTATACCAGACTGGCTTTGAAAATAGTGTAACACTCAGAAGAGACAACCCCTACCAAGATCTCTTGTCAGATATGAAAATACCAGATGGTCACCAGGCAACTTTGTAACAACGGCATTCTAAGAAAATTTTACAACTTAAGTCCCAAACCATGCAGACTGTCACGTTTTGGCCGTTGAAGGCAATTAACAGAAATCTATATAATAATAAAAATATATAACTTTAAAACCTTGAAGGTTCGAGACCTGAACATACCGGCCGCCTTGAAAGAACGTGCTTTCAAAGTAATATTAGAAATAATAATACAATAGAACATATTTTAAAATTGTTTAAATTAAAGTCAAGTTACTATAGAACAATGCAAAGGTTTATAGCACAACACAAACACCTTTCACATGAACACTGATCACTCAACTGAGGGAAGGGGGCACAATTTGGTGGATGCCCTCTTGATGGTACCAGTAGCAGTGCGGACGGTAGCCGTGCGTATTACTCCATCTTTTCCTGGATGGACGCTTTCGATGCGACCTAATAACCAGCGCAAAGGGGGAAGATTGTCGTCTTGGACCACAACCAGCTGGTCCAGTTGCAGAGGAACGGAATTGGATAGCTTCCATTTGGTCCTCTCCTGTAGTTGATGAAGATATTCTTTCGTCCACCTTTTCCAAAAATGTTGGCGAAGTTGTTCGACATGTTGCCAATGAGATAGTCGATTGACAACCACCGGAATTAAGTCGGGATTGCGATTATCGTCGAGTAAGTCTCCAATCAGGAAATGTGCAGGAGTTAAATAGGAAAGATCATTAGGATCAGTTGATAAGGGAGTGAGAGGTCAAGAATTTAATATACCCTCTATTTGTACTAGTAACGTATACATTTCTTCAAAAGATAAAGAGGCGTTTGCTATGACTCTTTTCATGTGGTGCTTGCAGGATTTGACAGCTGCCTCCCATATTCCCCCGAAGTGCGGTGCCCGGGGTGGAATAAAGTGCCAGTTGATTCCGTCATTAGCCATGGCAGTAATTATTTGATTCTTTACGTAATCAGTTGTGAATAGTTCACGCAACTTTTGAAGCTCGGTATTTGCTCCGACAAAGTTGGTACCATTGTCGGAGTAAATATTCATTGGTTTACCCCGACGAGCCATAAATCGTTTAAGTGCATTTATGAAAGTTTCTGCGGTTAGATCGCTCACGAGCTCTATGTGCACGGCTTTGATCGCGAAGCAAACAAAAATAGCACCGTACGTTTTTATTGTCTTGCTGTTCCTTCTTCTGCCATCGCGCACGTAGATTGGTCCAAAATAATCTACTCCGCAATTTGTAAATGGACGCGCAAGTGTGAGCCTAGTTTCTGGCAGATCACCCATAATGTTTTCGGTAGCTTTAGGTGCCGCCCTAAAGCAGGTAACACACTGACGAATGATCTGCTTGATAGTATTACGAGCGCCTATTGGCCAGTATTTGATTCTTATGGCAGCCAATGTAGCTTGACATCCGGAATGCAGTTGCCTGATATGCTCACGCCGTATAATTAGTATTGTAATGTTATGAGCTTTCGGAAGAACAATAGGATGTTTATGCGCATACGATATTGATGAATTCCGTAGCCTACCACCTACTCTTATAACACCCTGGTTATCTAGAAATGGATGGAGTGAAAGAAGAACACTTTTTTCGTGAACCTTATTGGAAATTTCTAATTGTTGTATTTCTCGCGAGAAACACTCTGCTTGACTTCTTTTGATTATATAAGTGATGGAATTGTGCATTTCAGTGGGTGATAGAGGTCCGATTTTAATCTTTTCGCATGATTTATTTCTTCTTAGCATAAGATTACTCGTAAACCGGAAGCAATATGTTATGATTCGAATGAGTTTGTTCAAATCTGAGTACTTGCACAAATCAATATCATTTTCATTAATGGTTGAGGTTGCAACAATTACGCGTTGCTCGGGAAGGTCTTCTGGTTGAATGTATGTAGGCATTGCTTTAGCCAAAAAATCAGACGTTTGCAACCATTGAGGCCCTTGCCACCACAAGTTATTATTCAGTAACTCTTCAGGTGATTCACCACGCGATATAATATCCGCGGGATTATCCGAAGTGCTTACATGAAACCATCTATTAGTATCCGTGTGTTCCTGTATTTCGCTGACACGATTGGCAACAAAAGTCTTCCAAGTCCTTGCTGTAGCCTTGATCCAAGATAAAACAATGGTTGAATCAGTCCAATAAAAAATTTGATTTGGCGAAAAAATTATCGAGTCCAGGACTTTTTTCATTAGCCGACATAATAATAATGCACCACAAAGTTCTAATTTTGGCATCGATAGGCTTTTTAGCGGAGCGATTCGCGATTTTGAGCACATTAATTGGCTCGTATGGATGGTTTTATGAGTTGTTCGAATGTAGATGCATGCTCCATAGGCAACTTCGCTGGCGTCGCAAAATCCATGAATATCAATTAAACATGATTGATTAGTTGAGCTTACCCAACGAGGTATCATTAATTGGTTTAATAGTGACAATTTGTTTTTATAGTGAAACCAAGCTGATTCGATTTTAAGAGGAACTGATTCGTCCCAGTTTAAATTTAATTGCCATAAATCTTGCATAATGATTTTGGCAACCACGATTATTGGTCCAACTAAACCAAGAAGATCAAATATTTCCGCTATATTTGATAATATAGTTCTTTTCGTTGTTCGCTGAGGTTTTGTGACTTCTGGAATGGAGAAGCTGAGAACGTCTTTGAAGGAATTCCATTGTAGACCCAATGTTTTCACGGTTTCGGTTTTGTCTAGCCTAATTACAGAATATTCCGTTGCATCCGTCGTTAGGGCTTGGATTAATTGAGGACAATTGGACACCCATTTTCGTAGTTCAAAACCACCCTTTTCAAGCATGGCACTTATTTCATCGCGTATTCTTTCAGCTTCTTGTATAGTGCTAGCACCAGTTAACAGATCGTCAACATAAAAATCTCTAATTGTGATTGCGGAACCAATTGGATAGTTGTTTTCTTCTTCTTGTGCTAATTTATGCAGCGATCTGATAGCCAAAAATGATGCTGGTGCGGTTCCGTACGTGACCGTCAATAGGTCATATTCCTTGATTTCTTCATTTTTATGGCCTCGCCATAAGATACGCTGTAAGCTGGTTTGAGATTCATGCAGTAAGACTTGGCGGTACATTTTCGCGATATCAGCGGTTAGTACAAATTGATGCGTTCGAAATCTTAGTATGATTGATATTAGATCTTGTTGGATTACAGGTCCGACCATTAATGCGTCATTTAAAGATAATCCAGTTGTTGACTTGGCAGAACCGTCAAAGACAACACGCAGTTTTGTTGTTAGACTGGTCTGCTTTAGGACAGCGTGGTGAGGTAGATAGAAGTTTGGCAAGCTTTTATTATCAGAAGCAACCTTTAGGTGTCCTAATGCCTGGTATTCATTAATAAAGCTCGAATATTGTGTTTTAAGGTCAGAATTTTTGTCCAATTTTCTTTCAAGTGCATAAAATCTTTTTAATGCTTGTGTTTTTGAGTCACCCAGCCTTTCGATCATTAGTGGTTTAGTGGGTAATTTAACTACAAAGCGACCTTGCTCATTTCTTTTATAAGTAGATAAAAAATGATTTTCGCATTCTAATTCTTCGGGTGTATAATTAGGTTTAGTAGGAGCATACTCCTCAACCTGCCAAAAACGAGTTAGTTTTGAATCTAATTGTCGCTCATTTATTGATAGATTACAGCTAGTGATTTTTGATATTTGATTACTGCAAATAATAGGACCAGAAACAATCCATCCGAAATGCGTTTTTTGAAAATAGGGTTGGCTCTTCCCTGTCTTAATTTGACCCACACACATGAGCGCCCAGAATAGCTCTGAACCGATGAGCATATCAATTTTGTCTATTACATTAAATTTTGGATCTGCTAGCTTAATATTTTTTGGAATGGTGATATGAGTTTTAGCGATGGAATTGGAGGGTAAATTTTCAGTGATTCGATGCAGAACAAGACATTGAATGCTAGCAGAAAATGCATTTAATCTAGATTTGATTGTAGTGTTAACTGTGCTGTTTACACTGGAAATGGATTTATTTATACCAACAACTGGAATTTGCACTGCCTTTTTGTTGAGACCAAGTTTTGTTACTAACTCTTCTGTTATAAAACATGATTGAGAGCCAGAGTCAAGAAGTGCTCGACATTCAAGAGGATTTCCCTTGTTATCATAGACATTAATTACGGCAGTAGATAGTAATATGTGTTGCATATACGCTTGCGCTTGATATGATTGACTTGTGGTTGTAGCCTGAGGTAATAGGTGAAACGTGTGATATGGATGCATCTGAGTTAGCGTTTTCTTTATGCAACAAAGTATTGTGACGCTTACCGCATTTTTTACAACCACGAAATTTTGCAGAGATTCGTGCTATGATTGCATCGCAGGCAATTTATGCATAGTTTCTTAGATTTTGCTTCATTGAATCGTTGATCAGCGGACAGACTTATGAATTTACCGCATTGATAAATCGAATGAGATTCAGTGCATAAAGGACATTCAGTATTATAAGTTGACACATTTGCAGAAGTGAACCTTTTTATTTGAGGTTTGTTATTGTGCATAGTAATATTTAATTTGTCAGTTCTGGATATAGCATCTAAGATTTGACATCTTTGTGATAAGAAATCTGTCATGTTTTTAAATGTTGGGATGTTGTTTCTAGGTAAATCGGTTTCCCACGCCTTATTAGTAATAGGATCCAATTTTGTGGTAATTAGATAAATTAGCATATCATCCCATTGATCAGCCAAGCGTTTTATAGATTTTAGAGCGCGAACATGTTTTATAATACCATCTAAGATTTGACGCAAGCCAGAAAGATTTTCTTTATGAAGCACAGGCAGATCATGCATAGCTTTGATATGTTTTTGAACAATAATGCGTTTATTATCATATCGATCTTGTAGCATTTCCCAAGCGGAATTATAGTTATCTGCACTTATTTCTAATGACTGTAATATATCAGCGGCGTCAAACTTCAGAGCAGCTTTTAAGTAGTGGAACTTTTCAATTGGTAATATAGACGAATTTGAATGAATTAGCGAATTAAATGTGTCGTGGAAATCATACCACTCTTCATATGAACCAGTGAACGTTGGTAAGTCAATTTTTGTCAATCGTATTTTCGGATGACAATTTTCGTTATTAAATTGAGCGATGGCACTATTATGATTTATACTAGGCGCAGTATTTAGTTTATTATCAGCTAAATGTTGGTCGGCCAAGGCTATTATCGCAAAATAATTTGATTCGAATTCTTCGCGTTCGCTTGATGTTAACTCATTTTCGTCCAACAATTCAAATTCAGATTGAATGTAATCAAATTGATTCCAAGTTTCTTCAAATTTTGTTTTACGCGCGATTATTTCGTTTGTATCGAGCTTATTTGTAGGTGACGATGATTTTAAATAAGTGTTGAAACGAGTCACCGATGCTTTGATTTTACTTCGTTTGATTTTAAGTTTCTTTATCTCTTCTGTCATTTTGTAATTTGTACAAATAGAGGAGAGACGGGCGATAGATGTAGGATTGATTTTACGGATATGCAAATAATAATTGGAGACTTACCTTGCTTAGTTAGTCCAAATTTGTTTGTTGTGTTGTTTGTGGATGTAATTGCTGTGATATCCGGCTCGAAGGACCAATGTTTCGAGTGTTGTACCTTTTCTCTTTAAGATTTTTTAAATAACACACAGCACTTTAACTATAAACATTTATTTACAAGAAAAAACACCAAATGCGTTACACAACACTAAAACTATGAATAAAGTTAAATTTGTTTAATATGCATGAGACATATTACATTGTTTATGTTAATTTTTGGTGTGGGCTCAAGAACTGTGTATTTAAGTTGACTTGAACTCTTGCGAATCTATACCAGACTGGCTTTGAAAATAGTGTAACACTCAGAAGAGACAACCCCTACCAAGATCTCTTGTCAGATATGAAAATACCAGATGGTCACCAGGCAACTTTGTAACAACGGCATTCTAAGAAAATTTTACAACTTAAGTCCCAAACCATGCAGACTGTCACGTTTTGGCCGTTGAAGGCAATTAACAGAAATCTATATAATAATAAAAATATATAACTTTAAAACCTTGAAGGTTCGAGACCTGAACATACCGGCCGCCTTGAAAGAACGTGCTTTCAAAGTAATATTAGAAATAATAATACAATAGAACATATTTTAAAATTGTTTAAATTAAAGTCAAGTTACTATAGAACAATGCAAAGGTTTATAGCACAACACAAACACCTTTCACATGAACACTGATCACTCAACTGAGGGAAGGGGGCACAATTTGGTGGATGCCCTCTTGATGGTACCAGTAGCAGTGCGGACGGTAGCCGTGCGTATTACTCCATCTTTTCCTGGATGGACGCTTTCGATGCGACCTAATAACCAGCGCAAAGGGGGAAGATTGTCGTCTTGGACCACAACCAGCTGGTCCAGTTGCAGAGGAACGGAATTGGATAGCTTCCATTTGGTCCTCTCCTGTAGTTGATGAAGATATTCTTTCGTCCACCTTTTCCAAAAATGTTGGCGAAGTTGTTCGACATGTTGCCAATGAGATAGTCGATTGACAACCACCGGAATTAAGTCGGGATTGCGATTATCGTCGAGTAAGTCTCCAATCAGGAAATGTGCAGGAGTTAAATAGGAAAGATCATTAGGATCAGTTGATAAGGGAGTGAGAGGTCAAGAATTTAATATACCCTCTATTTGTACTAGTAACGTATACATTTCTTCAAAAGATAAAGAGGCGTTTGCTATGACTCTTTTCATGTGGTGCTTGCAGGATTTGACAGCTGCCTCCCATATTCCCCCGAAGTGCGGTGCCCGGGGCGGAATAAAGTGCCAGTTGATTCCGTCATTAGCCATGGCAGTAATTATTTGATTCTTTACGTAATCAGTTGTGAATAGTTCACGCAACTTTTGAAGCTCGGTATTTGCTCCGACAAAGTTGGTACCATTGTCGGAGTAAATATTCATTGGTTTACCCCGACGAGCCATAAATCGTTTAAGTGCATTTATGAAAGTTTCTGCGGTTAGATCGCTCACGAGCTCTATGTGCACGGCTTTGATCGCGAAGCAAACAAAAATAGCACCGTACGTTTTTATTGTCTTGCTGTTCCTTCTTCTGCCATCGCGCACGTAGATTGGTCCAAAATAATCTACTCCGCAATTTGTAAATGGACGCGCAGGTGTGAGCCTAGTTTCTGGCAGATCACCCATAATGTTTTCGGTAGCTTTAGGTGCCGCCCTAAAGCAGGTAACACACTGACGAATGATCTGCTTGATAGTATTACGAGCGCCTATTGGCCAGTATTTGATTCTTATGGCAGCCAATGTAGCTTGACATCCGGAATGCAGTTGCCTGATATGCTCACGCCGTATAATTAGTATTGTAATGTTATGAGCTTTCGGAAGAACAATAGGATGTTTATGCGCATACGATATTGATGAATTCCGTAGCCTACCACCTACTCTTATAACACCCTGGTTATCTAGAAATGGATGGAGTGAAAGAAGAACACTTTTTTCGTGAACCTTATTGGAAATTTCTAATTGTTGTATTTCTCGCGAGAAACACTCTGCTTGACTTCTTTTGATTATATAAGTGATGGAATTGTGCATTTCAGTGGGTGATAGAGGTCCGATTTTAATCTTTTCGCATGATTTATTTCTTCTTAGCATAAGATTACTCGTAAACCGGAAGCAATATGTTATGATTCGAATGAGTTTGTTCAAATCTGAGTACTTGCACAAATCAATATCATTTTCATTAATGGTTGAGGTTGCAACAATTACGCGTTGCTCGGGAAGGTCTTCTGGTTGAATGTATGTAGGCATTGCTTTAGCCAAAAAATCAGACGTTTGCAACCATTGAGGCCCTTGCCACCACAAGTTATTATTCAGTAACTCTTCAGGTGATTCACCACGCGATATAATATCCGCGGGATTATCCGAAGTGCTTACATGAAAACCATCCTATTAGTATCCGTGTGTTCCTGTATTTCGCTGACACGATTGGCAACAAAAGTCTTCCAAGTCCTTGCTGTAGCCTTGATCCAAGATAAAACAATGGTTGAATCAGTCCAATAAAAAATTTGATTTGGCGAAAAAATTATCGAGTCCAGGACTTTTTTCATTAGCCGACATAATAATAATGCACCACAAAGTTCTAATTTTGGCATCGATAGGCTTTTTAGCGGAGCGATTCGCGATTTTGAGCACATTAATTGGCTCGTATGGATGGTTTTATGAGTTGTTCGAATGTAGATGCATGCTCCATAGGCAACTTCGCTGGCGTCGCAAAATCCATGAATATCAATTAAACATGATTGATTAGTTGAGCTTACCCAACGAGGTATCATTAATTGGTTTAATAGTGACAATTTGTTTTTATAGTGAAACCAAGCTGATTCGATTTTAAGAGGAACTGATTCGTCCCAGTTTAAATTTAATTGCCCATAAATCTTGCATAATGATTTTGGCAACCACGATTATTGGTCCAA
Source organism: Nebria salina (assembly GCA_944039245.1). NCBI lineage: Eukaryota > Metazoa > Arthropoda > Insecta > Coleoptera > Carabidae > Nebria > Nebria salina. The sequence continues at coordinate 8,751,153 of OX063274.1, forward strand.
CTAAACCAAGAAGATCAAATATTTCCGCTATATTTGATAATATAGTTCTTTTCGTTGTTCGCTGAGGTTTTGTGACTTCTGGAATGGAGAAGCTGAGAACGTCTTTGAAGGAATTCCATTGTAGACCCAATGTTTTCACGGTTTCGGTTTTGTCTAGCCTAATTACAGAATATTCCGTTGCATCCGTCGTTAGGGCTTGGATTAATTGAGGACAATTGGACACCCCATTTTCGTAGTTCAAAACCACCCTTTTCAAGCATGGCACTTATTTCATCGCGTATTCTTTCAGCTTCTTGTATAGTGCTAGCACCAGTTAACAGATCGTCAACATAAAAATCTCTAATTGTGATTGCGGAACCAATTGGATAGTTGTTTTCTTCTTCTTGTGCTAATTTATGCAGCGATCTGATAGCCAAAAATGATGCTGGTGCGGTTCCGTACGTGACCGTCAATAGGTCATATTCCTTGATTTCTTCATTTTTATGGCCTCGCCATAAGATACGCTGTAAGCTGGTTTGAGATTCATGCAGTAAGACTTGGCGGTACATTTTCGCGATATCAGCGGTTAGTACAAATTGATGCGTTCGAAATCTTAGTATGATTGATATTAGATCTTGTTGGATTACAGGTCCGACCATTAATGCGTCATTTAAAGATAATCCAGTTGTTGACTTGGCAGAACCGTCAAAGACAACACGCAGTTTTGTTGTTAGACTGGTCTGCTTTAGGACAGCGTGGTGAGGTAGATAGAAGTTTGGCAAGCTTTTATTATCAGAAGCAACCTTTAGGTGTCCTAATGCCTGGTATTCATTAATAAAGCTCGAATATTGTGTTTTAAGGTCAGAATTTTTGTCCAATTTTCTTTCAAGTGCATAAAAATCTTTTTAATGCTTGTGTTTTTTGAGTCCCCCAGCCTTTCGATCATTAGTGGTTTAGTGGGTAATTTAACTACAAAGCGACCTTGCTCATTTCTTTTATAAGTAGATAAAAAATGATTTTCGCATTCTAATTCTTCGGGTGTATAATTAGGTTTAGTAGGAGCATACTCCTCAACCTGCCAAAAACGAGTTAGTTTTGAATCTAATTGTCGCTCATTTATTGATAGATTACAGCTAGTGATTTTTGATATTTGATTACTGCAAATAATAGGACCAGAAACAATCCATCCGAAATGCGTTTTTTGAAAATAGGGTTGGCTCTTCCCTGTCTTAATTTGACCCACACACATGAGCGCCCAGAATAGCTCTGAACCGATGAGCATATCAATTTTGTCTATTACATTAAATTTTGGATCTGCTAGCTTAATATTTTTTGGAATGGTGATATGAGTTTTAGCGATGGAATTGGAGGGTAAATTTTCAGTGATTCGATGCAGAACAAGACATTGAATGCTAGCAGAAAATGCATTTAATCTAGATTTGATTGTAGCGTTAACTGTGCTGTTTACACTGGAAATGGATTTATTTATACCAACAACTGGAATTTGCACTGCCTTTTTGTTGAGACCAAGTTTTGTTACTAACTCTTCTGTTATAAAACATGATTGAGAGCCAGAGTCAAGAAGTGCTCGACATTCAAGAGGATTTCCCTTGTTATCATAGACATTAATTACGGCAGTAGATAGTAATATGTGTTGCATATACGCTTGCGCTTGAATATGATTGACTTGTGTTGTAGCCTGAGGTAATAGGTGAAACGTGTGATATGGATGCATCTGAATTAGCGTTTTCTTTATGCAACAAAGTATTGTGACGCTTACCGCATTTTTTACAACCACGAAATTTTGCAGAGATTCGTGCTATGATTGCATCGCAGGCAATTTATGCATAGTTTCTTAGATTTTGCTTCATTGAATCGTTGATCAGCGGACAGACTTATGAATTTACCGCATTGATAAATCGAATGAGATTCAGTGCATAAAGGACATTCAGTATTATAAGTTGACACATTTGCAGAAGTGAACCTTTTTATTTGAGGTTTGTTATTGTGCATAGTAATATTTAATTTGTCAGTTCTGGATATAGCATCTAAGATTTGACATCTTTGTGATAAGAAATCTGTCATGTTTTTAAATGTTGGGATGTTGTTTCTAGGTAAATCGGTTTCCCACGCCTTATTAGTAATAGGATCCAATTTTGTGGTAATTAGATAAATTAGCATATCATCCCATTGATCAGCCAAGCGTTTTATAGATTTTAGAGCGCGAACATGTTTTATAATACCATCTAAGATTTGACGCAAGCCAGAAAGATTTTCTTTATGAAGCACAGGCAGATCATGCATAGCTTTGATATGTTTTTGAACAATAATGCGTTTATTATCATATCGATCTTGTAGCATTTCCCAAGCGGAATTATAGTTATCTGCACTTATTTCTAATGACTGTAATATATCAGCGGCGTCAAACTTCAGAGCAGCTTTTAAGTAGTGGAACTTTTCAATTGGTAATATAGACGAATTTGAATGAATTAGCGAATTAAATGTGTCGTGGAAATCATACCACTCTTCATATGAACCAGTGAACGTTGGTAAGTCAATTTTTGGCAATCGTATTTTTGGATGACAATTTTCGTTATTAAATTGAGCGATAGCACTATTATGATTTATACTAGGCGCAGTATTTAGTTTATTATCAGCTAAATGTTGGTCGGCCAAGGCTATTATCGCAAAATAATTTGATTCGAATTCTTCGCGTTCGCTTGATGTTAACTCATTTTCGTCCAACAATTCAAATTCAGATTGAATGTAATCAAATTGATTCCAAGTTTCTTCAAATTTTGTTTTACGCGCAATTATTTCGTTTGTATCGAGCTTATTTGTAGGTGACGATGATTTTAAATAAGTGTTGAAACGAGTCACCGATGCTTTGATTTTACTTCGTTTGATTTTAAGTTTCTTTATCTCTTCTGTCATTTTGTAATTTGTACAAATAGAGAAGAGACGGGCGATAGATGTAGGATTGATTTTACGGATATGCAAATAATAATTGGAGACTTACCTTGCTTAGTTAGTCCAAATTTGTTTGTTGTGTTGTTTGTGGATGTAATTGCTGTGATATCCGGCTCGAAGGACCAATGTTTCGAGTGTTGTACCTTTTCTCTTTAAGATTTTTTAAATAACACACAGCACTTTAACTATAAACATTTATTTACAAGAAAAAACACCAAATGCGTTACACAACACTAAAACTATGAATAAAGTTAAATTTGTTTAATATGCATGAGACATATTACATTGTTTATGTTAATTTTTGGTGTGGGCTCAAGAACTGTGTATTTAAGTTGACTTGAACTCTTGCGAATCTATACCAGACTGGCTTTGAAAATAGTGTAACACTCAGAAGAGACAACCCCTACCAAGATCTCTTGTCAGATATGAAAATACCAGATGGTCACCAGGCAACTTTGTAACAACGGCATTCTAAGAAAATTTTACAACTTAAGTCCCAAACCATGCAGACTGTCACGTTTTGGCCGTTGAAGGCAATTAACAGAAATCTATATAATAATAAAAATATATAACTTTAAAACCTTGAAGGTTCGAGACCTGAACATACCGGCCGCCTTGAAAGAACGTGCTTTCAAAGTAATATTAGAAATAATAATACAATAGAACATATTTTAAAATTGTTTAAATTAAAGTCAAGTTACTATAGAACAATGCAAAGGTTTATAGCACAACACAAACACCTTTCACATGAACACTGATCACTCAACTGAGGGAAGGGGGCACAATTTGGTGGATGCCCTCTTGATGGTACCAGTAGCAGTGCGGACGGTAGCCGTGCGTATTACTCCATCTTTTCCTGGATGGACGCTTTCGATGCGACCTAATAACCAGCGCAAAGGGGGAAGATTGTCGTCTTGGACCACAACCAGCTGGTCCAGTTGCAGAGGAACGGAATTGGATAGCTTCCATTTGGTCCTCTCCTGTAGTTGATGAAGATATTCTTTCGTCCACCTTTTCCAAAAATGTTGGCGAAGTTGTTCGACATGTTGCCAATGAGATAGTCGATTGACAACCACCGGAATTAAGTCGGGATTGCGATTATCGTCGAGTAAGTCTCCAATCAGGAAATGTGCAGGAGTTAAATAGGAAAGATCATTAGGATCAGTTGATAAGGGAGTGAGAGGTCAAGAATTTAATATACCCTCTATTTGTACTAGTAACGTATACATTTCTTCAAAAGATAAAGAGGCGTTTGCTATGACTCTTTTCATGTGGTGCTTGCAGGATTTGACAGCTGCCTCCCATATTCCCCCGAAGTGCGGTGCCCGGGGCGGAATAAAGTGCCAGTTGATTCCGTCATTAGCCATGGCAGTAATTATTTGATTCTTTACGTAATCAGTTGTGAATAGTTCACGCAACTTTTGAAGCTCGGTATTTGCTCCGACAAAGTTGGTACCATTGTCGGAGTAAATATTCATTGGTTTACCCCGACGAGCCATAAATCGTTTAAGTGCATTTATGAAAGTTTCTGCGGTTAGATCGCTCACGAGCTCTATGTGCACGGCTTTGATCGCGAAGCAAACAAAAATAGCACCGTACGTTTTTATTGTCTTGCTGTTCCTTCTTCTGCCATCGCGCACGTAGATTGGTCCAAAATAATCTACTCCGCAATTTGTAAATGGACGCGCAGGTGTGAGCCTAGTTTCTGGCAGATCACCCATAATGTTTTCGGTAGCTTTAGGTGCCGCCCTAAAGCAGGTAACACACTGACGAATGATCTGCTTGATAGTATTACGAGCGCCTATTGGCCAGTATTTGATTCTTATGGCAGCCAATGTAGCTTGACATCCGGAATGCAGTTGCCTGATATGCTCACGCCGTATAATTAGTATTGTAATGTTATGAGCTTTCGGAAGAACAATAGGATGTTTATGCGCATACGATATTGATGAATTCCGTAGCCTACCACCTACTCTTATAACACCCTGGTTATCTAGAAATGGATGGAGTGAAAGAAGAACACTTTTTTCGTGAACCTTATTGGAAATTTCTAATTGTTGTATTTCTCGCGAGAAACACTCTGCTTGACTTCTTTTGATTATATAAGTGATGGAATTGTGCATTTCAGTGGGTGATAGAGGTCCGATTTTAATCTTTTCGCATGATTTATTTCTTCTTAGCATAAGATTACTCGTAAACCGGAAGCAATATGTTATGATTCGAATGAGTTTGTTCAAATCTGAGTACTTGCACAAATCAATATCATTTTCATTAATGGTTGAGGTTGCAACAATTACGCGTTGCTCGGGAAGGTCTTCTGGTTGAATGTATGTAGGCATTGCTTTAGCCAAAAAATCAGACGTTTGCAACCATTGAGGCCCTTGCCACCACAAGTTATTATTCAGTAACTCTTCAGGTGATTCACCACGCGATATAATATCCGCGGGATTATCCGAAGGACTTACATGAAACCATCTATTAGTATCCGTGTGTTCCTGTATTTCGCTGACACGATTGGCAACAAAAGTCTTCCAAGTCCTTGCTGTAGCCTTGATCCAAGATAAAACAATGGTTGAATCAGTCCAATAAAAAATTTGATTTGGCGAAAAAATTATCGAGTCCAGGACTTTTTTCATTAGCCGACATAATAATAATGCACCACAAAGTTCTAATTTTGGCATCGATAGGCTTTTTAGCGGAGCGATTCGCGATTTTGAGCACATTAATTGGCTCGTATGGATGGTTTTATGAGTTGTTCGAATGTAGATGCATGCTCCATAGGCAACTTCGCTGGCGTCGCAAAATCCATGAATATCAATTAAACATGATTGATTAGTTGAGCTTACCCAACGAGGTATCATTAATTGGCTTAATAGTGACAATTTGTTTTTATAGTGAAACCAAGCTGATTCGATTTTAAGAGGAACTGATTCGTCCCAGTTTAAATTTAATTGCCATAAATCTTGCATAATGATTTTGGCAACCACGATTATTGGTCCAACTAAACCAAGAAGATCAAATATTTCCGCTATATTTGATAATATAGTTCTTTTCGTTGTTCGCTGAGGTTTTGTGACTTCTGGAATGGAGAAGCTGAGAACGTCTTTGAAGGAATTCCATTGTAGACCCAATGTTTTCACGGTTTCGGTTTTGTCTAGCCTAATTACAGAATATTCCGTTGCATCCGTCGTTAGGGCTTGGATTAATTGAGGACAATTGGACACCCATTTTCGTAGTTCAAAACCACCCTTTTCAAGCATGGCACTTATTTCATCGCGTATTCTTTCAGCTTCTTGTATAGTGCTAGCACCAGTTAACAGATCGTCAACATAAAAATCTCTAATTGTGATTGCGGAACCAATTGGATAGTTGTTTTCTTCTTCTTGTGCTAATTTATGCAGCGATCTGATAGCCAAAAATGATGCTGGTGCGGTTCCGTACGTGACCGTCAATAGGTCATATTCCTTGATTTCTTCATTTTTATGGCCTCGCCATAAGATACGCTGTAAGCTGGTTTGAGATTCATGCAGTAAGACTTGGCGGTACATTTTCGCGATATCAGCGGTTAGTACAAATTGATGCGTTCGAAATCTTAGTATGATTGATATTAGATCTTGTTGGATTACAGGTCCGACCATTAATGCGTCATTTAAAGATAATCCAGTTGTTGACTTGGCAGAACCGTCAAAGACAACACGCAGTTTTGTTGTTAGACTGGTCTGCTTTAGGACAGCGTGGTGAGGTAGATAGAAGTTTGGCAAGCTTTTATTATCAGAAGCAACCTTTAGGTGTCCTAATGCCTGGTATTCATTAATAAAGCTCGAATATTGTGTTTTAAGGTCAGAATTTTTGTCCAATTTTCTTTCAAGTGCATAAAATCTTTTTAATGCTTGTGTTTTTGAGTCCCCCAGCCTTTCGATCATTAGTGGTTTAGTGGGTAATTTAACTACAAAGCGACCTTGCTCATTTCTTTTATAAGTAGATAAAAAATGATTTTCGCATTCTAATTCTTCGGGTGTATAATTAGGTTTAGTAGGAGCATACTCCTCAACCTGCCAAAAACGAGTTAGTTTTGAATCTAATTGTCGCTCATTTATTGATAGATTACAGCTAGTGATTTTTGATATTTGATTACTGCAAATAATAGGACCAGAAACAATCCATCCGAAATGCGTTTTTTGAAAATAGGGTTGGCTCTTCCCTGTCTTAATTTGACCCACACACATGAGCGCCCAGAATAGCTCTGAACCGATGAGCATATCAATTTTGTCTATTACATTAAATTTTGGATCTGCTAGCTTAATATTTTTTGGAATGGTGATATGAGTTTTAGCGATGGAATTGGAGGGTAAATTTTCAGTGATTCGATGCAGAACAAGACATTGAATGCTAGCAGAAAATGCATTTAATCTAGATTTGATTGTAGCGTTAACTGTGCTGTTTACACTGGAAATGGATTTATTTATACCAACAACTGGAATTTGCACTGCCTTTTTGTTGAGACCAAGTTTTGTTACTAACTCTTCTGTTATAAAACATGATTGAGAGCCAGAGTCAAGAAGTGCTCAACATTCAAGAGGATTTCCCTTGTTATCATAGACATTAATTACGGCAGTAGATAGTAATATGTGTTGCATATACGCTTGCGCTTGATATGATTGACTTGTGGTTGTAGCTGAGGTAATAGGTGAAACGTGTGATATGGATGCATCTGAATTAGCGTTTTCTTTATGCAACAAAGTATTGTGACGCTTACCGCATTTTTTACAACCACGAGATTTGCAGAGATTCGTGCTATGATTGCATCGCAGGCAATTTATGCATAGTTTCTTAGATTTTGCTTCATTGAATCGTTGATCAGCGGACAGACTTATGAATTTACCGCATTGATAAATCGAATGAGATTCAGTGCATAAAGGACATTCAGTATTATAAGTTGACACATTTGCAGAAGTGAACCTTTTTATTTGAGGTTTGTTATTGTGCATAGTAATATTTAATTTGTCAGTTCTGGATATAGCATCTAAGATTTGACATCTTTGTGATAAGAAATCTGTCATGTTTGTAAAGGTTGGGATGTTGTTTCTAGGTAAATCGGTTTCCCACGCCTTATTAGTAATAGGATCCAATTTTGTGGTAATTAGATAAATTAGCATATCATCCCATTGATCAGCCGGGCGTTTTATAGATTTTAGAGCGCGAACATGTTTTATAATACCATCTAAGATTTGACGCAAGCCAGAAAGATTTTCTTTATGAAGCACAGGCAGATCATGCATAGCTTTGATATGTTTTTGAACAATAATGCGTTTATTATCATATCGATCTTGTAGCATTTCCCAAGCGGAATTATAGTTATCTGCACTTATTTCTAATGACTGTAATATATCAGCGGCGTCAAACTTCAGAGCAGCTTTTAAGTAGTGGAACTTTTCAATTGGTAATATAGACGAATTTGAATGAATTAGCGAATTAAATGTGTCGTGGAAATCATACCACTCTTCATATGAACCAGTGAACGTTGGTAAGTCAATTTTTGTCAATCGTATTTTCGGATGACAATTTTCGTTATTAAATTGAGCGATGGCACTATTATGATTTATACTAGGCGCAGTATTTAGTTTATTATCAGCTAAATGTTGGTCGGCCAAGGCTATTATCGCAAAATAATTTGATTCGAATTCTTCGCGTTCGCTTGATGTTAACTCATTTTCGTCCAACAATTCAAATTCAGATTGAATGTAATCAAATTGATTCCAAGTTTCTTCAAATTTTGTTTTACGCGCAATTATTTCGTTTGTATCGAGCTTATTTGTAGGTGACGATGATTTTAAATAAGTGTTGAAACGAGTCACCGATGCTTTGATTTTACTTCGTTTGATTTTAAGTTTCTTGATCTCTTCTGCCATTTTGTAATTTGTACAAATAGAGGAGAGACGGGCGATAGATGTAGGATTGATTTTACGGATATGCAAATAATAATTGGAGACTTACCTTGCTTAGTTAGTCCAAATTTGTTTGTTGTGTTGTTTGTGGATGTAATTGCTGTGATATCCGGCTCGAAGGACTAATGTTTCGAGTGTTGTACCTTTTCTCTTTAAGATTTTTTAAATAACACACAGCACTTTAACTATAAACATTTATTTACAAGAAAAAACACCAAATGCGTTACACAACACTAAAACTATGAATAAAGTTAAATTTGTTTAATATGCATGAGCCATATTACATTGTTTATGTTAATTTTTGGTTTGGGCTCAAGAACTGTGTATTTAAGTTGACTTGAACTCTTGCGAATCTATACCAGACTGGCTTTGAAAATAGTGTAACACTCAGAAGGGACAACCCCCACCAAGATCTCTTGTCAGATATGAAAATACCAGATGGTCACCAGGCAACTTTGTAACAACGGCATTCTAAGAAAATTTTACAACTCAAGTCCCAAACCATGCAGACTGTCACGTTTTGGCCGTTGAAGGCAATTAACAGAAATCTATATAATAATAAAAATATATAACTTTAAAACCTTGAAGGTTCGAGACCTGAACAATATATATATCTATATTTATATATATATATATATATATATATATATATATATATATATATATATATATATATATATATATATATATATATATAGATATATATATATATATATATATATATATATATATATATATATATATATATATCTATATTTATATGTATCTATATTTATATATATATATCTATATTTATATATATATATATATATCTATATTTATAAATATATATATATATATATATATATATATATATAAATATAGATTTATATATATATATATATATATATATATATATATATATATATATATATATAAGAGGGCTTTTTCTTACATAGATATAAAATACTATATAAAGTGATTTAGAAAAACAATACTAAAAGCTAATTTAAACTATTCTATTAAAATTAAAATATATATATATATATATATATATATATATATATATATATATATATATATATATTTATATATATATCTATATTTATATATATATATATATATATATATATATCTATATTTATATATGTATATATATAAATATAGATATATATATATATATATATATATATATATATATATATATATATATATATATATATAAATATAGATATATATATATATATATATATATATATATATATATATATATATATATATATATATATATATATCTATATTTATATGTATCTATATTTATATATATATCTATATTTATATATATATATATATATATATATATATATATATATATATATATATATATATATATCTATATTTATATATATATATATATATATATATATATTTATATATATATATATATATATATATATATATATATATATATATATATATATATATATATATCTATATTTATATATATATATATATATATATATATATATATATATATATATATATATATATATATATATATATATATATAAGAGGGCTTTTTCTTACATAGATATAAAATACTATATAAAGTGATTTAGAAAAACAACACTAAAAGCTAATTAAAACTATTTTATTAAAATAGCCTGTTGACTTGACGCTACGACAGCCTATGCTCTCGTCAATTGTTATAACGGCGCCTAAGGTTTGGGCGTTGGCTGGGCGTCCTTCATACCTGCGTTATAAAAATAAAACATGTCATACCGATACCACAAGACATTATACAAAGGATTAGGTAGGTTAAGGAATATGGAGACATTGCCTTAAGCCCTGTACATACTTGTTCACGACAAGCTTATCTACCAACTGGTCCAGCCCTGGACCTCTGCCAGGTCCACCCTGAAGGTAGTCTTCCCTTATGGGCATCCCCTAACAGATCCAATCCTGGAGCTACCAGGCACACCCTGTTAGGTGGGCAACCGCCAACTGGTCAAACCCTGGGCTATAGCCAGATACACCCTGAAGGCAGGCTTCCATTACGGGCATTCCCTAATGGGCATCTCCTAGTGGGTCCAATCCTGGCGCTACCAGGCACACTGCACTAGGTAGGCAACCCCAAGTAGGTACAACCCTGGACTTCTGCCAGATCCACCCTACTTGGACGAATTTCCCTCAGGTCCAACCCTGGTCGAAGCCAGATCCACCCTGAGGAAGAAGTAAACTAGCTTATCTACCAACTGGTCCAACCCTGGTCCTCTGCCAGGGCCACCCTGAAGGTAGATGTACTAAAATACAGGTCCTGCAATCGAAATGCAATCATATCCTGTATTGAATTACCTGCTATCAGATCTAATCTTGGAACAAACCAAGCACGCCCTGATTAGCGGATATAACATTGAGGATAAGGAAATAGGAATATACCTGAATGACAGTGAGAATACTCACTCAACAATTAGCAATCCGCCATCAACATGCAGCATTGGTTTGACCAACAGCATCGCTCGTTCCTTGGACCGCGTCACCCCTCGTATGCACTCACACATGCACAATTCACCCACTCACAACCATAGTGCACAGTCTAACGTATCAACGGTGACTGTTCTACTTAAGAAAGATATAGTTCAATGTTCTCTTACAGCGAAATTTTATATACACAGGGCCGTACTAAATTTATGTCTTACATATATATATATATATATATATATATATATATATATATATATATATATATATATATATATATATATATATATATATATTTATATATATATATATATATCTATATTTATATATATATATATATATATATATATATATATATATATATATATATATATATATATATATATATAGATATATATATATATATATATATATATATATATATATATATATATAAATATAGATATATATATATATATATATATATATATATATATATATATATATATATATAAATATATATAAATATTTCTATATATATATATATATATATATATATATATATATATATATATATATATATATATATATATGTATATCTATATTTATATATATATATATATATATATATATATATATATATATATATATATATAGATATATATATATATATATATATATATATATATATATATAAATATAGATATATATATATATATATATATATATATATATATATATATATATATAAATATATATAAATATTTATATATATATATATATATATATATATAAATATAGATATATATATATATATATATATATATATATATATATATATATATATATATATATATATATATATATATGTATATCTATATTTATATATATATAATAATAATAATAAAGTTTATTTATTTAGCACATTAGCTAATATATACAACATATTTCCAGATTAATGTAAATACATAATTACCAAATAATAAATTAGAAAAATATTCATACATACAATCAAAAAAAAATAGTTTATAACTCAAGATACATTTCTCTAAGCTTATATTTAAATGTTTTGAGAGTTCTTGAATTTTTTATTTCAACTGGTAGTTTATTATATTGTACAAGCCCTATATCAAAAATTGATAGAGCCGAACTCTTTTTATTCTTTTTTGGAATGTAGAACTGGTCAACTTGTCTAGTTACGTGGTTATGTACATCTTTTATGCATTGCAAGTTAGTTACTAAATATTCCGGATGCATACCATTAAGCATTTTAAATATAAATATCATGGTATTGTATTTACAAAATTGTTCTATATTCAACCAATTCAACATTGAAAGCATATTTGATATTTTAGCATATTTTCTATATTTTAAAATGATTCGCATACCCCTATTTTGCATTTTCTGTAACTTATATAAATCACCCTGGTTACACATGAAAAATATAGTACTGCAATAGGTAAAATGAGGTAGAACAATTGTATAGTAAATTATCTGTCTACACCACATAGATAAGTTTTGACCAATTCTATTCAAAAAATTTAGTTTCTGTGCTATTTTTTTACATATATATTGTACATGATTATGAAATTTTAATTTTCTATCTATAATTACGCCTAGGTATTTTATTTCTTCAACTAATTCTAAGTTAATCGTACCTATATGAAGGATAAAATTGGAATTATTTTTCACTTCTCTATATGAACTATCAGGACATAGTAGCATGTATTTCGATTTACTTACATTTAACTTTAATTTATTAAGGCACATCCAATTTTTGACAATACCCAGTTCATTATAAACAATAGAAAAAATATCTTGAATATTATTACTAGCATAATATAATAAGGTGTCATCAGCGAACAATTGTGTTTTACAATTAATTAATATATTGGGAAAGTCGTTAATGTATATCAGGAACAGTAGAGGGCCCAGTACACTGCCCTGTGGCACGCCCATATCATTTGTAATTGGCTCTGATTTAATATTACCGATTTTTACACATTGTGTTCTATTGGATAAGTAACTTTGTAGCCAATTGTAAGCCGAACTACACACACCATATTTCTCAAGTTTTAATAACAGAATATTTCTATAAACAGTCTCAAAAGCTCTTTTGAGGTCTAGGAATATAGCACATATCATCTTGTTTTCATCTAGCTTGAGTTTCCAATCATTGATTACAAAGTTCAGGGCAGATTCACATGAGTGATTATTACGAAACCCTGATTGTTCACTAACTAATATCTTATTGCTATTAAAATATGAACACAACTGTTTAGAGACTACAAGTTCTAATATTTTTTCACATGTAGGCAAAATATTAATGGGACAGTATTCTTCAACTTTATTAGTTCCACTGATTTTTGGGACAGGGGTTATTGTTGAAAGCTTTAACTTTTCGGGAAAAATACCCGATTTTAAAGACTTATTGATGACGTCAAGTAGTGGATAACCAACTAAATAAAAGTATTTCTGTAATATATTTATTCCTAATTCATCAACACTATGTTTATTTTTCTGAGAAAAGATAATGCTTTTCAACTCACTTATTGTAATAATATTAAAACACATAAACGTACATCTATAGCTAGGAATACATTCAGTTATTATCATATCAGTACTTGGATATTCTATAGTATTGATTATATCAATTATACTCTCAACATAAAATCTATTAAAAATATCAACGAGTATTTCAGTATCACAATATAAACGATTTTCAAACATTATTTCATTAATAGAATTTTTGCTCTTAACACATATTAATTTCCACATTAGTTTTCCACATTAAAACAGGGTTATTCCTGCAGTTATCAATTAACTGATTATAAAATATTTGTTTTTCTTGTCTTATTGTACTAACAACATTATTTCTATTTTTTTTTTATCAATATTCCAATCTAGTATATTTCCAGTAATAGCAAAATTTTTATATGAATCATCGCGTCTTTTTATACTACTTAGTACATTTTTATTGAACCATTTTTTATCAGTATTTGGTTTAGATTTGGTATATCGCATAAAACTCATACTACTAGATTTAATACTCATAATAATACTGTAATAAAAATTGTTATAAACATCGTTAACGTCACTTACATGGTAGTTCCAATCACACATTAAAAGTTTATCTTCAAGTTCATCAAAGTTAATTTTATTAAACATATATTTTTCATTAATTATTTCAACTTTGTGGGGAAGGTGAACTTCTATAATCTGATGGTCAGTTATCCTTGGAGTAGATTTCACTAAACATTTCATGTCACAATTGTTTGATAAAACTAAATCAATTAGTGATTTTGACTGATGGGTTACGCGCGTGAAATCTTTAATCATTTGATTATAGCCACTAATATCCACAATTTGTTGAAGTTTAAGAGCATAAAAATTGTTAGATGTCCAGTCTAAATTGAAATCACCTAGTAAAATATTAGTATCGTTATTGTTAATATTATTCTCCATGAAATCCTCAATAAAGTTCAAGAAATCATTGTGGTTACTGTTTGGTGAATGGTATAAAACTGTCACTATATAGTTTAAATTTTTATAATTTATTTTTATAGAAATCATCCAATAATTGAATTCATGACTTATTATTTTTATGATATTGTATTTTATATTGACTTAAACAAAGATTATCACACCCCCAGTAAATCTGTTTGATGAGTCACAACGAATTAATTTGTAATTATTTATGGTTAACACACTATCTTCAATGTCTGATGTTGTTCTGGTTTCTGATAATAATAATGCTATCGGGTTATAAGTTTTAGCAAATTGTCGAATTTCATCAATGTGTGCAGGAAAACTTTGTGCATTTAAATATACAAGTGATGGTGACTCTATTGTACTCTGGGATTGCTATATATTCATGTACTTTACTTGTTCTCTTTGCATGGTAATTTTTCTATTTAGAACTGGACATATATTATCAAAAACGGAATGATTTACATTAAGTTTTAGTTTCTCATTCGTCCTTATACAATTAATGCATTTAACAACATCGCTTTCACAGTTATTAAATTTATGTTCACCTGCACATTTGCTACATACCTGTTTGTTTTCGCATATATCAGCCTTGTGGTTAAAACCACAGCATTTGTAACATCTTCTTATATTTAAACCCTCATAAACCACGCATCTATTCCAGCCAATGTTCAATTTACCATCATTCATAATTTTAGAAAACGTATCTCCATCAACTTCAACCACCGCATTATAAATTTTTTTTTTTTTCATTTTCCCACATTCTTTTAATATTAAATGTTGATGTAGCACTAACCTTTGTTGAGTTTTGTGAAGCTACAGTTTCAGATAGTTTCTTTTCAGTTAATTTTTCAGTCATTCCTACAATTTTTATAAATGGATTTCGTGTGTTACCTCTTTTTATTTCATAGTTATTACTTAATTTCTCACTTATTTTATTTTCTATTTTCTTTACATCTTCTTCTTTCTCACAATTAATTACAACTGATCCATTTTTCGCATTTCTAACTGATGAGACACTAACAGCTAATTCTGCCGGTTTAACAGTATCTGTTACATCTTTCCTTGTTTGTAAACACTTCTGGGCTGTTTTTGGTTTTATAATAATTGTAGAATGGTTAGCTACTTCCGAATATGAACGTTTCGATTCGGTAGTTCCCAAATGAACTAAAATGTTTTTAATTAATAGTTTTAAATCTTCAACTTCACTTTCATAACTTTCTACAGCTTTATCAACAATATTTTGTACATCTCTAATATTTGCATAGGAACATTTAGTACATTCTTCGCAAAACCATTTAACTCCCTTACATGTACTAATAACATTATAATCTTTATCTTTCATGCCAGCACATTTTAAATGAAACCAAAGCTTGCATTTACCATCGCAGCCAATAACTTTATCTCCATCAAAGTCTTTTTCGCACTAAGCGCATTTTTTAATATCATCGTCTACAATAGTTTTATTCATAATAACCCACTGGTTGGCGACCACTTGAATAAAACTCCTGTATGCGCACACTAACTGTGCACGTTTAAGTTTGTTTTATCAACGACCTTACTATTAATTAATTTAGCACGAAAAAAAATCATTAAAACCGAAAAAAAACAGTACATTCAATAATTTTAAACACTAACTATTTTTATTCACAGATCAAGAATTAAATACGCTACTGATTGGTATTAAGTGCTTTAATTAAGCAAGGTGGTTGACGATTCCATTACAGTTCCATAGAATGATGAATTAACGTGACATAAGAAATGAAGAATGAGAGAAAAAAAACGAAAGAGTCGGAAAAGGCTGACTTTAGAGGAAAACCTAAAACGTGTTACCGTTTCGGGTTCGTCGGTCTGTTCTTAACACACCCACGCCTATCTTTGGGTTTTCGAGCATTTTATACCACTTCATTGTTAATCAACATAGCGCTTGACTCCGAGTCGGAGACAGAGATGTCAGTATCCTATCCTGGTGGAATAGGAGCAGAAGATGGCATAACATATAAGTTGAGAGGATTGTTTGGAGGTTGGGATGTACCTGGCAGAACAGGTACTGGCACAGTATGTGGTGACGGTTTTACAGATTACCATGTGGGAATAGTTGCGGAAGACAATACTGCGCTCATATTAGCGCCTAGATTGATGGGGATAGCTTCTGTGATCATGTTTTTAATTTCTGGGATTAGAATAGCAGCGATATCGTTCACAGTTGGCTTGAGCGATGCGGGCTTGGCTGCAGCAACTTTAGCGAAGATCAGCGTTGAAACTTGAAAGCCCTGATGTATAAACGCTCTGGCCTCAGGATAACTGCAGTTATTTAATGTTTTGAACTTGGCGATAACGTAATCTTCTTTGAAGTAGGAGTAGTTTCTCGAGAGAGCGAGATGATCTTCTCCACAATTCACACATTTTACTGGATCAGTACATCGGTCTCTCTCATTTGGCGCATAATGCCAAATGCAAATTTTTGTATCCTTACACGTTTTGGAGAAGTTCCCAAACTTTTGACAGTTCAAACAACGCATTGGAATTGGAATGTATGGCCTGACAGGCAAACCGTACATTGCCACACGAATCTTTTCTGGCAACTTGTGGAGTGAAAATGAAACATATATGGACGCAGTGTCTTCCACTACGCCATTAATTTTGTGGGTAATTTGCCTGACCTAAGAAACACCTTGTGACTTTAATTCAGAGCATGGCTCGTCAGTATTGCAGTTCAACAAGTCGCGACACGTTATAACTTACTTACTTACTACTATCACCTTGACTGTATTTAGCGTTTAATGGGACGTTACTTCCACAGGAAAATCAGAGAAAAGTGAGACTTGCAGCAACCGAGTTGCTTGCTTCGCAGACTAAGTCTCTACCAACAAGCTCTACTTAATTTTTTTTAAGGAATTATCTTCACCAACTAGACTGTACATTTGCTTGCTGATTAGAAATGGAATCCATCGACAACTGGCTCATTACTTGTTGCTTACGATGTTTACAATGTATACGCACAGAGCTCACGTAAAAAACATCCGCTCACTCTGGCATCTAATGCACAATATTTATATATATATATATATATATATATATATATATTTATATATATATATTTATATATATATATATATATATATATATATATATATATATATTTATATATATATATATATATATAAAAAATCTTCAAAAATAAAACATATATAGAACTACTCTGCGGGATTTAGGACGTCCGGAATAAAACCCGGGTTGGCGCCCATATCAAGAATACTCCTAAATCTCTACTAGCAGATGCAGCACGGTAACAAGCTTCGCCCTGATATGTTTAAGTACCCCTTTATATTCATTTCCTAAATTTCTGTAATTGTTTGATTTTCAAAAGTTATGCTTACGATAACAATAGTTCAATTAATATTTTAGAATAATCTAAGTTAGTTTTTTTTTAATTTGTGTTTGGCTCCAAATTCCCAGTTAAGAGTTTCCAAAATTTGTAAATACAAATTGTCATTATTAGAATATAATTTTGTAATTTCGTCCACCCTATTTGCATAAGCTTCTAAGGTAAACCTACCCCGACTCCGACTTGAGAGCTAGTCAAAGCATTTTATTTTAATTTATTTAATTAAAAAAAAAAGAGTTCGATTTTAATTCATCGTTACAAAAATCGTTAAATAATTTGGTGCCCAACGTTGGGCCCTTTAGTATATGATACCTTATTTAGCAACTAGGGTTGACATGTAAACAAATTTTGAATTGCTGTACTTTATAAGTATATAATAACTATTTTCTATACTACACTTACCGACTAAAATATTTTGCAGCTTTTCTTATTATTATTATATTTTTATCTGTATCGTATTCAATCGCATGAAGTCACCTTTGTGTAATATTTCTATCGAACATGTCGCAATATTACGGTTTTAAACGGGAGGAATTGATGTATGAACTAAAAATTCTGGGAGAAAATCGACCAACAACTTTTTACGATTCGCTACAACCTCTATCAATATTACACGCAACATGTAAATAACTTCCATTGTTGATCACAATAGACTCTGCAGCGCTTGGAATTAGCCAAGGGAACTTCTTTGGTTAGTACGGATTATACACCCAATGTGCAGCAACGTTCATGTAGGTTTACTTCGCCATCTCGCCAGCATGTCTCTTTCGCAACCTTATTCTACCGGTCGTACGTGTCCTAAATGTGCTATTAATTTGGAAAACATAGTGCGCGATCAGTAAAAAATCGATACTGCTATCGTTATCAAACCACACCGATTCAACGAGATGGTCTAGAGTTTATGTCTTGGCTTACAAAAAACGCTTTTTTTATGTCTGGTAGTATGGCTTATTACACATTATCATCTCGCAAACATGATCCTCGACCTCACTTAACCATATCAATATGCAAAGTTACTTTTACGGCATTAGGTGATTCGGGTTCTTCCCATACTTTAATGGCTTCGAGAATTTTGCCAAAACTTCCGATCACTTTTAGTTCTGCTTCCAACACCGACTACATTACCACTCCTGATGGAAATTCATATCGTATTCAAAAGATATGGTAAGTTCCATTTTTCGTTGAAGGAAAATCTGAATTCATTCCTTCTCTTGCAATTGACGTGATTCTTGGAGTTGACTTTCTCACCAAATTTAACATCATTCTCAATCTTGTCACTAAAACTTATTATTTTAACTCGCTTCAAGTGCCATGTGCTATAATTGACAAGAATTATTTAAAACTCATAGAATGTCACCAGCTAAATAAACTTACGGATGAATATTTTAATCAAACTGCGGGTAAACTGAGTAGAACCCAAATGGTTCAACACAATATTGATACTGGTGACGCATAGCCAATTCACCAAATATCGAAAAATTTATTAATACCGAATTAGATTGACTGCTCGAGTTGGGTGTTATTGAACCTTCGTATAGCGCGTGGAGTTCTCCAATAGTTGTGAAAAATCATACTGGAGAGTATCGTCTTTGCATCGATTTTAGAAAAGTCAACAACGTTACGAAAAAGAATGCATATCCTTTACCGTATATTTCATCTATTCTTGATCGCCTTGGAGGATCAAATTATTTATCTTCTCTCGAATTAGTATCTGCATATCACCAAATACCTTTTGCTTCTTGTAGCAGAGAACGTATAGCTTTTACAGTACCGGGTCGTGGACTTTTTCACTTCGTTACTATGTTATTTGGATTATGTGGAACCCCTGCCACCATGCAACGATTAGTTGATCGGATTTTCGGTAAAGAATTAAAGAAACATGAATTTGTATATTTAGATGACATCGTCATTGCCACTTCCGATTTCCAAACCCACTTGTAGATTTAACAGCAAGTACTCGAGCGATTGAAATCTGCAAATTTAACCTTAAATAGAAAAAATATTTCTTCGCTGGTAACAAACTTAAGTATTTTGGATACATAGCCGATTCGCGAGGGTTACGCGTTGATCCGGATAAAGTAAGCACTATTGAATCTGTTCCCGTGCCGAAATATCCGAAAGATTTAAGATGCTTTGTCGGCATGGCGTCATGGTACCGTCGAATTATAAGTAAATATTCGGAAAGAGTAGCCCCGCTTACTTTACTAACACGAAAAAATGCTAAATTTAAGTGGTCTATAGAAACCAATTTAGCTTTTAATGATCTAAAAAATTTCTCGACACGGCCCCAATTTCTCCCGACCTTTCTGTATTCAGTACGACGCTAGTGGAGTGGCTTTAGGTGCTGTTCTTACTCAAAATTTTGATGATGGCGAACATGTAATTGCCTACGCTAGTCGTATGCTTAACGCTCATGAACGAAACTATGATCCTTCTGAACTTGAGATTTCTGCCATGCTGTGGGCGATTGATAAATTCCGTTATTATGTCGAAGCTTCGAAATTTTCTGTGATTACAGATCACCAGGCTCTACTCTGGTTAAACAATTTAAAAGAACAGAGTGGTAAATTTACTTGCTGGGCCTTAAGATTGCAGCAATATGATAATGAAGTAATTCACCGTAAAGGCAAAGAACATGTCTTTGCGGATGCTTTATCTACGGCCGTTGCCGTCATACTATTGAAAAATGAAGATAAAGACGCCGAATATGTCACAAAATTCAACGTCGTTCAAATTAACCCTAATAACAACCGAAATTGGAAAATAATCGACGACAAAATGTATAAGCGCTACCGTCTGATTAATACAGATTCTCCATATGAAAGCCCTTGGAAGTTCTTTATTCCTACTTCAGTGCGAGCCACTATATTGCAATAGATTCATGATGTACCCACTGCCGGACACTTGGGCATCTATAAAACTAAATGTCGAATCGCTGCCGATTACACTTGGCTTAATATATTTAAAGACATCGCACATTACGTACGAAGTTGTGAAATTTGCCAAGCACAAAGGGTAGAAAATCGACTACCACCGGAATTCCTTGGTAAACGCTCGGTCTATCTTCCCTGGCAATATGTTTGCTCTGATCTGATGGGCCCGTTTTCTCTTTCGAATTCGCGTTATCGTTTCGTATTAATTGTGTGTGACATGTTTACAAAACATACACTTTTCTTTCCAATTCGTATCACTGATAGTAAAACCATCTGCCGCCTCATTGAAAATGAAGTTCACTTTACGTTTGGCATACCAGAATACTTCGTTTACGACAACGAACGTCAATACATCAGTCGCGAGTTCAAAGAATTGATGTCTTCTTATTCCATTTAATTACAACTCATCGCCAATTTTCAGCCTTCGGCGAATCCTACTGAGAGATCTAAGAGGGTTATAAAAACTATGATATCGTCTTTCGTTAAAGTAGATCAACGTGACTGGGATATTCACCTACCGAAATTAAACTTTGCATTACGTACCGCAGTTCACGAAACTACAGGTTATACTCCCGCGTTTCTTAATTTTGGTCGAGTATTAATTGTTAATAATTCCGCCACACCTAATGGGGATGTACCGTTAGAGATTGATGCTCGTCATGATATCGCACATCGCTTGGTTAGGCTACAAAACTTACAACGTCTAGTGCGCCAGCGAATCGACGCTTCTGCTGCTAAGAATAGCGCTCACTACAATCTTCGTCGGCGACCTCCAATTACATATCGTG
The DNA here is from genome assembly GCA_944039245.1 of Nebria salina. Taxonomy (NCBI): domain Eukaryota; kingdom Metazoa; phylum Arthropoda; class Insecta; order Coleoptera; family Carabidae; genus Nebria; species Nebria salina. The sequence goes on from OX063274.1 coordinate 8,773,084, forward strand.
TAGGAGAATTTGTGTGGAAATGCAATACTAACCTAACGGATGCAGTAAACTATTATTCTGCTCAACTGGCTCCGAAATTTGTAAAACGCAAAATTCTTAATTGTCTTTCGGATACGCGTTATGAACTTTCGGACATGAATGGCATATCGAAATGATGAAACCGTTCTTTTCTCGTTAATTGCTGTTGAATTATTTTACTAGATTATATTTTGCTTTAATAGTAATTTTGTTTTGCTACAACTTCATTTTTTTAAGGCGGGCGATGGGAATGTAACCTTAGTGCGTAAAATATATGAAATAAAAAAAATCTGTTGTTTAGCTAGCATTACCATTTATTATTACCGTTACATGTTTTTTTAGTGACAAGTAAAAAGAAGTAAAATCGTAAAAAAAAGACCTTCATAGGTAGGTAGGTAGGTAGGATTAAAATTTAAAGGCGTATCAGCCTCTTGGGCTATTCACGCCATAAACTATATTATAAAATAAACTTACATTTTATTGTGTAAAAATAAAATTATAAACTTAAAATCTATTAAATGTAAAATAGTAATAAAGAGGATTCAAAAATTATATATAAATAAATGAAATGTACAGGTTTAAAATTGTAAAAATAAAATGATATTGTAAAATATTATTGAGTGCTAAAAAAAAAAATACGTGTATAAATAAAATTAAAGACAAAGCTAGCACTTTTAAATAAAGGCAAATAGACCTGTATTCTTGAGGAACAAGACGACCCTGTCAATGAGTGTCGAATGGTCACCAAGGGCCACCGACAGGTCAAGTGACAGACCCACCCTGTTTCGCTGCTCGGTAAACTGGGAGCACTCCAACAAAATGTGCGCCACTGTCAAAGCAGTGTCACACGTTTCGCACATCGGAGCCTCCTCACGGCACAGAAGATGACCATGCGTCCACCAGGTGTGCCCTATTCGGAGTCTCGCCACAGCGACCTACTTCTTTCGGGATGCCCTATGGGAAGAATCCCATGGCCTTATGTTGTGCTTAACATTTTTAAGCTTGTTGGAAACTATATGACTCCACCTTTCCTGCCACTGATCCATGATCAGATGCTTAAAACAACCTTTGAGGTCATCAGCAAGCTCCCGATCACAATCAATGGTGGCCTTGGACAAAGCTCGCTTAGCTGAGACTTCAGAAATAGATTTTCCTTCTTCAGTCCTCTTTACAATAAGAAATTTGGGCGAAAACTTATTTTCGCCCTTCAGAAAACTTTCTCCCTCGTCCGATAACGGACGAGATCTTTTTGGGGGAGGGGCCCCCGGGGTTTTGATTTTGTTTGCCACAAACAAATAGAACGTTTCATCTCCTGGTCTCCCCACCCACCACGAAAAGACCTTCATATCTTCAAATATATATAGAACTACTCTGCCAGATTTAGGATGTCCGGAATGAAGCCCGGGCTGGCGCCCATATCAAAAATACTTCTGAATCTCTACTAGCCTATTCCGCACGGGAACAAGCTTCGCCCTGATATGTTTAAGTACCCCTTTATATTCATGTCCTAAATTTCTGTAATTGTTTAATTTTCAAATGTTATGCTTATGATCAAGGGCGCGCTGTCCACGTGTCGAATGTGTCAGCGAACACAGGCGCCAGGAGGCCAAAGGTGCCTTAAACATGTATATAAATACAGAATTCGTTATAGGTTGCGATTAAAATAATTTAATATCACCTTATTTTATTATTATTATTATTTTAGTATCTGATTTATGATCTCAGTAATTATTCTAATAGTTCGTATAGTCGTCTTATATCATGTATACACTGGACTCTTCATATTTAATCGCCGATGGATATATTGCCGAGGCAGCGCGAGGGGCGACGCAGCGGCTAAAATATGTCCACGCGCGAATTTACAAAATGAAGCGTTCTAACTCGTTTATGCCCGGTTGCAGAAAACAAAGTTGACACCATTGTCAACTGACAGTCCGTCAATGTTGACGGCTCCGTCAAATATAATCGGATTGCACAAATATATTCTGTTGTTAATATTACTGCTGATTAGGTAAAATTCTGTTCAATTGTTCATATTAGTGATATAGTAGCTTTTATATGAAGTTGGTATCATATTGAGTTATACTTAACGTCAAATTCTCAAATATTTGAACAAAAAAGAAAGTTGTGAAACGAAAATAAGCGGTAAACGGTGTAAAAATTTCACGGAAAAAGAAAAAAGTGAATTATTAACGCTAGTTGAAAAGTAAGTAAATAAATAAATAAATATATATATATATATTTATTTATTTCGTCAAAAGTCATTCAAATATGTATCGGAAAATAAAAAAAACTGATGCAAGAAACAATAAAAAAAAACAAGAAGCTTGGGAGCAAATTGCTTCAATCTTTAATGCATCTTCCGAATCTGGATCTCGCGGTGCTAAGCAATTGCGAAATTTGTATAAAAATTTAAAAAGATGCACACGCAAAGATGTAGCGGAAGAAAATGTATGTACAATTTTAAATTAAATTTTGTTATTTATCTTTACTATTTCATAGAAAAAAAGATATTTAAAAAGAAAATAGGAAGGCAGTGTTGAAGAAATCGATTTCAATAAATTAAAAAAACAAAAAAACGATAATAAGGTATATATATTCATTGATAATAATTATATTTTACAGAAACATTAATAATATATATATAATAACAATAATTATTAATAAAGAAACAATATTGTTACATATTAATTATAATACACAGATTGAACTAAAGAAAACAGGAGGGGGTACATTCAGCAATCAACTGAGTGAAACTGGAGCACGTCATTTAGCAATGCTTGAAAATCTTATGCAGCCGCTTGAAAATCTATATGACGTTGCTGCTCAATACTATGGTAGGTGAATTTAACCGCTGTTTAAGCCTCGGAATATAATCATCTTTATGTCCAGGCAATATAATAACTGAACCAATAATGGTTCAAGAAGATATATCACCGGCAGAAACATACATCTCTGAGCAGCCCAAAATATTGACTGAAATTATCCCAGGGAGTCCAATTGTAAAACAAGTGATTCCCAAGATACGGAAAAAGCAGCAATTAAAGAGAAAGCAGCGAATTACAACGGCCGCAATAAAAAAATTATATTTAAAAAAAAAATTGCAAATTGCAAATTTTGAATTGCAGTCCAAAAAGCAACAGCACGTACTTGATATTAAAATTAAAAAAATACAATTATCTTTGTTAGAAAAACAAATAAATATTGAAAATTAATTGCTATTTTATATTGTTCTTGAATTTATCTTATAAATGTAGTTGCAATTAACGCTCGTCACACACCAACATTCTCAATGTTCTCATTTACCATTTCATCGTTATCTTCTAGGCCATGCATTAATTCTAAATTATCATCAGCAACTGGAATATCTTCACTTAAATCTCTAGCTTTATTGTGAAGAACTGCACAAGCTACAATTACTGATAGGACAGTTTCCATTTTTACCCTGAAACCATTTGATAAACATGGAAATCGTCGTTTCAGTACTCCGAAACATCTCTCAATGGTATTTCGAGTTGAAATGTGAGCCGCGTTATAAGCATCTTCACTTGGTGTTCCAGGATTTAAAAGCGGTGTAAGCAAATATCGCTTACAAGGGTATCCATTGTCTCCCAATAAATAGTCGTTGCCATAATCTCCGTTCTAAGAATATCAAGAACCTTAAAGGTAAGCTATTTTGCATTTAAAATAAACATATATACATAACAATACGCATTTACTAATAGGGGTAGCGATCATGTTTGCAAAATCTAGAAAAAAAAGCAATAAAAACGAAATTATTCGAATATGTTACTTCATACTTTCCTATAATTAAAGCAAAACTAAAGCAAACAACGCAAACAAGACTCTTGGTAATAGAGTAATTACATTAATTGAATATTTTTATTCAGATGTTTCAAAAAAGAAAGAAAAAGAAAATCTCCGGGCATCAAAACTTAATTAATAAAAACAGACGCCAAGATGAACAACAGAAAAATGCTTCAAGATTAACACAGTATTTTACGAAGCAAACGACCTGAACTGACCAAGATTATCCACCAGATTCAATTCAGGAATCACTACCCGGTTGCAGTGGAGATGAATTCAAAATACCAAGTCGGCCAGGACCAACTCCCAGTGAAGATAATCTAATCGTTGAAGAATTTAACCCTGTTTTCTGATCTGGGGACTATACTGAAGAGACAGGTACAGATACAGTAAATAAATGTGCATTTGATGACCCAGGGCTTTGGCCGGAACCCATATCTCACATATCTAGGCAAGCTATTATAAAAACGAGTCCTAAACAAATAAAATAAAGATTTATTCAGCGATTTAATGACTGGCATCATATAGTAATATACCTGAATCGTCATGAAAAAAGTTCCACTCACTTTACTAACTATAAAAAATGGACAGAGTTGCTTCTATCGCTCAAAAATAAAACTACTGTTGATTATTTACAGCAAACAATATTAGACTGATTGAAAGTAAACGATGGTATGAAGTAATAAAGCGAATAATTTATGTTATTCAATTTTTATGTAAACAAAATTCAGCACTTTGAGGCAAAAGCAATAATATTTACAATCGCAACAATGGTAATTTTTTAAAATGTATTTAAATGCTAGAAAAATTTGATCTTATTATATCGGAACACGCACGACGTATAAATAGCGATTCTGAATTTCATAAAATGCCAACATATCTAGGAGAACAAATCAAAAATGAAATATTTTCCTTAATGGCTTTTAATATTAAAAATCATATTATAAATTTATGTCGACAAAATAAATATTTTTCAATAATAGTAGTGTTCGTTTTACCACAAATCTCAGCTCAGCTAATCTTATACTGAGTTGAGATATACTGAAGTGAGATGAGACGAAGTGAGATTTGCGCAAACGCAAATAAAACGGTCAAATAATAAATTCTCATTTCGCGGTATTTTAGTCTCCTGTTTTAGTTGTGTTAACCTCAAAGTGTAGTGTTCTTGTGTATATTTCATTAAACATGGAACCTGGTAAGCTGTAAATTAATGTTTAACTAAGTAATTGTTAATAATGAATGCATAGAAATATAATGTATTGTAATTTTTATTCTGTAGAAATGAATGTCATAATCGAACATGATTATACCGAGGAAAGAGAAGTAGAAATAGGAGATGGTAAGTCAATATAATTATTTTATTTATTCATTTGTGTTCTTGTTTCTATGCTATTTATTTTTCTATTTGAGAGTATGGTTACTAAATTTTTAATATTTTTTAGGCGAGAAAAAATTTTGGTCTTACGACGAGACGTTAATGTTTATTGGTGCCGTAGAAGAGAGGTTCGATGATTTACATCATCCAAAAAAAAGAAAATATGTATGGCAAAATATTGCTTCAAATTTACAAATTTCTGCTATAATGGCATGTATCAATATATAAAATATATCATTGTGGCAATTATAACAATTTAATTGTCTTTAGGTCACTGCAAAAATTTGCCAAACAAAATGGCAAAATCTGTTGAGATCGTATAAATTATGCAAGGACAACATGAAAAAAAGTGGAAGGGGTCCAGTGAGGTTTAATTTTTATAATCGAATGGACGAATTATTAGGCATTAAGCCAAATATCAGTAGCCCGCACTCAATAAATGTTTTACGAGAAGTACAAACACCGGTAGAAGCAGAAATTGTCGTAGAAGAACCGATAGCTTCTACAAGTATTCCTGCCGCAGTTCGGATGAAACTACTGCCTGTCTTCCAACAGCGACTCCAAGAAAGAGACGCAAAAATGCAAACTTGGAATATATTCAAGCTAAAAAAAAATTTCTGGAAGCTAAACAAGAAGACTTAGCTAACCGACGACAGATGAAAAAAGAAAAAGATGATGAAAAAATGGATTTATTTAGAAGAAAATTGGAGCTGGATGAAATGAAGGTTAAAGCGTTGAGAGATCTCATTGAATTAAAAAAAAATGCCACCAAGATGTAAGCTTTTTGCTACAAATAACTTTTTTATTTATGGGAAATTATATACCTTTTTTTGATTAATTTTAAGAAATCAGGAATTATCTTTTGTTTTTTTCTTCTAAATATTATTTTAAGTTTTGTTCTTTTTTAGGTAGTAAATACAGAATTTTGTGATTTTTTATTGATTATTGAATAGACTTTTTAATTTTAAGGAATTTATTTTTTGTTTTTTTTACGTATAGCTTTAAGTTTTGTTCTTTTTTTAGGTAGCAAATACAGAATTTTGTGATTTTTTTTATTGATAATTGAATAGACTTTTTAATTTTAAGGGATTTATTTTTTCTTTTTGTTTTATATACACTAATTTTTATAAATAAACAAACAAACATAACATCACGCCTAGATATACACCTCACTTTCCCAATTATAATACTTGATAAATAGTTAATCACTGAACATTGCTTCAAATATTTCCTGGCGCCTGTCAAATTCAGTTTCAAATGGCTCCTGCATATTGAATTCTTCGACTTCATTCAATTCATGATCATAATCAATTAACAAATCATCAAATTCTATGCAAATGTTGTGCAGAACGCATGAAGCCATCACAGCTTGCGATAAAATTAATATTGACGTTCTCGAAAGATTTTAGCCGCCGAAATCTTCCTTTAAGCAAACCAAATGCATTTTCGATAATTATTCTTGTTGAAGAATGCCTGCAATTGAATGTTTTTTGGTTGGGCGACAGATTGCCATTATCTTTAAAAGGTGGTACCAGCCATGGCAAATTTGGATAGGCAGAGTCGCCTAGTAAACATAACTCGTTAGTGATTAAAAAACCAGACGAAATAAAGTCGTATAATTTTGATCGTTTTAACAAACGCGCATCGTGCATGGATCCAGCTTCTCCACAGAAAACATCGATGAACCGCTTTTTATGATCGCAAACACCCTGCAACAATATGCTATGTTCATTTTTTCTGTTGCAATAGGCATGCTGGACCATCAATTGCTCCGATGACACCATTGATTTTCTGAAGTTTGTGAAAGCCTCCAACAATTTCTTCAGTTTCATCAGCGTTTGGCCATCTTACATATGTGGCACTTGTTCGTACCAAAAAATCCACGATCATTGTAATACATTTATGCGCAGTACTTCTAGATACATCAAATCTGTCAGCTATTTGACGATAGGACTCCTGATTTGCCAGGTACCACAGAGTCATTAGAAATGCTTTCTCTGGTGTAACGCTTTTCCTACCAAAATCATGGGTAGGAAATATGGCTGCTGTTGTTATTTTCTCTATGATAAAATTCGTTGTAGATCGTGACATTCTGAAATGTCTTTGGAAGTCATCTTCGTCATACATCCGAACTGTCTCTTCGACATAATTTTTACATCGGACCAATTTCCTTCGATGCTGATTTTCATTTTCTGATGAATCAGTTTCATCAGAACTACTATCTTCACTTGTACTGGAAGATAGTTCAAAATCACTCTCCTCAAGCAAAAGCTCCTAAAATTATTAAAATTCATTAATTCTACGGTATACCTAAATAAAGTTTCAGAAATTATGTAAAATACTTACCACTACTAAATTTTCAATTTCATCAGAAATATCCATCGAGAACATAAAAACATAGTTATAACCCCAAAATAATAAATACGTCCAAAACAATAAATACGTAAGACAAAAAACTCTCCCACTATTTAAGTGAGTTGAAAAACTCACTTCGCACTACCTCTCGAGGTAGTGTAGCATCGGTAAGGGGGGATTCGAGTATCTCACTTAAAACTCAGATATGCTGCGGTAAATAGAACGGTACAAATTTGAGATTTAACTGAGGTGAGGTGAGATTTGTTGAGGTGAGCTGAGATTTGTGGTAAAACGAACACTACTTGCCGTCATAGTATGAACAAATCCAATGGCCTATTTTACTTAAGCTACCACTAAATAAAATCTGCAGATGAGGTGTTTCTTTTGGTATTGGTTGAATACGTTCCGGAACTTGCGCATACCCTGTACTTTGGGGCTTTAAATTTGTATGGGTTGCTTCTATTCTGCCGAATAGATCAATGTGCAAATCTTCTAAAAATCCTTTTGGATTAAGAACTTTTTTTATATCTGATTGAATTAATCTATCTGGTATAAAATTGGGACTAACTAATTGCACAATCGGAGTAAATTTAATATCATTTTCTTAATTTTGACTTGAATTGAAAGATTTTACCTCTAATATTAAATCATTATTAATTACATCATGTAGGTAGGTAGGTAGGTAGGATTAACATTTAAAGGCGTATCAGCCTCTTGGGCTATTCACGCCATAAACTATATTATGAAATAAACTTACATTTTAAATAAATATTGTGTACATATAAAATTATAAACTTAAAATCTATTAAATGTAAAATATTAATAAAGAGGATTCAAAAATTATATATAAATAAATGAAATGTACAGGTTTAAAATTGTAAAAATAAAATGATATTGTAAAAAATTATTGAGTGTTAAAAAAAAAAACGTGTATAAATAAAATTAATGACAAAGCTAGCACTTTTAAATAAAGGCAAATAGACCTGTGATACTGAGGAATAGGACGACCCTGTCAATAATTGTCGAATGGTCACCAAGGCCCACCGACAGGTCAAGTGTCAGACCCCGCCCTGTTTCGCTGCTCGGTAAACTGGGAGCACTCCAACAAAACGTGCGCCACTGTCAAAGCAGTGTCACACGTTTCGCACATCGGAGCCTCCTCACGGCTCAGAACATGACCATGCGTCCACCAGGTGTGCCCTATTCGGAGTCTCGCCACAGCGACCTCCTCCTTTCGGGATGCCCTATGGGAAGAATCCCATGGCCTCACGTTGTGCTTAACATTTTTAAGCTTGTTAGAAACTATATGACTCCAACTTTCCTGCCACTGATTCATGATCAGATGCTTAAAATGACCTTTGAGGTCATCAGCAAGCATCCGATCATAATTAATGGTGGCCTTGGACAAAATTCGCTTAGCTGCTGCATCAGCTGCTTCATTCCCGCGAATACCAACATGACTCGGTACCCAAATAAAGCGCACGATAGACCCTTTTGACGATAATGTCATCAAGGTTGCTTGTATCTGCTGCAAGAGAGGATGTTTGGGGTACAAAGAATCAATCGCTTTCAAAGCGCTCATCGAGTCCGACACAATAACAAAAGAATTACGTGCGAGTCTACAAATATAGAGAAGTGCTTGGTAGAGTGCATACAGCTCTGCCGTGTATACGGACGAGAGTTTGTGAAGACGAAACTCACATGCACCTCTTGCCGATATAAAAGTACATGCAACCCTGTCGTTGCTCTTCGAACCGTCGGTGTAAATGCGAATCCATTGCCGATAGTTGGCAATGATTCGAGTAAACTCACGTTGGAACAGAATGGGTGGAGTAGCGGATCGATCCAGCTTTGAAAGCGCATAGTTGGTATTCGGACGGGAGAATGTCCAAGGTGGAAAGGGGCTGAAAGAAGTGTCTGGCGTTGAAGGAAGTTCAAAATTAACCTCTCCAAAAGTATTGCGAGATCTGATAGAAAAGAAACCCACCGAACGAGCCCTTCTGTCATAAATCTCCGCAAACTGTTGACCAAAGACAGTGTCAAAAACCAGGTGATATGGTTTCGACTTCATGGCTGCCGTGTAGTTCATGGTCAAAAGCCTGCGACGATCATACAGAGAAGGCTCGCCAGCTTCGCACAATAAACTTGGTATTGGGCTGGTACGAAAAGCACCAGTAGCAAGACGAATACCAGTATGGTGTATCGTATCAATGGTTTTGATAACGGATGGCCTGGCAGACGCGTAAGCGATACAGCCATAGTCCAGCTTGGAGCGTATCAAAGCCCGATACAGGCGCAGCATAGAAATTCTATCGGCACCCCACGATTTGGAAGAAAGAACTCGCAAAAGATTTAGAGAAAGCCGACATTTTGCCTTCACAGCCACAAGATGGGCACGCCAGTTAAGCTTCTTGTCAAATAGAAGACCAAGAAAACGGGCAGTTTCCACAAATGGAAGATCGGTACTGTTGAGAGAGAGAACAGGATCTAAGTGAAGGTGACGGCGTTGACAGAAGTGCATGCACTCTGTCTTGGCCGCAGAAAATACGAAACCTTGCTCAGTAGTCCAGGTATGAAGACCATTGATTGTTAACTGCAGCTGACGCTCTATGGAAGCCATATTGCGAGAACTGCAGAAAATCGCCAAGTCGTCCACGTACACGGATCCCAGCACAGGTGAACGAATACACTGAGCAACAACGTTGATGGCCACAGCTAACAAAGTGACACTCAGAATAGACCCTTGCGGTACTCCGTTTTCTTAAGTAAAAATGTTGGAGAGGTCATTTCCCACACGAACTTGAAACTTCCTTAAGGAAAGAAAGCTTTCAAGAAATATGGAAAGATTAACTCTCAAGCCCCAGGAGTATAAAGTGCGCATAATACCAAAACGCCAAGTGGTATCATAGGCCCGGGAAATATCAAAAAACACAGCAACCAAATGTTGCTTGTTGAGAAAAGCATCCCGGATGGTTGATTCAAGTCTTATCAGGTGGTCTGCAGTGGAACGGAAACGACGGAAGCCGCACTGGATGTTATCCAACAAGTTGTTTGATTCCAGGAACCAAACAAGACGCCTGTTGATCATGCGTTCCATGAGCTTGCAGACACAACTGGTAAGCGAGACTGGGCGATAGCTAGATGGCAGTGTTTTGTCTTTTCCAGGCTTTGGGATTGGTACGATAATCGCATCACGCCATGGTGTTGGGCAGATACCGGAAAACCAAATGCGATTATACATTTGTAAAAGAAATGTTTTTCCAGCAGGATTCAAATGGCGAAGCATCTGGTAGTGAATAGAATCAGGTCCAGGAGCGCTGTCGTGAGAATCTGAAATCGCACTTTCAAGTTCATCCACGCTGAAAGAAAGATTGTAGATTTCATCGCCCGGCGAAACAAAATTGAGACATTGACGTTCCAAGATTGATTTTCGAGCGAGGAACTCAGCTGGATAGTGATTGGAACTTGATGTATCCGCGAAAGTGGATGCTATAATATTAGCAACATCAGACCGACAGGTAATGACATTGCCATTGATTTTTAGGCCAGAAACAGTGCTAGATTTTGAGCGGCCAGATATTTTTCTGACCTTCTCCCATACTTTAGAAACTGGAGTGGAGGTTGTAATGGAAGAAATGTATTTCTGCCATGACGCTTTCTTATTCTTCCGAACAATTCTTCTAGCTTTTGCCTTGGCTTGGAAGTAATGGATCATATTCTCGGTGGTTGGAAATCGCCTGAAATGGCGAAAAATACGTCGTTTTTCTCGGATAGCAATCTTGCACTCATCGTTCCACCAGGGAACGGGTATTCTATTAGAATGAATAGGTGTTAGAGGAATACTCTGTTGTGCAGCAGACTTGATTGCATCCGTGAAATACCGAACATGGTCGTCCACGTCAACGAAAACACTTTCACCAAATACGGCCAACTCCGAGAACAGATTCCAATCTGCTCGCTTTAAAGCCCATTTCGGACAACGAGCATCAGAATCTGAGTTCTGCAAAACTTTCAGAACGATCGGAAAGTGGTCACTTTGATGCAAGTCTGAGTGCACATGCCACTCAAACAATGGAGCTATTGCTGCAGAACAGATCGTTAGATCAATCGCAGTGAAAGATCTCCACGCGGCAGAAAAATGTGTCATGCTACCATCATTTAAGATGACATGTGTACTTGCGGTGAATAGGTGTTCCAAACGTCTACCGCGTTGATTAATCGTACCTGATCCCCATTCAGGATTATGGGCGTTGAAATCGCCCATAAGAATGAATGGAGCAGGCAATTGATCAATCAATTCAACGATATCACGCATATCGACATTGTCGTTTGGAGGAAGATAGATAGAACATAAAGTGACCAGAAAAGGAATAGCAACACGGACAGCTACAGCTTGTAATGCAGAATTCAAAGTAATCTCCTCACAATACACATTTTCGCGAACCAGAATCGCTACTCCACCACGAGCTTGGCCATCAGTAGGCACATCAGTACGAAATACTGAGAAGCCTCGTAATGGAACAGCTCTGGTGTCTCGAAAATGTGTTTCTTGTAAGCATATGCAAGAGGGAAGTAGTAGTAGGATTAAAATTTAAAGGCGTATCAGCCTCTTGGGCTATTCACGCCATAAACTATATTATGAAAGAAACTAACTAAATATATGTTATGTAAAAATAAAATTGTAAACCTAATATCTATTAAATGTAAAATATTAATAAATGTTTATATAAATAAATAAAATGTACAGGTTTAAAATTGTAAAAATAAATAATATTGTAAAATATTATTGAGTGCTAAAAAAAAAAAAAAAAAAAAAAAAAAAAAAACGTGTATAAATAAAATTAATGACAAAGCTAGCACTTTTAAATAAAGGCAAATAGACCTGTATTCCTGAGGAACAGGACGACCCTGTCAATGAGTGTCGAATGGTCACCAAGGGCCACCGACAGGTCAAGTGACAGACCCGCCCTGTTTCGCTGCTCGGTAAACTGGGAGCACTCCAACAAAACGTGCGCCACTGTCAAAGCAGTGTCACACGTTTCGCACATCGGAGCCTCCTCACGGCGCAAAAGATGACCATGCGTCCACCAGGTGTGCCCTATCCGGAGTCTCGCCACAGCGACCTCCTCCTTTCGGGATGCCCTATGGGAAGAATCCCATGACCTCACGTTGTGCTTAACATTTTTAAGCTTGTTAGAAACTATATGACTCCACCTTTCCTGCCACTGATTCATGATCAGATGCTTAAAATGACCTTTGAGGTCATCAGCAAGCACCCGATCATAATTAATGGTGGCCTTGGACAAAGCTCGCTTAGCTGCTGCATCAGCTGCTTCATTCCAGCGAATACCAACATGACTCGGTACCCAAATAAAGCGCACGATAGACCCTTTTGACGATAATGTCATCAAGGTTGCTTGTATCTGCTGCAAGAGAGGATGTTTAGGGTACAAAGAATCAATCGCTTTCAAAGCGCTCATTGAGTCTGACACAATAACAAAAGAATTACGTGCGAGTCTACAAATATAGAGAAGTGCTTGGTTGAGTGCATACAGCTCTGCCGTGTATACGGACGAGAGTTTGTGAAGTCGAAACTCACACGCACCTCTTGCCGATATAAAAGCACATGCAACCCTGTCGTTGCTCTTCGAACCGTCGGTGTAAATGTGAATCCATTGCCGATAGTTGGCAATGATTCGAGCAAACTCACGTTGGAACAGAATGGGCGGAGTAGCGGATCGATCCAGCTTTGAAAGCGCATAGTTGGTATTCGGGCGGGAGAATGTCCAAGGTGGAAAGGGGCTGAAAGAAGTGTCTGGGGTTGAAGGAAGTTCAAAATTAACTTCTCCAAAAGTATTGCGAGATCTGATAGAAAAGGAACCCACCGAACGAGCTCTTCTGTCATAAATCTCCGCAAACTGTTGACCAAAGACAGTGTCAAAAACCAGGTGATATGGTTTCGACTTCATGGCTGCCGTGTAGTTCATGGTCAAAAGCCTGCGACGATCATACAGAGAAGGCTCGCCAGCTTCGCACAATACACTTGGTATTGGGCTGGTACGAAAAGCACCAGTAGCAAGACGAATACCAGTATGGTGTATCGTATCAATGGTTTTGATAACGGATGGCCTGGCAGACGCGTAAGCGATACAGCCATAGTCCAGCTTGGAGCGTATCAAAGCCCGATACAGGCGCAGCATAGAAATTCTATCGGCACCCCACGATTTGGAAGAAAGAACTCGCAATAGATTTAGAGAAAGCCGACATTTTGCCTTCAAAGCCACAAGATGGGCACGCCAGTTAAGCTTCTTGTCAAATAGAAGACCAAGAAAACGGGCAGTTTCCACAAATGGAAGATCAGTACCGTTGAGAGAGAGAACAGGATCTAAGTGAAGGTGACGGCGTTGACAGAAGTGAATGCACTCTGTCTTGGCCGCAGAAAATACGAAACCTTGCTCAGTAGCCCAGGTATGAAGACGATTGATTGTTAACTGCAGCTGACGCTCTATGGAAGCCATATTGCGAGAACTGCAGAAAATTGCCAAGTCGTCCACGTACAAGGAACCCAGCACAGGTGAACGAATACACTGTGCAACACCGTTGATGGCCACAGCAAACAACGTGACACTCAGAATAGACCCTTGCGGTACTCCGTTTTCTTGAGTAAAAATGTTGGAGAGGTCATTTCCCACACGAACTTGAAACTTCCTTAAGGAAAGAAAGCTTTCAAGAAATATGGGAAGATTACCTCTTAAGCCCCAGGAGTGTAAAGTGCGCATAATACCAAAACGCCAAGTGGTATCATAGGCCCGGGAAATATCAAAAAACACAGCTACCATATGTTGCTTGTTGAGAAAAGCATCCCGGATGGTTGATTCAAGTCTTATCAGGTGGTCTGCAGTGGAACGGAAACGGCGGAAGCCGCACTGGATGTTATCCAACAGGTTGTTTGATTCCAGGAACCAAACAAGACGCCTGTTGATCATGCGTTCCATGAGCTTGCAGACACAACTGGTAAGCAAGACTGGACGATAGCTAGATGGCAGTGTTTTGTCTTTTCCAGGCTTTGGGATTGGTACAATAATCGCATCACGCCATGGTGTTGGGCAGATACCGGAAAACCAAATGCGATTATACATTTGTAAAAGAAATGTTTTTCCAGCAGGATTCAAATGGCGAAGCATCTGGTAGTGAATAGAATCAGGTCCAGGAGCGCTGTCGTGAGAATCTGAAATCGCACTTTCAAGTTCATCCACGCTGAAAGAAAGATTGTAGATTTCATCGCCCGGCGAAACAAAATTGAGACATTGACGTTCCAAGATTGATTTTCGAGCGAGGAACTCAGCTGGATAGTGATTGGAACTTGATGTATCCGCGAAAGTGGATGCTATAATATTAGCAACATCAGACCGACAGGTAATGACATTGCCATTGATTTTTGGGCCAGAAACAGTGCTAGAATTTGAGCGGCCAGATATTTTTCTGACCTTCTCCCATACTTTAGAAACTGGAGTGGAGGTTGTAATGGAAGAAATGTATTTCTGCCATGACGCTTTCTTACTCTTCCGAACAATTCTTCTAGCTTTTGCCTTGGCTTGGAAGTAATGGATCATATTCTCGGTGGTTGGAAATCGCCTGAAATGGCGAAAAATACGTCGTTTTTCTCGGATAGCAATCTTGCACTCATCGTTCCACCAGGGAACGGGTATTCTATTAGAATGAATAGGTGTTAGAGGAATACTCTGTTGTGCAGCAGACTTGATTGCATCCGTGAAATACCGAACATGGTCGTCCACGTCAACGAAAACACTTTCACCAAATACGGCCAACTCCGAGAACAGATTCCAATCTGCTCGCTTTAAAGCCCATTTCGGACAACGAGCATCAGAATCTGAGTTCTGCAAAACTTTCAGAACGATCGGAAAGTGGTCACTTTGATGCAAGTCTGAGTGCACATGCCACTCAAACAATGGAGCTATTGCTGCAGAACAGATCGTTAGATCAATCGCAGTGAAAGATCTCCACGCGGCAGAAAAATGTGTCATGCTACCATCATTTAAGATGACATGTGTACTTGCGGTGAATAGGTGTTCCAAACGTCTACCGCGTTGATTAATCGTACCTGATCCCCATTCAGGATTATGGGCGTTGAAATCGCCCATAAGAATGAATGGAGCAGGCAATTGATCAATCAATTCAACGATATCACGCATATCGACATTGTCGTTTGGAGGAAGATAGATAGAACATAAAGTGACCAGAAAAGGAATAGCAACACGGACAGCTACAGCTTGTAATGCAGAATTCAAAGTAATCTCCTCACAATACACATTTTCGCGAACCAGAATCGCTACTCCACCACGAGCTTGGCCATCAGTAGGCACATCAGTACGAAATACTGAGAAGCCTCGTAATGGAACAGCTCTGGTGTCTCGAAAATGTGTTTCTTGTAAGCATATGCAAGAGGGAAGTAGTAGTAGGATTAAAATTTAAAGGCGTATCAGCCTCTTGGGCTATTCACGCCATAAACTATATTATGAAAGAAACTAACTAAATATATGTTATGTAAAAATAAAATTGTAAACCTAATATCTATTAAATGTAAAATATTAATAAATGTTTATATAAATAAATAAAATGTACAGGTTTAAAATTGTAAAAATAAATAATATTGTAAAATATTATTGAGTGCTAAAAAAAAAAAAAAAAAAAAAAAAAAAAATACGTGTATAAATAAAATTAATGACAAAGCTAGCACTTTTAAATAAAGGCAAATAGACCTGTATTCCTGAGGAACAGGACGACCCTGTCAATGAGTGTCGAATGGTCACCAAGGGCCACCGACAGGTCAAGTGACAGACCCGCCCTGTTTCGCTGCTCGGTAAACTGGGAGCACTCCAACAAAACGTGCGCCACTGTCAAAGCAGTGTCACACGTTTCGCACATCGGAGCCTCCTCACGGCGCAAAAGATGACCATGCGTCCACCAGGTGTGCCCTATCCGGAGTCTCGCCACAGCGACCTCCTCCTTTCGGGATGCCCTATGGGAAGAATCCCATGACCTCACGTTGTGCTTAACATTTTTAAGCTTGTTAGAAACTATATGACTCCACCTTTCCTGCCACTGATTCATGATCAGATGCTTAAAATGACCTTTGAGGTCATCAGCAAGCACCCGATCATAATTAATGGTGGCCTTGGACAAAGCTCGCTTAGCTGCTGCATCAGCTGCTTCATTCCAGCGAATACCAACATGACTCGGTACCCAAATAAAGCGCACGATAGACCCTTTTGACGATAATGTCATCAAGGTTGCTTGTATCAGCTGCAAGAGAGGATGTTTAGGGTACAAAGAATCAATCGCTTTCAAAGCGCTCATTGAGTCTGACACAATAACAAAAGAATTACGTGCGAGTCTACAAATATAGAGAAGTGCTTGGTTGAGTGCATACAGCTCTGCCGTGTATACGGACGAGAGTTTGTGAAGTCGAAACTCACACGCACCTCTTGCCGATATAAAAGCACATGCAACCCTGTCGTTGCTCTTCGAACCGTCGGTGTAAATGCGAATCCATTGCCGATAGTTGGCAATGATTCGAGCAAACTCACGTTGGAACAGAATGGGCGGAGTAGCGGATCGATCCAGCTTTGAAAGCGCATAGTTGGTATTCGGGCGGGAGAATGTCCAAGGTGGAAAGGGGCTGAAAGAAGTGTCTGGGGTTGAAGGAAGTTCAAAATTAACTTCTCCAAAAGTATTGCGAGATCTGATAGAAAAGGAACCCACCGAACGAGCTCTTCTGTCATAAATCTCCGCAAACTGTTGACCAAAGACAGTGTCAAAAACCAGGTGATATGGTTTCGACTTCATGGCTGCCGTGTAGTTCATGGTCAAAAGCCTGCGACGATCATACAGAGAAGGCTCGCCAGCTTCGCACAATACACTTGGTATTGGGCTGGTACGAAAAGCACCAGTAGCAAGACGAATACCAGTATGGTGTATCGTATCAATGGTTTTGATAACGGATGGCCTGGCAGACGCGTAAGCGATACAGCCATAGTCCAGCTTGGAGCGTATCAAAGCCCGATACAGGCGCAGCATAGAAATTCTATCGGCACCCCACGATTTGGAAGAAAGAACTCGCAATAGATTTAGAGAAAGCCGACATTTTGCCTTCAAAGCCACAAGATGGGCACGCCAGTTAAGCTTCTTGTCAAATAGAAGACCAAGAAAACGGGCAGTTTCCACAAATGGAAGATCAGTACCGTTGAGAGAGAGAACAGGATCTAAGTGAAGGTGACGGCGTTGACAGAAGTGAATGCACTCTGTCTTGGCCGCAGAAAATACGAAACCTTGCTCAGTAGCCCAGGTATGAAGACGATTGATTGTTAACTGCAGCTGACGCTCTATGGAAGCCATATTGCGAGAACTGCAGAAAATTGCCAAGTCGTCCACGTACAAGGAACCCAGCACAGGTGAACGAATACACTGTGCAACACCGTTGATGGCCACAGCAAACAACGTGACACTCAGAATAGACCCTTGCGGTACTCCGTTTTCTTGAGTAAAAATGTTGGAGAGGTCATTTCCCACACGAACTTGAAACTTCCTTAAGGAAAGAAAGCTTTCAAGAAATATGGGAAGATTACCTCTTAAGCCCCAGGAGTGTAAAGTGCGCATAATACCAAAACGCCAAGTGGTATCATAGGCCCGGGAAATATCAAAAAACACAGCTACCATATGTTGCTTGTTGAGAAAAGCATCCCGGATGGTTGATTCAAGTCTTATCAGGTGGTCTGCAGTGGAACGGAAACGGCGGAAGCCGCACTGGATGTTATCCAACAGGTTGTTTGATTCCAGGAACCAAACAAGACGCCTGTTGATCATGCGTTCCATGAGCTTGCAGACACAACTGGTAAGCAAGACTGGACGATAGCTAGATGGCAGTGTTTTGTCTTTTCCAGGCTTTGGGATTGGTACAATAATCGCATCACGCCATGGTGTTGGGCAGATACCGGAAAACCAAATGCGATTATACATTTGTAAAAGAAATGTTTTTCCAGCAGGATTCAAATGGCGAAGCATCTGGTAGTGAATAGAATCAGGTCCAGGAGCGCTGTCGTGAGAATCTGAAATCGCACTTTCAAGTTCATCCACGCTGAAAGAAAGATTGTAGATTTCATCGCCCGGCGAAACAAAATTGAGACATTGACGTTCCAAGATTGATTTTCGAGCGAGGAACTCAGCTGGATAGTGATTGGAACTTGATGTATCCGCGAAAGTGGATGCTATAATATTAGCAACATCAGACCGACAGGTAATGACATTGCCATTGATTTTTAGGCCAGAAACAGTGCTAGAATTTGAGCGGCCAGATATTTTTCTGACCTTCTCCCATACTTTAGAAACTGGAGTGGAGGTTGTAATGGAAGAAATGTATTTCTGCCATGACGCTTTCTTACTCTTCCGAACAATTCTTCTAGCTTTTGCCTTGGCTTGGAAGTAATGGATCATATTCTCGGTGGTTGGAAATCGCCTGAAATGGCGAAAAATACGTCGTTTTTCTCGGATAGCAATCTTGCACTCATCGTTCCACCAGGGAACGGGTATTCTATTAGAATGAATAGGTGTTAGAGGAATACTCTGTTGTGCTGCAGACTTGATTGCATCCGTGAAATACCGAACATGGTCGTCCACGTCAACGAAAACACTTTCACCAAATACGGCCAACTCCGAGAACAGATTCCAATCTGCTCGCTTTAAAGCCCATTTCGGACAACGAGCATCAGAATCTGAGTTCTGCAAAACTTTCAGAACGATCGGAAAGTGGTCACTTTGATGCAAGTCTGAGTGCACATGCCACTCAAACAATGGAGCTATTGCTGCAGAACAGATCGTTAGATCAATCGCAGTGAAAGATCTCCACGCGGCAGAAAAATGTGTCATGCTACCATCATTTAAGATGACATGTGTACTTGCGGTGAATAGGTGTTCCAAACGTCTACCGCGTTGATTAATCGTACCTGATCCCCATTCAGGATTATGGGCGTTGAAATCGCCCATAAGAATGAATGGAGCAGGCAATTGATCAATCAATTCAACGATATCACGCATATCGACATTGTCGTTTGGAGGAAGATAGATAGAACATAAAGTGACCAGAAAAGGAATAGCAACACGGACAGCTACAGCTTGTAATGCAGAATTCAAAGTAATCTCCTCACAATACACATTTTCGCGAACCAGAATCGCTACTCCACCACGAGCTTGGCCATCAGTAGGCACATCAGTACGAAATACTGAGAAGCCTCGTAATGGAACAGCTCTGGTGTCTCGAAAATGTGTTTCTTGTAAGCATATGCAAGAGGGAGTCTGCTCGGCATTAAGAGCTTTAAATTCCTCAAAATGGCTGTAGAAACCATTACAATTCCATTGTAGTATGGGAGGCATTATTTGGGTGTGGAAGATTTATCTCGCTCTGGCCTAGAAAGTTTAAAGCTAGTGACTTCCATAGGAGAAGAGGATCTCGAAGATTGAGATCCCTTACTAGGAGAAAATTTGGAGATGGAAGAACTCGAAACACTAGATGTTTCTCGTACCTCCATGGAATGTTTTTTCGAAATAGATTTCGGCGTAGAACTAGGGCTTGTCTTTATATGAATAATTTTTTGCTTTGGTTTAACGGTCAATTTTAATTTTGGTTGGTCTATGATTTTTACAGCTGCATTCGATCTGGATTTTAAATTTTGATTAACTTTAGATTTTGGAATGTTAGTTTTAACAGAAGGTAAATTTGGAACACTTGTAGAAATATTAGAGAAAGGAAAGTCATCAGTCTGAACGGCAATGGATATTTTTAAAACGGGAGTTGCAGCGATTGTGGCGAAAGAACGGCTAAAGACAGGACTGGTCTGTGTTTTGAACTTCTTGCGGGCGTCGAAATAGGAAATCTTATCCATAATTTTGATTTCAATTATCTTCTTTTCTTCCTGATTGCGTGGACAATCAGCAAAAAAAGAAGGATGATTGCCAGAACAATTAACGCAATGGGCCGGACCTTTACATTCCTCGCCCAAATGCTCCTGTTCACTGCACCGTGGACACACAGCCTGTGCGTCACAACGGGATGCAGTGTGCCCGAATTTCTGGCATTTAAAACATCGCATTGGTCGTGGAAAGTATGGTCTCACAGAGCAACTGTGAAACCCAACCTTAATCCTGTCTGGAAGCTTATCTAGTCCAAAAGTTAAAACTACTGACGTTGTATTTTTAACTTCGCCGTTCTTCTTGGAAGTAAGCCGTCGACAGTCAATAACACCCTGACTTTCAAGTTCCCGCTTGCACTCGTCCATCTCAACAAATAGCAGGTCGTAACATGATATTACGCCCTGACATGAGTTGAGGGACTTGTGCGCCTCCACTACAATAGGCATGCCAAATAAAACTGTCGCTTTTAATAAAGACTTGGTCTGCAAAGAATTAGCTGTTTCAACCAAAAGAGTACCGTCGCGTAACCGTTTGGTGGATTTAGGTTCTCCACCAGCCAGTTCGTTCAGGCTCCTCGCCAAACCAAAGCAAGAGACTTCAGATATGGTTTTACCCTCTTCCGTCCTTTTGACAATTAAAAATTTGGGCGAAAATTTATTTTCGCCCTTCAAGAAATTTTCTCCCTCGTCCGATAACGGACGAGATCTTTTTGGGGGAGGGGCCCCCGGGGTTTTTGTTTTTGTTGCCATAAACAAATAGAAAGATTCATCTCCTGGTCTCCCCACCCACCACGGAGCCACAATTTGGGACGTCACACCACAAACTGGCGTGATCGCCAGGGCTAACCAGGAGATATAGTCCCCCTCACCTGGCAATAAGCTTCAGAACGCTGCGAGCCACTCTCTCCAACGTCTAAAGACTTACCTCCAGGGCCGTGGGACTCACCTTACCGGTACCGAGAACGTAACGGCAAGCCGATTGGCCAGATAGGGTATCTGACCGCCCGTTTCGCAAGAATCCGAAGCCAAAGAGGTGTGTTGCGTGTAAGCTCAACCACCAGGATCATCTTCTCCTTCCTTACGGGTCTCCACGCACGGCAAACACGCGGGTGAGCAAAAGAATAAGAAAGAAAAGTCCGCAGAAGATTGGCTCACTAACCTTCCGGTCAAAGTCCAGATGGAACACTGTGTTTTTAACGAGGTACCTTCCTCGCCCATTGGTCGCCTCTTACGACCAGCAGAGGTGCTGCGGGTGAATTCTAACCCCCACCCGCAGGGGGCTATGCAAGAGGGAGTCTGCTCGGCATTAAGAGCTTTAAATTCCTCAAAATGGCTGTAGAAACCATTACAATTCCACTGTAGTATGGAAGGCATTATTTGGGTGTGGAAGATTTATCTCGCTCTGGCCTAGAAAGTTTAATGCTTGTGACTTCCATAGGAGAAGAGGATCTCGAAGATTGAGATCCCTTACTAGGAAATTTGGAGATGGAAGAACATGAAATACTTGAAGTTTCTCGTACCTCCATTGAATGTTTTTTTGAAATAATTTTCGGCGTAAGAAAAGGGCTTGATTTAATTGTGTAATTTTTTGTTTAGGTTTAACGGTCAATTTTGATTTTAGTTCGTTTCTGATTTTGACTGCTGCTTTCGAAATTGACTTTAAATTTTTAGTAACCTTTGATTCAGGAATGTTAGTTTTAAAAGAAGGCAAATTCGGAACAGTTGAAGAACTATTAGAAGAAGGAAGATTATCGGTCAGAACGGCAATAGATATTTTTAATACTGCCGTTGCAGCGATTGTGGCGAAAGAACGGCTAAAGACAGGACTGGTCTGCGTTTTAAACATTTTACGGGCGTCGAAATAGGATATCTTATCAATAATTTTGATTTCGATAATTTTCTTTTCCTCCTGATTGTGTGGGCAATCGGAAAAGAAAGAAGGATGATTCCCAGAACAATTTTCACATCGTATGGGACCCCTACATTCCTCGCCCAAATGCTCCTGCTCACCGCACCGTGGACACACAGCCTGTGCGTCACAACGAGAGTGTGCCTGAACTCCTGGCATTTAAAGCAACGCATTGGTCGAGGAAAGTATGGTCTCACAGAGCAACTGTGAAATCCAACCTTAATCTTCTCTGGAAGCTTGTCCAGCCGGAAAGTTAATACAACAGATGTGGTATTCTTTACTTCACCCTTTTTCTTTGTAGTAAGCCGTCGACACGTTATAACTCCTTGACTCGCAAGTTCTCGCGTACACTCATCCATCTCAACAAATAACAAGTCGTAACAAGATATTACGCCCTGGCACGTGATGAGAGAGTTGTGAGCTTCGACTGCTATTGGCATGCCAAATAAAACTTTCGCTTTTAACAAAGCCTTGGTAATTGACGAATTAGCCGTTTCCACAAGGAGGGTTCCATCACGAAGCCGTTAGGTGGATTTTGGTTCTCCACCAGCCAGCTCGTTCAGGGACCTTGCCAAACAAAAACAGGCGACTTCCGAAATAGATTTTCCTTCTTCGGTCCTATTCAGAAAAAGAAATTTGGGAGAAAACTCATTTTCGCCCATTAAGAAATTTTCTCCCACGTCCGGTAACGGACGAGATCTTTTTGGGGGAGGGACCCCCGGGGTTTTTGGTTTATTTGCCTTGAAATAAATTGACCGATTCATCTCCTGGTTTCTCCACCCACCACGGAGCCACAATTTGGGACGGCACACCACAAGCTGGTGTGATCTCCAGAGTTAACCAGGAGATATAGTCCCCCTCAACTGGCAATAAGCTTCAAAACGCTGCGAGCCACTAGCTCCAACGTCTGAAGACTTACGTCCAGGGCCGTGGGACTCACCTTACCGGTACTGAGAACGTAACGGCAAGCCGATTGGTCAGATCGGGTATCTGACCACCCGTTTCGCAAGAATCCTAAGCCAAAGAGATGTGTTGCGTGTAGGCGCAACCACCAGGATCATCTTCTCCTTCCTTACAGGTATCCACGCACGGCAAACACGCGGCTGAGCAAAAGAATAAGAAAGAAAAGTCCGCAGAAGATTGGCTCACTAATCTTCCGGTCAAAGTTCAGATGGAACAGTGTGTTTTTAACGAGGTACCTTCCTCGCCCTTGGTCGCCTCTTACGACCAGCTGCGGGTGAATTCTAACCCCCACCCGCAGGGGGCAAAATGCATCGGATTAAGTTAGCAAGGTCAGGCGGTTTACCCGCAATGTTAATGGCGTAGTAGAAGGCACTGCGTCCATAATTGTTTCAATTTCACTCCACATGTTGCCAGAAAAGATTCGTGTACAGTTTGCCTGTTAGGCCATACATTCCAAATCCAATGCGTTGTTTTAACTGTCAAAGGTTCGGGCACTTCTCTAAAACGTGTAAGGATACAAAAAGTTTCATTTGCGGTAAAGCGCCACATGATGGAGACCGATGTACTGATCCAGTAAAATGTGTGAATTGTGGAGAAGGTCATCTTGCTCTGTCGAGAACTTGCTCCAAGTTCAAAGACGAGTAAGCCATCGTCAAATATAAAACTTTAAATCAGAGGTTCCCAAACTTTTTTGTGTCGTAGACCCCTTGCCATGTTTTCGGTTTGGATAGACCCTCACTTACCTGATATTGATTTCTTGTAAATTTCTAACTGAAGTGAAGCTTAGTGTTAAAAACGTAAAGTAAAAACGCATGTTAAGTTTTATACATTTATTAATTGAATTGAAATTAAAACTACTAAAAATAAAATTTTGTATCTGTAATATAAAATATACGTAACATAAAATAAACATAAAATAAACTAAGCAATAAGTAAATGTTTTTAGTGAGAAGGATAAACCTGATGCTTTAAAAATAAATTATCAACATTTGGCGTTAATTTTGTAAGGTTTAATCTTAAATCCCCTCGGCTAATGATGTCCCGTCTGTTTATCGTTTTTCTCGTCAGGAGATTGGTAACAGCGCTGAACCCTATTTCCACTAGGTATGACGATGGAAAGGAAATAAAAAATTTCCTCGTTATATTCCATAATACGGGATAAGTAACGGGTATGTAGTTTTCAGCCAGAATTGCTGATATCCGTTTTTAAACTGAACCTTAAGTTCTTCGTTTGTACTAAGTTCAGTCAGTTCCTCTTTTGTTATGACATTCGTTTCTTTTATGTCACCATATGGGTTAATTATCCACGGTGGTATTACCATAGTCAAAACGTCTTCAAACCTAGTTTCAAAATTTGAATAGAGGGCATTGAAATGTTGAACGTAGGTTGAATCGTCGTCATCTTAGCAGTTTGTCTGTAACAAATTAGGGAACTGGGAAAATTCGCCCCGTCCTATATATTGCTTCATTAGTTTAACTCTGGCAAGAAACGCTGATAAGATGGACTTTGTTTTAATCAAATTTAGACTGTCGCGTTGTAACTGCAAATTAACCATATTAAATTTAGTAAACAAAACTGTAAAATAGGCGATGTCTGTTTTCCACTTCATTAAATTTTCTTATAAAATTTTATCTTTAGTATCCAGAAATTCTAAAACCGTCTCAAAAAGTGCAAAAAATATTGTCAAACATAAGCCTTTCGACAGCCAGCGTACTTCAGTGTGAAGGAGTAATTGATGAAAGTGTTCGTCATTTTCTTCACACAACTGCGCAAATAACAGCGTATTCAATGCATTGCTTCGGATTCGGTTTACTGCATTAATGGCTAATTGAAGAGATTCATGCAATCTAACACTCAAATTTTTAGCAACTAAATGTTGTCGATGGATGACGCAATGTATTTCAAACACCCCTGACACATTTTGTTTTAAATAGCTTATAAATCCACGATAACGTCCAACCATGGCTACAGATAGAGATCTGTAGCTACTGATATTATATTTGATAAAGGGATTGCTTTTCAATGAAGTAATCCTTCAAAACATGAAATATTGATTCACTTTTAGTGTCGCTTGTTGGCATCAGTTCTTGCGAAGAGCAGTTCTTCGTAGATTTCTTGATTCATAATATAACGAACATATGCCAATAATAATGCTGCATTACCAGGTAAAGTTGACTCGTCCAGTTGTATAGAGAAATGGGTCGTTTGCAAATAATTACTCAAGAAGCTTTCAATATCAGAACTCATTTCATCAATACGTCTTTCAACAGTATTGTTGCTTAAGGGAATTCTTTTAATGATATCAGATGCAGGTTTGTGTAAAACAGTTTTTCAAACCTCTTCAACGGCTGGCAAAATTAACTTCTCTCCGATAGTATGCCGTTTTCCGGATTTTGCTATAAGTAACGAGATATTGTAAGACGCCCGCAAACCATCATCGTTTTTTTGTGACATCGAAGCGAACATTCTGTCCATCGTGGGTCTCTTCTGAAGTTTATCTTTGAGTGTTTGAAAGTATTTCAAATCTTTATCTGTTTTATCAGGGTGACATTTTCTCAGATGATCCTGCAGCTTAGATCGTTTCATAACGTCATTGCCCAAAAATTTGTTGCATAAAAGGCACATAGGCAATTGTTTGTCCGACAATGATGGAATAAAGCCAAGCTTCAAATAATCAATACTGTACTGTCTACATTTCTTTTTAGATTTGGACATGGCATCAGTCATCTGTGGTCAAAATTAATCTATTTAAATAAGACATAAAGTCCAGCAGCTGTATATTAAAAAATCAATGTTGAATTTAAATCGTATGGTCTTAGATTTTATGGCAGGCATAGGCGTATAACTACGTGTACAAAACTAAAATTTAATAAAAATTAATGTACTTACTTTTCTCCGGCACTCTCAAACAAAATAACACTGATTCACTATAATTTGTGTGATAAACTACCAGTTTATATATTTTTAAATATGTTCTTATCTTTTTCCTTCTCAAGATTCAGGAAACGAATAAACGAACATTCTTATTTATAGAGTGACGAATTAAACAAGTCACTGCAAGTTCGCGAAGCTCTGAGCAAAGACATTAATAATTACAATGATGTTTCTCTGAGACTGCGCGTATGCTTGTAACAAGATGATACTGGTATATCATTATGTGCAGGTTTTTACAAGTTAGAAATGTATTGCAACCACAATGCGAATGCCTACATCCTACAACTTACACAATTTATAAACATATATAATAAATTTTTTACTTCATAGGTACTTTTATAATTAATGTATATGTCTTTATATTATAAGATAGTATAATGTAAGTAAATAGGTACTATCAGTGTATGTTGAGATCCACTATCGTGGAGCCCCATTTTCATTTCATGGACCCCCAAAATATTTTTTTTCGCTGATGTAGACCCATTGGAGGTTGTCATACACCCCTGGGGGTCGTTATAGACCACTTTGGGAATCACTGGATTGAACCATCAAATCACGTTAAGCCTATATCTTGTCGATGGAGACTCAGAGAAAAACAAAATGCGTGTTTCAAAGCAAGATTGGTCGCCAGAGGTTTCCAACAAAAGGAAGAAATCGACTATTCAGAAATGTTTAGTCCAGTTGCATGGCATGCCTTGCTTCGACTGATTCTTAGTATGGACGTATCGAGAAAGATGGAGATGACGACTTTCGATGTACCCCCTGCGGGTGGAAGTTACAATTCACCCACAGTACAACTGCTGGTCGTGAGAGGCGACCAATGGGCGAGGAAGATACTTCATTAAATTCACACTGTTCCAACTATACTATTACCCGAAGATTAGTGGGTCAATCTTCTGCGGACTTTCCTTTCTTATTCATTTGCTCACCAGCGTGTTTGTCGTGCGTGGAGACCCGTAAGGAAAAAGAAGATGATCCTGGTAGTTGAGCTAACGCAACAAACCTCTTTGGCATCGGATTCCTGCGAAACGGGCGGTCAGATCTTAACCATATCTGATCAATTGGCATGCCGTTGCGTTCTCTGTACTGGTAAGGTGAGTCCCATTACCCTGGAGGTAAGTTTTCAGACGTTAGGCAGAGTTGCTCGCAGCGTTCTGAAGTTTATTTCCAGGTGAGGGGGACTATATCTCCTGGTTAGCCCTGGCGATCACACCAGTTTGTGGTTTGACGTTCCAAATTGTGGCCCCGTGGTGGTTGGGGAGACCGGGAGAAGAAAATTTTCTATTTGTCATGGAAAAAAACAAAAGCCCGGGGGCCCCTCCCCCAAAAAAATCTTGTCCGTTATCGGACGTGGGAGAACATTTTCTAAAGGGCGACTATGAGTTTTCCCCCAAATTTCTTATAATTAAAAGAACTGAAGAAGGTAAATCTATCTCTGAAGTTTTTTGTTTTGGTTTAGAGAGGTCACAGATCAAACTGGCTAGTGGAGAATCAAAATCAACCAAACGCCTTCACGATGGTACCCTCCTAGTTGAAACAGCTAACTCATTTCAATCTAAATTGTGTAAATGTAAGCTAATGTTTTATTTGGAATGCCAATCGTGGTGGAGGCGCATTAGTCCCTCAACTCATGTCAGGGCGTAATATCGAGTTACAACCTGTTATTTATTGAGATGGATGAGTGTTGTTTTAACTTTCGGGCTAAATTGGCTTCCGAAAAAGTTTGGTTTTCACAGTTGATCTGTGAGACCATACTTCTTTCGGCCAATGCGTTGCTTTAAATGCCAGAAGTTTGGGCACACAGCATCACGTTGTGACGCACAGGCTGTGTGTCCACGGTGCAGTGAGCAGGAACATTTGGGCGAGGAATGTTGCAATACTTTCAGAACAATATAAAGATGTTAATAACAATAAATGGTTTAAGGACTTAAGTGGCAAGGCAGCGGTGTGGCTTTGTGGTAATTTGTCTTCTGACTTATTTATTGAACAGAAAGTTGGTTATGTCAGTGTTAAGATGGATGGAATATATTTTTATAGCTGCTATGCTTCTAGAAATGTACCACTGTCTGATTTCGAGGAATTTCTACATGGTCTCGTTCAGGATGCAAGATCAGTGCAGCCTATTGTTATTGAGGGTGATTTTAATGCGTGGGCTATTGAATGGGGTAGTACCAATACTGATAGTAGAGGTCAACTCTTATTGGAGGCATTTTTGTCGTTAAACATAGTTTTAATAAATGATGGTCATAAACAAACTTTTCGTCGTGGTAGCACTGGTTCCATTGTAGATCTTACGTTTGTAAGTTATTGTTTGATTAAAAAAGTTTGCGGTTGGGCGGTAAATGAAAGCTATACCCATAGTGATCACTAGTCAATCTTATGGGAAATTAAAGGTGCGGCATCAGAGAAGTCTGGCTTAGCATCTAGAAAAATCAGGTGGAAAATTAATGAAGTTGATGAACCTCTACTTAATTATATTTTTAATGAAGAAACTATAAAATTAGGGAGTTGGACTAAATGTGTGAACTTGGACACTATGGTTGTGAGTTTAACGGGAAGTATTAATTTAGCATGTGAAGCAGCGATCCCAAAATGCAAGTACAGTAATAGTAGGAGACCAGTGTTTTGGTGGACCAATCAGATTGCAGAGTTAAGGAAAGAATGTTTACGTTTACGTAGAGTTTCGCAAAAGCTTAAGAAAAAGATTGATGTGAATGTGAAAGTTAGCAATAATGCATATAAAGAAGCCCGCAAACGACATAAGGAGGCAATAGCTGTTAGTAAAAATGATTGCTGGAGGAATTTATGTAAGGATGTGGACGATGACGTTTGGGGTAAACCATACAAAGTAGTTATGTCAAAAATCAAAGGAAGGGTTAATCAATCTCCAACATGTCCTGCGTTTTTGAGGAAAATTGTTAGTGCATTATTTATAGGAGGGAAGGCTTTGGTTTGGCTACCAGAAACAAAAGATAGCATTATACCGGCAGTGTCGGTAGATTAGCTGCTTTTGGCAGTAAGTAGGATTAGGGTAACGAAGGCCTCAGGGCCAGACGAGATCCCTAATAAGGTGCTGAAGTCAATAATTGGGGCAAATCCTAAACCTTTTGTTAACTTATACTCAAAGTGTCTTGAGCAGGGGAAGTTTCCTACTAAGTGGAAAATTCAACGTTTGGTTCTACTGCCTAAAAGCGGAAAACCTCCGGAAGATCCCTCGGCGTACAGACCGTTATGCTTATTAGATACCGCGGGGAAATTATAAGAGCGAATAATTTATGGTAGGTTAGTTGTATATACTGATGTAAAATTATCAAACGTTCAATTTGGGTTCAGGAGGGCTCGTTCAACCTTGGATGCTATTAGAACGGTGATTAAATTCGTCAAGGAAACTCTACTAAAGAAAAAAAGTTACTGCCTTCTTGTAACACTAGATATTAAAAATGCTTTTCACTCTGCTAGATGGGACAAGGTTATGGAATCGTTATATGAAATGAATGTGCCTGTGTACATAAGAACCATTATTGCTGATTTTTTCAAAGATAGATTATTAAATTATGATACCAATGAGGGATCAGTTGATTTTAACGTGTTTGGTGGCGTTCCGCAAGGGTCGGTACTAGGACCGATTTTATGGAATGTCATGTATGATAACTTGCTTAAATTATGTATGCCGTCAGAAACTAAACTGGTAGCATTTGCAGACGATGTAATTTTAATTATATCTGCTAGATCCAAAGATGAAATAGTGTTGGATTTCGGGGAAACCATGGAGGTAATAGTTCCATGGATGGTTAGTAATGTACTAGTTCTAGCAGCTCATAAAACGGAAGCAGTTCTAATTTCCAATCTGAAAAGACATGAAACATTAGAGCTTTCGATTGGCAGCGATACCATACGTACCAACAGTTATATAAAATATCTTGGAGTAATTTTGGATGATAGGTTATCATATAAAAACCACATAGAATATGACTGCTCTAAGGCTGCTAAAACTATGAATCGGCTTGCTAGATTAATGCCTAACATAGGAGGCCCTAAACAGTGCAGAAGGAAACTTTTGGCCACGGTAGGCAAGTCTATTCTTCTATATGCGGCTCCAATTTGGGCGGAGAGAATTAAAAGGAAATCCTATAGAATAAAACTGGAGAGAGTACATCGATTAGGAGGCCTAAGGGCAATAAGTGCATTTAGAACGGTCAGTAAGGAGGCTGTAAATGTAATAGCGGGTATGTTGCCAATTCATATAGAGGTACTTGAGAGAGCACGATTTGATAAGATCAAGCAAGTTCGTTGTATTTTAAGTTCAGATAAATTAATGAGCAGAATTAAAAGTATTGAGATTTGGCAAAACGAGTGGTCATCAACATTAAAAGGCAGGAGAACCTTTGTATACATACCTGATATTAATAAGTGGATAAAGAGGAAGCATGGTGAATGTAATTATTATATAACGCAGATGTTATCGGGACAAGGATGTTTCAGAGATTATTTGTACAACTACAAAATAGCTAAAGATCCCTTTTGCCCGGAGATAGGTGGATAGGGAAACAGCTGAACATGTTCTATTCAACTGCATAAGGTTCAAGGAATTAAGGGAAAATCTAGAAAGTGAGATAAAGTTAGAAATGATCCAAGTAGCAGTAGATCACATTCATCCTACCAACATTGTTGAAATGATGTTGGTATCATTATCAGCATGGGACGAAGTATCTTCTTATATCACTGAGGAGAACAGATTGTTAATCGCTCAAGAATATATTATGAAATTAGAAGGGAAATTTTGAAAATAGTGCGTCAGCACTCATAAATCTCACTCTATGAAGTAATGTCGGGAGATAGTTGCGTAGAGTGACGATGAAGAACGGAGGTGGGTTTTAGTGGATAATCCCACTGGGTGTCTTCCACACTACCTCATTCTGCGGTGCCTATAAAAGGTTTCCCATCTTCCCAAGTAAAAAAAAAGGTTAGGTTAGGTTAGTTTAGGTTAGGTTAGGATAGAGGCGGTGCTACAAGAGACGCCAGCTGCAGACGAAACCGCAAAGAGCGAAGGGATGTAACACTGCACACTACTTGATGAGATATGTGGCTTCACCCCCCACAGGAGATCGATACTACATAGTACGCCGAAAGGAGAGGAGCAAAACAAGAGAAAGGCGGACGACAGGAGGTCGAGCATGACCTGTGAAACCCCACAGCTGAAAAGGCGACGGGATAGCACGGCGCCCTACTCGGAACACATGAAACGAACAACGGAGACAGCGCGAGCCTTCGATGCAGTGGTGCAAGAACTGAGTGATAGGCTGATTGAGTTTGACAAGACCACAGAAAGGATGCAATGTGGAGATACGATAGCCAGGATGATGATGGAGATACATAAGACGCTGAGGATAATGAAGGCCAGTCGAACGGAGATGCTAGAGGCTCAAAAGGACCGGAATACGCATTCTGAGAGAAGGATAAAGATGCTAGCGGAGGCAAAGGCAAGGTGTGAAGCTGAGAAGGAAAGGGAAATAGAAGCGTTGAAAGAGGAGCTGGTAGAAGAGAAAGAGAGGGAGTTATCAGACAGCAAGTCGGACATGGTGGCAAGAGAAGTTGAGGCCACGGAGGAGGACGAACACTTGATAGCAGAGATTCAAGAAGGGATAAGGCTGGCAACAGAGTTAAAAAACAATTCAGAACACGACGAATGTGAGAAAGGACGTGGCCAAGGGGGCAGTTGAACTAGCTAACGCAATGGAGAAAATATCGGGAATGCGTATGGTGAGAAAGGAAAAGATAGAAAGAATTACTAGAGAGGCAAACTCACGCAGGACATTGAAGAGCAGATGAGGATGAACCAGACATACGAGGAAGCGAGAACAAACTTAGAACAATACTGGCCAGCTTACGTTTATAAGAAAACGAGGGAGGTGCAGGGATATCTGGAGGAAGCACCTGAAGGTAAACCGGTGGCATTTGCCCTTAATAGCCAGACTGCGGCTGCGTGTGCGATGCTGGGGCTAGCAACTGAAGGGCAGAGAGAAAATGTGGGGAAAACAATCCTATGCCAGAGCGTCATGGGCAGAGATTCATACTGCATGGTGACCAGAGCAGAGTTTGGGAGAAAAGGGTTGGCGGAGAACATTTTTTCCTGCATGAAACACCTGAAAGAGCAGTTGTTGGAGAAAGGAATAAGACAGGTGGCTACGACGAAGGTTGAAACTGGTCCTGCAGGACACAAATGGACCCTAATTAGGAAGATTATGGAGACAGTCTTCTACGGCACCGACATTGATGTGATGGTCTACGGGCCTACACAAAGAGATGTGGGCAGGGAGGAGGTAGAAAGCAAGAAGCGCAAAGGTACTACCAAAACAACTGCTACCTAAAAGGGTAGGGTAAGACAAGAGAGGGATGCGGTGATCCTAAAAACGGGGGTACCATGACGTATGCCGAACTGGTCAGAAGAGTCAGGGGCAGTATTGACCCGGCAAAAACTGACATGGAAGTTACAGCTATGAGGAAGAGAAGGGCAGGTGATCTTATCATAGAAGTCAGACAGGGAGGAGGGAAAGTTGAAGAACTAAAGGAAAAGATTGAAGCCCAGATGAAAGAAGTAAGGACAACGATCCGAACCAAAACAAAAATGGTTAGGATCAGTGACTTGGATGCAGCTACCACAGGGAAAGAAATAGAGGCAGCGATTAAAAACATAACAGGAGACCAAGAAGGCAGGATTGTAGTGCATCCATTGAGACCTGCATATGCCGGTACTCAAACGGACATGGTAGTGCTACA
Organism: Nebria salina; assembly: GCA_944039245.1. NCBI lineage: Eukaryota > Metazoa > Arthropoda > Insecta > Coleoptera > Carabidae > Nebria > Nebria salina. Next base: position 8,806,206 of record OX063274.1, read on the forward strand.
ACCAAAGACTGCAAGAAATCTCATCGAGAAGGGCAGGATTAAAATAGGATGGGTGAACTGCAGAGTAAGGGGATGGCTGGAGGTGGTACAGTGTTACAGGTACCACAAATACAACCACAAAGCTGCGGAATGCAAGGGAGAGGACGTTAGCAGAAACTGCTATAGGTGTGGCAAGGAAGGACACAGCACAAAGGACTGCCAGGGAGAATTATTCTGCATGGCATGCAATACTGCAGGTCACCGCAGTGGAACGGCTAATTGTCAAGAGCACAGGAGAGCCTTGGAGGGGGCTAGGCGTCGTAAAGGCAATTCAACGTGATACAAGTAAACGTGGGAAGGAGTAGAGCGGCGCATGACTTGCTGTATGCGACTGCGAAGCAAAAGAAGGCTGACGTCCTCATAGTCAGCGAGCCAAACAGGGCGGTGACTCAAGGATGGTACAGAGACAGAAGGGGCGACGTGGCAGTAATGGTAATCAATGAGCGACTCTGTGTGCAAAGGACAGGAGCTGGGGATGGCTTTGTAAGGGTGGAGATAGGTGGGCTGTTGATATATAGCTGCTATCTCTCCCCAAACGCAGGAGTGAATAATCTGGAAACAGCGTTCCAAGATATAGCACAAGCACAAGCTTAGTTGGAAAAGGAGACTGTGCCATAATAGCAGGCGATTTCAATGCTAAAGCACCGGACTGGGGCTCCGACAGGACAGACCATAGGGGCGATAGGGTGACGGACTGGGCTGCGCTTATGGATCTGACAATTCTGAACACGGGCAGCGAGCCGACGTTTAGTAGGGGAGTGTCGCAGAGCATCATCGACCTGACATGGGCCACGACGAGAGCGGCAGCGCAGGTCAGTGGATGGGAGGTCCTGTCGGATGAAACGCTGAGCCTCCACCGATACATATGGTTCTCGACCGGGAGGGTGACGGAAGAACCGGTGAAAACAAACTCAAAGGGATGGGTAGTGGCCAAACTTGACCTACAGAAGCTGCGCATGCACCTCAATGAAGTAGTGAATGAGAGGGAAGTGGAGTCCCCCAAAGAGTTGATGTGCATGCTAAGTAGGGCCTGTGCGGCCAGTATGCCAAGAAGAGGTATAAATACCAAGTAAAAGCATACTTACTGGTGGAATGAGGAAATCGCCAGCCTGAGAAGGGAGGCTGTGATAGCCAGGAGACGACTGCAGAGGAGGAGGATGATTGCAGAGCTGCAGGTCTGCATTAAAGAGGCAAAGAAGGCCCTAAGGATGGCGATTTCTAGATCACAGAGGCAGTGTTGGAAGGAGCTGTGTCAGGAGGTGGATGAGGATGTGTGGGGTACCGGGTACCTGATCGTGACAAAGAGATTCGGGAGACGTCTACCCACACATCAAATGACTAAGCAGAGATTGAAGGATGTTGTGTCAGCGCTGTTTCCCAGACGCGAGAAAATTTATTGGATCAAAAGAGAAGGTGGGACAGTGGAAGAATTCACGGTAGGGGAGGTAATGGCGGCGGCAGCAAAAATTAAAAACAGGAGAGCTGCAGGTCCAGACCAGGTCCCAGGTGAAATAGTCAAAGAGGTAGCCCAGCAACACCCGACGTTGCTTCTTAGGGTGCATAACAAGATCCTGGAGGATGGGATCTTCCCGAGTGTATGGAAGAAGGCGAGGCTGGTGCTGCTGCCAAAGGGAGGTACGGTCGCTGGAGGTGATGACACGTACAGGCCGCTATGCCTCCTAGACTCGGCGGCCAAGCTTCTGGAGTAACTAAAAGGGGAGATTCAAAGAACAGGAGGGCTGGCTGAGCACCAATATGGCTTCAGGGAAGGCAGAAGTACTATTGGTGCAATAAGTGCCATCCTGGGAATAGCTGAGGGGGCACTTGCTGGAACATGGCGCACCAGGCGGATATGTGCTATGGTCACCTTGAATGTGAAGAATGCATTCAACACGGCCTCATGGAGGGAAATCGGAAAAGAACTGTGTAGTAGGGGAGTGGCCCGTACCTACAGAGACTGATAGAGAGCTACATGGCGGGTAGGTCGATAATCATACAAGCAGAGGGCAAGTGTGAAAGACATGAGGTGACGTGTGGGGTACCTCAGGGCTCAGTGTTAGGACCCACCCTGTGGAACGTCTTGTATGACGGAGTCCTACGAGTCGAACTACCAGCAGGGGTCACAAGTATAGGGTACGCCGATGATATTGTCCTAGTGATAGTGGCAAAAAGTGAGGAAGAAATTATGGATCTGGCGGAGGTAGCTCTTAGCAGAATTGTCACCTGCATGACCGGAAAAGGTCAGGAACTTGCGACGCACAAGACAGAGGCAATGATAATAGCAGGCAGAAGAAAGCTGAGGCCGATTGTTTTCCAGATAATGGGAGCTACAGTCGTACCGAAGCAAGAGATCAAATACTTGGGAGTGACATTGGACAAGGGGCTAACGTTTGTACCTCATGTGAAGAAGGTAGCAGGGAGAGCGGCGCAAATAATTGCCAGGCTAACCAGGCTGATGCCTAATATTGGAGGCCCCAAAACAAGGAAGAGGAGGATCCTAATGAGCGTAGCTCATTCAGTGATTTTGTACGCGGCCCCTGTGTGGGGCAGTGCATGCAGGAGATGCAGGACGAGACAGCTACTTTTGTCCGTACAGAGGAAGGCAGCGCTGAAAGTCTGTTGCGCTTACAGGACTGTGTCTGAAGAAGCAGTACAAGTGATAGCGGGGATGATCCCTATTGACCTAATGATTGAGGAAAGGACAAAAAATTGGAAAGAGGGAAGAAATGAGGTGGGGAGAAGAGCGAACAGAGAGATAGCTATGGCGGCATGGCTGACCAGATGGGAGGAGAGTAGTAAGGGAGCGTGGACGAGGACACTGATCCCCGACGTGAAAAGTTGGGTACAGAGGAAGCATGAAGAGGTTAGCTACGAGCTAACTCAGATGCTAACTGGGCACGGATGCTTTAACAATTATTTGAAGAGGATTAAGAAGAGAGAAGATGCATCATGTTCCCACTGCAACGGGGAGGATGACACTGTGGAACACACCTTTTTCCAGTGTGAGAGATGGAGGGTCACACGAGAGGAAGCAGAAGCAGCAGTGCAGGAGAATATTATTCCAACCAACATAGTGGCGCAAATGTTGGAGAGTGAAGAGAATTGGACCGTGATAACAATGATGGTGCAAAAGATCATACAGGAGAAAGAAGTGTATGATAGGGGGTGAAAGAGAGAAGGGTGATGGCCAGTGACGGAAGGCCAGGGAAAAACTAACGTCCCGAAGTAATGCGAAAGCGGTTCCGAGACGGGCAGGGGAAATGCTAGAGGGAGAGATTTAAGTGGGTAAGAATCCCACAGTACCGTGACACTGTCCAGTCTCTTATCGAAGATTCCCTCTTCCGTAAAAAAAAAAATTTTAGGTTAGGTTAGGCTAGCTAGGATTCTCGTGAGGGGTTTAAGCTTCCCCCATCGAGCGCGTCCTCAGGTGGCGGATAGAGGAATGCCTCCCAGATATGGGGTGGTAGGAGGGAAATAAAATACCTCCCGCGGACCAAAAAGGCAGTTGGTGTGTGGGGTGTGTAGGGCCGTTTGGGGGAATAAACCTTTTGAAAAAATTCCCAATCACAAGGTGTTAGAAATTAACCCGTGCCGAAGAGATGCGTGGCCAGAGGGTAGTCTGGTCGTGAACGGAAATCTCGGGGTACCTGGTGACCCCCCAAGTATGCAGCCTTCCTCCCGGTAAGGGCGCACTGCCGGGAGGTGACCTTTAGCACGACCCAAATCGTGGGAACTAATATGGAAAATTCAAATCAAATACAACAACTGGAAGATACAAACGAAGACGGACAGGCAATGGAAATTGATATGAGCAGGATAGCGGACAGGGAACACAACACCATTCCTGACAGAATCCTGGGCACACCTGAGAAATGACAGCGTGAGACCCCTCCCCAATCTACCCCGAAGGGAAGGGTGGAAGAATTGAGGAGACAAAACCTCTTCTCTAGCATCGGTAGCATAAGTAGCGATAGCTGCTGCAGTCTGACGGACAAACAGAAAACGAAAAGGCGCAGGGAAGATACGATGCACGGAACCCTCTCAACCTCTGGCAGGATCGCCAAAAGGATCAAAGAGGACGAACTCAATGCTAGTGTGGAGGTAAGAAGGATAACAGACCAACTTCTTGACCTCGACAAATTGATTGGGACAAGGGTGAAGGAAGGAGGAGACCCGATCAGGAAAATGCTCTCACAAATACACCGGTCATTTAAAACACTAAAGGACAACGGAAGAATAAGATTAAAGACAGCGAGGAGAAATATCAGAGCCCTGGATGGCAGACTCAGGAGTGCAATTGCGGTCAAAGATATGGTAGACGGAAATGCGCAATATGAGCTCGAAAGGGCGCACAGATAAATAAACACTCTCCGAGAACACGAAAAACGCATGGGGGATAACGAAAAGAGGGAGCGACTACTAAACAAGCTCCAGAGGGGAGATGTGGTTGCCAAAGAGATGGAGGAACAACTTAAAGAGGCAACGAACGTGCGAAAGGACGTGAAAGAAGGAGCAGTTGAAATGGCAGCGATACTCAAAGAGCTGGCTGGAGGATCATGGGCGGGAAAGCCAGAAGTGCCTGAAACGATGACATGCGCCACACAAACAGGCAGGGTACAAGCAGACATGAGACGAACTGCGGAAGAAGTTAGGGCATCTATAAATGCGCTGGCAACCTTCGAGGAAGTGAAATCAAATGTAGACAGCTACTGGCCAGAAGAAGTCTACAAAGTCGTAAAAGAGCAAGTATAAATCCAACAAGAATTCCGAACCATTTACGAGTGAGTTCGATATATTTATATATACTTAAAATGTTTTATTACTGTATTAATCATCTTTTTTATTTTAGATTTTAGCAGCATTGAATTTGTTTGCCGTTGGCAGCTATCAGAGGGGTATAGGAAATAATTTGTTAGCCTGCATTAGCCAGCCAATGCTCAGTAGGTGTTTGAAAGAGGGGTCTACGGCATTAGTAAGGCATTGTATGAAAACTTCCCCAGAAATGACGCAGAACGCGAGGAATTGAAGAACAGGTTTTTTTTTAATTACGCTTGTCGGTCTATGCATTTAATCAAAACTCTATTTAGCTTTGACGCCACATTTCATGTCTATAATACAGTTGGAATAGTTGATGGCACACATATTGCAATTGTAAAACCGACAGAAGCACAAAACAAAGATGCGTTTGTAAATAGAAAAGGTGACCACAGTTTGAATGTCCAAATAGTATGTTTTTATTTAATAAATATTAATACTAAATGTACAGTAATTGAAAACTAAATTTAATATTTTTAAGATTTGTGATGCTCGCTTGAGAATTTTGACTTTCCTTCTATTCCCGAAAGTTTGCCTCTAGCAAAAGCACTGTTCAATTCCATGGAATTGGTTAGCCTTTCCTTCTGCTCTACCGTGACTTTGGTCGTCATTTTTCGCTTTCCTTCCATTTTCTCACGAACTAAACAAAAAATAAAACATATTGTTGCGGTATGGTACGCAGAAGTAATATCGTGTGATTATTCACATACTGCTTTTCTATAAGAAACACAAATCTTTAACAATAATCAACAAATTTATCAAATGAATAGTTCAACACAAATACAATAAGTAAAACATACTTACCAAATAACAACAGCAATTAAAACACAATTTTTAATAGAAATTAGAAAATGTGGAAAATAGCACGTAATTACCAGTACAAGACGTGGTAACATAAACAGGAATAATGAGAACTTTAGATCACGAAATTCCCTAAAGATTTCAAATGCACATTCATTATTGTGACGTCATTGATAGATAAGATCTCAACTCAATATTTTTGATTGAGAGACTCAGAAAAGCCCTACAGTACCCAAAACCGAAATAGATATTTCAAGTAAATTATACCTGCCACACCAACCCGTTTACAAGCAAACCCTATACGGTCCTAAATTAAGAGTTCTTTTCAATGCGTCGGCGAAAAGTACAAATAGTCGAAGCCTAAACGATAACACAATGACAGGCCCAACTTTACAACAGGATTTATTTTCAATTCTCTGCAGATTTAGAACGTAATTACCGCCGACATAAGGCAAATGTATCGTATGATACTTGTAGAGAAGGTCGACCAAGAATATCAGAGTAATTTATGGCGGGACAACCCCAATAAACCAATTGAGACCTTTCGCTTGAAAACTGTAACCCACGGCACATGTGCACTAGGGTGGAGCGAAAATAAACATTTTTGAATTTCATGTAGCCTATATGCGGAATAGTTGCCTTTGATTAAATGTAATTACTGTGCAAAATCTCATTTAAATCGTATTTGTCCTTTGGATGCCAAAACGAGCTTGTTTTTTTAGCATTGTACTATAAATAGCCAAAAAACTTGTATAGTTTTTAAGTAAATGCAAATAATATTTAGGTCGATTTGAGCTCTTACTACATTAATTTTAATACAAATTGACCATAGACTTCAGAAATAATCATCTAGTCGTGTCTTGGCAACAAGCGCTTGTTGCAGGGCAAGGTGCTTCAGTTTAACAGTATTGCAGTGCAGTTGTTTCGGTAGCGTTGTTTCTCTTTCGTGAATAAGTTTATTTTTATATTACATCTATCTGAAAATATGCGTCAAACGCGTTTAGACTCGTTCTGCCCGGTGTTTGGTGAACCAAAAACGTTTAAAGGCAATACACTTCCAACCTATGCCGACATTATTAGACATTATTTGTTTTTAAGACAAGAACTTTTAAATTTAAATAAACAAGATCCGAGTTTGGGTAATGAGTGTTTATCGTTGATAAACGAGTTAAAAGTTTTGTGGGAAAAAAGTTCTATTTCTGTAGTATCTGACCAACAAATAATACACAAGATAAAGGAGTATCACAAGAAATATCGCGTTATTAAAAAGCCTATAAAAAGGATGGCAAGTTAAATATGTCACACAAAGTTATTCGTTTTAGAGAATTTGGTGAAAAACAATTATTTGATATTTCATTGTGTAAATGTAAAGATTTTTTGAAGTGTTCTTGCAAAATTAAAGTCCCTAAAAATGAAAGGAGCTTTTTAACAGACCAGAGCACTTTAAGGAAAATGGTTATTGGCAAAATTGATATAAAGACAACTAAAATCCTTGAAAATAGATTAGAACGTAAAAAGAATGCTGACCAGAGAACGAAGCAAAAATCCAAAGAGGACGGTGGCATTTGTCAAGTAACATCAAGTGCATGGAAAGATTACCCTAGGAGCCCCAGTGCTTCGTCCAACGACAGTATCGACCTTCAACTTCCAAAAAATGTTGAAATCTTAAACGCGCCTTCTACTTCTCAGATGAGAACAAAACTCTCTTCTTTGGCACAGGCTTGTGATCGCACAGGAGTCTCAGACAGATCCGCTGCAATTCTTGTAAATGCTGCCCTAAAAGACTTGGGAATAATAACAGCGGAAGAATCATCCAAAATTATAGACCGCAGTAAAATTAGGAGAGAAAGAGTTAAGACTCGCAAGAATTTAAAAAAGAAACACGAAGAAGAAATAACCTGTGTCTATGGAATATATTTTGATGGGAGAAAGAATAAAACTTTTATTCAAGTAAAGGAAGGAGATTCTCTTTCAAGAAAGACAATCACAGAAGAACATATAGTATTAGTTGCTGAACCGGGTTCGGTTTATCTCGGTCACATAACTCCGTCATCTGGAAGTGCTCAAAATATTAAAACAAGCCTATTGGAATTTCTGGAAAAAAACATAGATATTTCCGAGGTGCAAGCAATTGGATGCGACGGGACAGCGGTAAATACAGGTTATAAAAATGGAATAATACGGCAACTTGAACAAATACTATTGAACTGATTCTACCATTGTCTTCTCATGGTTAGCAGAACTATCAAATCAGCGGAAACAATATGTCATAAATCGGGTTGCACAAATTCAATTAACTGAAGAAGAATGGCACCATGTTCGTTCTGGAGATAATCCAGCCGACGTAATATCAAGAGAAATATATCCCCAACAGTGCAATACTATGGTGGCATGGTCCTTAGTGATTATTAAAGGCCACATATGAATTGCATACGTTATTAACAACTGCTAACTCCAATAAGACAGAAATCACGGCCAGTCAGAGAGAAAGTCAATGAGTAGTATTAACATAATTAAAATAGAATCGGAGTTACCGATCATCACAAAAATGTCATCATTTCAAAAATTGCTGCATGTTGTTGCTTATTGCTTTAGGTTCATTAATAACTGTAAAAACAAAATAAAGTTTGAAAGGTCATAAAGAACGGTCGAAATAAAGTAGGTAGGATTAAAATTTAAAGGCGTATCAGCCTCTTGGGTTATTCACGCCATAAACTATATAATGAAATATCCTAACATTTATAAACATATATTGTGTAAAAATAAAATCAATTAATTGTAAAATATTATAAAGAGGATTAAAAATGTTTGTATAAATGAACAGAATGTACATGCTTAAAATTGTAAAAATAAAAGATATTGTAATATATTATTAATGAGCGCTGTAAAAATTACATAATTAAATAAACATAAAGACAAAATTAGCACTTTTAAGCAAAGGCAAATAGACCACTATTCCTGGGGAACAGGACGACTCTGTCACTCATTGTCGAATGGTCACCAAGAGCCACCGACAGGTCATGTGACAGACCCGCCCGGTATCGCTGTTCGGTAAACTGGGAGCACTCCAACAAAACGCGCGCCACTGTCAAAGCAGTGTCACACGTTTCGCACATCGGAGCCTCCTCTCGGCGCAGACGATGATCATGCGTCTACCAGGCGTGTCCTATCCGGAGTCTCGCCACAGCGACCTCCTCCTTTCGGGATGCCCTATGGGACGAATCCCATGCCTTCACGTTTTGCTTAACATTCCTGAGCTTATTTTGTTCTATGTGACTCCACCTTTCTTGCCATTGGTTTATGATCAGATGCTTGAAATGACCCTTGAGGTCTTCTGCAAGAACCCGATCAAAATCAATGGTAGCCCTGGACAACGCTCGTTTAGCTGCAGCGTCAGCTGCTTCATTCCCGCGAATACCAACATGACTCGGTACCCAAATAAAGCGCACGATAGATCCTTTTGACGATAGTGTCATCAAGGTTGCTTGTATCTGCTGCAAGAGAGGATGTTTAGGGTACAAAGAATCAATTGCTTTCAAAGCGCACATCGAGTCCGACACAATGACGAAAGAATTACGTGCGAGTCTACAAATATAGAGAAGTGCTTGGTAGAGTGCATACAGCTCTGCCGTGTATACGGACGAGAGTTTGTGAAGACGAAACTCACATGCACTTCTTGCCGATATATAAGCAGATGCAACCCTGTCGTTGCTCTTCGAACCGTCGGTGTAAATGCGAATCCATTGCCGATAGTTGGCAATGATTCGAGCAAACTCACGTTGGAACAGAATGGGTGGAGTAGCGGATCGATCTAGCTTTGAAAGCGCATAGTTGGTATTCGGACGGGAGAATGTCCAAGGAGGAAAGGGGCTGAAAGAAGTGTCTGGGGTTGAAGGAAGTTCAAAATTAACTTCTCCAAAAGTATTGCGAGTTCTGATAGAAAAGGAAACCACCGAACGAGCCCTTCTGTCATAAATCTGCGCAAACTGTTGACCAAAGACAGTGTCAAAAACCAGGTGATATGGTTTCGACTTCATGGCTGCCGTGTAGTTCATGGTCAAAAGCCTGCGACGATCATACAGAGAAGGCCCGGCAGCTTCGCACAATACACTTGGTATTGGTCTGGTACGAAAAGCACCAGTAGAAAGACGAATACCAGTATGGTGTATCGTCTCAATGATTTTGATAACGGATCGCCTCGCAGACAGCGTCGAAATTTTAGGTTTTCAAAAAAAAGGCCGCATTAGTAGGACTAATTTTTAATTATCTTCTCTATAAAATTCTAATGTTTTGTATTTTTTTATTTATAGTTTGAAAAATAGCTAGATTTGTTAAGACAAATATAATAAATAAAATATTAAAGTTGTTATATTTACTATATAAATTATATAGAGACATCGCCCTTGTGGCACAATGCTGCTACGCATAAAAACGCTTACGAGACATTATCATATCTCTTCATATAAATAAGCTTGTTAGAAAATAAGTCGTTAGTTCTTATAGAGTTGACTCAGATTACTCATTTATCACTTTAGTGTTCTTAAAATAAATGTTTTTAAAAACGAATTTTCTTATTGTAAAAACATAATTTATATAAATCATCCAACTTACAACAACAGCATATTAATTCAGGTATTAAAGAACGATGTTTTAGAAACTGCAATTGCAAGCCTGCATCAATTGAATCTTGTCTAGCTAAATTATTCTGTAAGTTTTCCCTAAATCTGTATCGCGTTTAATTTGTTTTTGTATTTTATTACTCTTTTTATCATTCTCTCGATACTCTTTATCATTTCTTAAATTCATTTTATTCTCTTGATTTTTCAAACGCTCCTTATCGACATATTCTTTGTTCATTCTCAGTTTTTTCATATTCTCCATGTTACTTATTCTTTTTTGTTCTTTATATTCATCATTCATTCGCAATTGCTTCATAATCTCCATTGTTACTTATTGTTTCTTTCTCTTTATATTACTCGTTCATTCTTAGCTGTTTCATATATTCTAGGTTATTTATTCTTTCTTTTTCTTTATATTCATCATTCATTCTTAACTTTTTCGTATTCACTGTTATTTATTATTTCTTTATTTTTATATTCGTCATTAACTCGTTACTTTTTCATAATTCCCTTTTTACATTCTCTTTCTTTATCTTTATAATCCTAACTCATTCGGAACTTTGTATATTCTCTATATTACTCATCCTTTTTTTCTCTTTATATTCATTCTTAATATTTTTATATTCACAATATAATATATTTTTTCTTTGTATTTATATGTAACATTCATTCTTAACTCTTTCATAGCCTCTTTATTATTTTCTCTTTTCTTATTTTTATATTCGTCAATCATTCTTAACTTTTTCATATTTTCCTTGGCATTTTTTTTCATAGCACAATATGATTTCTTTTTCATATTTTAGCTTATTATTATTAAATGGGCATTATAAAAGTTTCTTAATTTAGGGGTGGTTATTAAAAAATACAGTATCGTCGATGGAGTAGTTCAGTTGACGGGATGGCCCACAGAGCTACTTGTGCGACTTCCAAGATATTCTGTAATTAAAATACTACCATGAGTGGGTTACACTCAGTGAGAAAGCTGTACAAACAATAATGTCAATAGTACTCATTATATATCACAAAAGGATAACAAAAGGATAGTAGAATATCTGACTGTGAAATAAACAGCCTCACTCTATGCAATATAGCAAAGATCTGTGAGTACTCATGTATCATTTTAGTGTTCTTAAAATAAATGTATTTAAAAACGAATTTTCTTATTGTAAAAACATAATTGGCGCAGTCGGTGGGATTGCAAAAGGCTTTCCAGTTCGAAATCACTAAGTGTTCAATTCGTTAAAAAATTAACAATCGTTGCAGTTCGGAAACACATAGGCCCGAATTCAGCACTCTTCATTAAAGTCTTCGTTAAGCCTTCGTTAGCTAAATAAGGTGTCAGCTCTTAATGAAGGTCTTAGGTATAACCGTATTCAGCACTCTTCTTTAAGCGTTCTTTAACAAAAGATAAGCATTATTGAAATTTGGTCTGGCAACAGCGCGATTTCCATTTTGATTCGGTTGTCAAAAATTGTAGGTTAGAATTATAGTTTTTCGTTAAAAGCAAAACATATCGTTCTAATTTAAATAAACGTAAGTATTGTTATAAATAACGTATAAAAAACGTATTGTGCTTAATAGTATGCAATTCATTTCTTTATTAATATTTTAGATGTCTGAAAAGAAACGTAAACGTGTTGAAAATTTTACAGTAGAGGAGAAAGATTATATTGTCGAATTCGTTAAAGAATTTGCAGAAATTCTTGAATCAAAGCAATGTGACCCAAAAACTTACGCTAAAAAAAGTGAAGCATGGGAGAAAATTGCGGCAAAATTGCAGGCCTGTGGTCACGACAGGTCTGTAAAAACCATTAATAATCTGTACTACAGGATAAAGCAGCATGCTAAGACAGATATAAGTAGTTATAGAAAAGAGATAAAGAAGACAGGCGGAGGAATATTGGAGACGGAACCGACAAGATTAGATTGGGCAGTGCTCGATATATGCCCAATCGACTTCAAAGAAGACGAGTCTCCTTATGACTCAGATTCATGGGTAGGTTTAAAAATTATTTTAATTTTACAATATTTATATAATATTAGAGAGCTACAGTTGAAAAAGTAACGGTTAACGAAACCAACATATTGGATCCGGAAACAGGGATTTTCGCTGAGGTTGCCAGGTAAGGCTCAGTTATATAATCTTATTTTTTTGCAGCTATTTTCAATTGAATTTGTTAACAGAAATATATTAACAAGTAATTTAGTACTGTTCTTAAATGAATGGTATTTTCTACATTAATAAAAACTGATTATTAATAAAAGTTTAAAAAATATATATTTTTTATTATATTCCTTTATATTCTTAAAGTTCCGATCCTGTGATCCCCGAATTCTCCTCCCATAATCCACGCATGCCGGTACGAGAAGAATCTTTCAGTAGTTCCTCTCGGGATAGCTCGGTGGAGGTTATGTCCAGGTTCCGTGTAATCAGTGACTAACTTCTACTTTTAAACGGTATTTATTTTCGGTAAAAACACAGGGTACAACTTAATACACCCTATCGGAGACGGTGTTGCGGATGCTAAAACGTTGATGAGACACCTAGAGGGAAGTAACATAAGTTCTACCTTCGGTGGCAACACCTGCGGTATTATAACAAGAAACTACGAGGTAATCCCTTGGCGGAAACGCAGGCAAGACACCTGGAGAACAGTTAAATAGTGTTAACCCTCGGTGGACACACCTGCAGGTACTATAATAAGAAATTACTAGGTAATCCCTTGGCGGACACGCCGGCAGGATACCTGGAGAACAGTTACACAGTGGTTACCCTCGGTGGACACACCTGCAGGTACTATAATAAGGAACAACTTGGTGATCCCTTGGCGGACACGCCGGCAGGATACCTGGAGAACAGATAGACAGAGTTTTACCCTCGGTGGATACACCTGCAGGTACTATAATAGAAACTACTAGGTAATCTCTTGGCGGACACGCCGGCGAGATACCTGGAGAACAGTTAGACAGAGTTTTACCCTCGGTGGACACACCTGCAGGTACTACAGTAAGACTACTAGGTGATCTCTTGGCGGACACGCCGGCGAGATACCTTAAGAACGGTTAAGCCCAGCAATGCAAATAAATACGGTAGTTAGTTAGTCTCACCACGTGTGTTTCGGCATCGGTATCGAGATATGAACAGAGATACGGTGTGTTAATAATACGGTCCTTTAGCCAGAGCTATCGGTGATCGACTGTCTTTTGATAAGAGATGTAGGCCCTTTTTATATCAATCGGGGTATAGGTGAATACATGAGTAAAACAAAGATAAAAATACTATCCAAGCCGATTTTTGGTTTTGACTAGATAACGGACAGAAAATATCGGCAGAGCCTAGTATTTTTGGTCGATGACCTGACTTTAACAATTCCAAAAAAACAAAAATGCATCGGCCGGGCTCGAACCACAGGGCCGTAGTCGACTATGCTGCCGCGCCGCTACGGCTTACTTATAATATAACATACATCTTAACATATTAATAACGAGGGTTTTAACATCGGAAAACATACTTCGTTACACCCTCCTCTTACTTCGGCAAAACAAAAAAACAGTATCATGTTTCCCTCAAAATTATAATATAAAAAAAATTAACTTAACAAAAAAATTAATTAATCTCAAAAAAATATAAATCAAAAATAAACAAATAAAACAAGAAAGTCTCTTAGTCTCTTGGCCCCCCAGTGACTACCGTCACATATTTGACGCCTCCGTCTTCTCGGGGCACCAGGATACGCACCCTTCGGCGGTGCCGTTTATTGCTCGGGATTAGAGCGTTGTAGGTTTTCGGGGCTGCCGGGGTGGTGGCCTTCTGCGGCCGGGGGGGCAGGGGGGCTAGGGGAGTGGTGGTCCGGTCCTCCGGGGACTCGATCGGTGACGTGGTTAAGTCGAGCACGTCTTGGTGGACCCACGCGGGCCTCTTCCTCAGTTGCGGAGGGGTTGTCTGGGCGGGGTGGGGCCGCTTTGCGTTTGGCCGGGATTTGGGCGCGACCGCCCTGGTTGGCGCTGGCCGCGTCGGGGGGCGCTTCTTCGGCGCCGCTGATGGCGCTGCTGGGTGTGGTAATGGCCTTGGAAGATCGGGCCTCCAGGCCCGGACGCCGGGTGGTCGGTGGCCCCGCCTAAACACCACTACTGGCGGCGCTTTGAAGGGTGGCATCATTCGGGGTGGTCCCCGGGGTGCTGGCTTTGGCAGGGGCTGGGGCAGCCACCGGTTGACTTCCCTCATCTCAGGGGAAGTGATGGAGGACAGCTCCCGGGTGCCCCTGGTGGGGGTTGACGTCCCATCCGGAGTACTGTGAAAAACAAAGATTAGTCGTGGTACTTTTTCAGATCTTTAATATGTATGCGCCGTAGTGTTTTCCCTGCTCCGTTCTCTAGGTCGTAGACCTGAGGGGAAACTCGGTTCTTCACGGTCCAGGGACCGGAGTATCTTGGTGCTAGTTTGGCGGCAATGCCGCGGGTTGCGATGGAGAGCGGGTGCTCCCTTCGGAGGACGAGTTCCCCAGGTTGGAACTGCCCAGCTCGTCTGCGCAGATTGTAGTGATGCGCTTGCCCGGTGGCCGCTCGGGCGATGTTGATGCGCGCCAGGTCCTGGGCTGATTTCAGAGCTCTCATCTTCTCTAGGTGGTGCTTTGGCACACCTTCTTCTTGTACATCTTCGGAGGCGACTTGCCCGTAGGTGTTTGGAAGTAGGGGTTCACTCCCAAAATTCAAGTAAGCAGGCGAAAAGCCAGTGCTGGTGTGGCGGCAGGAATTAATGGCTAGAGTGAATTCTGGCAGGTGAGCGTCCCATGTTTTATGGTTGTCTCCGCAATATTGCGCGAGCATCGGTTTCAGTACACGGTTGACCCGCTCGACGGGGTTGGCCTGAGGCGTGTAGGGCGGGGCGGATTCGGTAACTGTCTAGTGTCTGCCTGACCAAGTTGTTGTTGAATTCCGTCCCATTATCCGAGATGAGGATTTTCGGACATCCATACCGGCAGATAACTAGCTCCCGTAGGGCTTTGGTTATCGTGGTCGCGGTAGCTTTGCGGAGTGCCCTGCACTCGACCCACTTGGTCATGCGGTCTTGGAAGGCGATGATATATTCGTGGCCACTTGCGGTACGGGGTAGTGGCCCCACAATATCGGTACTCACCACCTCCCAGGGTTTGGTGATACGCGGCGGCCCCATGGTTCCACCCATGGCGTTCTGTGTAGCCTTGTAGGTCTGGCAACTTTGGCACCGCCGTACATATTTTGTGCCGTCGCGGAACATGCCCGGCCAGTAGTATCGTAGGGCCAGTCTCGCCAGTGTTTTGGCGATGCCCATGTGCCCGGCCTCTGGTCGGTCATGACATTCAGTGAGGACCTGGAGCCGGTCTCCAGTCGGGACGCATCGTTTCCAGGCCCGTTCGGGTTCGGTGTCGGACAGGTCGGTCGGGTCCCAGAATTTCCGATGCAGCTGGTCCTGGATGACTTGGTATTCGGGATGATCTTGGGGTTTTTCCCTTACGTCGGCTATCTTATGGTCGTACCATGAGCAGCCGGTGGTGATGGTGGCAAGGCTGGCCAGTGGTTCGGTAGTAGGGAGTGGCATTCTGCTGATGGTGTCGGCCAGATGGTTCAATGCCCCTTTCCAATACTCCACTTCGAAATCGTACTGTTGCAACAATACTGCCCAGCGGGCGAGGCGGCCGGTCGGATTTCGTAGGGCGTTCAGCCAACGTAACGCTTAGTGGTCGGTGACCACCGTTAATTGGTACCCCTCCAGATACATCCGCATCTTTTGTATGCCCCATACAATGGCTAGACATTCCTTTTCGATGACGGAGTAATTTTTTTCAGCGGGGGAGAGGGATCGGCTAGCGTAGGCGATCACGTGCTGGTTCTCATTCGTACCCTGAATCAAAGCAGCTCTTACTCCGTAATCAGATGTGTCGGTTTGTAAATAGAATCGCTGGTTGAAATCGGGACAGGCGAGTACTGGTGCTGTGGTAAGACAGCTTTTTAACTGGTCGAATGCCCGTTGCTGTTCGGTGCCCCAGTTCCAGGGTCTCTGTTTTTGCAACAGCTGGGTAAGTGGGGCCGCTTGTCGCGAGAAATCGATGATAAACCGTCGATACCATGAAGCAGCGCCGAGGAATTGTCGTAGCTGGCGGACATTACTTGGCGGTGAAATCTGCGTGATGGCCTCGACTTTCTCCGGGTCAGTTTGTATACCATCTTTAGTGATGACGTGCCCGAGGTATTTGATGGATCTAAGGCCAAATTGGCATTTCTGGGGGTTTATTCGTAGGTTCGCGTTTTTAAGTCGTCGGAAAACCTCCTGGAGGTGCTTCAGATGGTCTTGCATGGTATTACTGATGACGACGATGTCGTCCAGGTAAGCGAACGCATGCGGTTCCATCTCTGGTCCGATGATTCGGTCTAGCAGCCGCTGGAAGGTTGCGGGGGTAGCGTGTAGCCCAAACGGCATAACCCGAAATTGGAAGAGGCCGCGGCCCGCCACTGTGAAGGCCGTGAGGGGCCGGCTCTCGGGTGTGAGCGCTACCTGCCAGTATCCGTTTTTCAGGTCGATTGTTGAGAAGTATTTGGCGGCTCGTAGTTTGTCAAGTATTGCGTTGATGTATGGCAGTGGATACGCGTCTTTCTCGGTGACCTCGTTTACCTTACGGAAGTCGATACAGAATCGTGGTTTTCCGTCTTTCTTTCGCACGATTACGGTCGGTGAACTCCATGGACTTCGGGCAGGTTCGATTATGCCCTCGGACAACATTTTATCCACTTCTTCGTTGATAACATGCTGCATTTTCGGATTGCGTGGCATGTATCGTTGTTTGATAGGTTGATTGTGTTTCAGGCGGATCTGGTGTTCTAGCAAAGGCGTAACCCCTTTCAGTTCCTCAAACTTTGGAAGTTCCTGTTTGAGGAGGTCGGCCAATTTATCTTCGTCAGGGCGTTCTGCCTCGGTTGTGATTTTGGCGAGTACGGGCTCTGGGCGAGTTTTTACCGGTGTTCTCAATTTCTGGGAGGCGGGGGAATGTAACGCCGCGATGGATGCAGGCGGCCGGTCGAACGTGATTTGCTGTTTCCACGGGTGGATTGTCATTTTGAAGGATTTCATGATATCCATCCCCAGGATCATGTTCGTGGTCAGTGACGGTAGGCTCAAAAGCCTGACTCGTCTCCATATGCCAGCGATAACGCATCCTATTGTGATCGCTCCGGTAATCGGTACAATGCTACCATCAGCCATTTGTGCCTGAGCTAGAGGAGTTTTTTCCAGCGGGTTGTCTATATCGCGGTATTGGTCCGCGATTTCTGAGTTAATGTAGGAGTATGTGGCCCCGGTGTCTAACAGCGCTACTATGGGCTGGTCTTTGATACGGACTTCAATGTACAGGCGGTTGTCTCCTGTCTCTTGACACTTGACGGATGGTAGGGGATGCGTGTGAACGACATCAGGGATTACTCTGCGGAACTGACCCTTCCCTGATGTGGGACAGTCCGGTTGGCGTTTCCCGCCGTGGTAATCCCGCAGCAGTCCCTGGTAAGCACGTCGCGGCGACCACATTTGGAACAGAACTTTCTTTGTGGATTTCGGCATCCGGTCCAAAAGTGTCCTGTCTCTCCACATCTCCAACAAGTTGGTGGGCTTCCCTCGGTGGTACGTAGGGCGGGTGTGCCTGGGGCAACGGGTTCCACCGTGGAAATTCGTGGAGCTCGGTTGCTCTTCATGTCTCGCTGGAGACGCTCGAAGTTGTCGATTTCCAAAATCAACTCGCGCATTGTGTTGAAATCACGCCGCTTGATATATTGCCGGTATTCGGGTAGTAGGTTGTTGTATACGCGGAATAGTGTCTGTTCTTCAGACATGCCCCTATGTCGGCGAATCTGTGTCTGTATGTCGATCAGATATTCGCACCCGGTTTCGTGGGTTTTCTGTTTTCGGTTGCCTATTGATTCCTCGAGACGTAAAATGTAGTCCGCGGGTAAATAATAGGTCCGGAAGTCAATAAGAAAATCTCCCCAATTGGTCCAGAGGTCCCGGTTGTTCCGGAACCAAAGAAGTGCTGATCCCCGCAATAATTCGGGTAGAGCGGCGATCAGTTGGTTTGCGTCCACCCCGTAGCTGTCTTTCAGCTCTGCCAGCCTTTCGAGGAAGGTGACGCCATCGGTTTTGCCGTCGAAAAAAGTGTTCCATTTGCGGACCATCTCGCAGATGTTGCGAGGTCGGCCAAGAGCTACCTCAGTAGGTGGTGCCATCCCGTGTGTGCAGGTGCATAGCTGGTGGGTGGGTCTACATTTGATGGACCAGCCCGGTTCTCGGTGCTGGTTGCCAATAGCAGTGGTTTAGCACGCAGGTGCTGTGCCATCCGTTGTGCTCAAGCCACGGTTGGCAAGTTCTTGGGTGAGCGCGGTTTTACGTAGATTGTAGATCCAGGAGGTAGCAGTATCCTTTGGTGGATCGATCTCGGGTTCGGTGTCAGATACTTCGGAGTCAGACATGTTGCTTGCTTGCTGCGGTAGTTTTTGCTCGGGCGCCAATCAGAAGGAGGGGGGAGAACTTTGAGACGGTATTTGGGGAAGGAGTAAGGGAAGGGGCGGAGACGGTGCGTGCGGGTCCGGGATAGCTCGGTGGAGTTTATGTCCAGGTTCCGTGTAATCAGTGACTAACTTCTACTTTTAAACGGTATTTATTTTCGGTAAAAACACAGGGTACAACTTAATACACCCTATCGGAGACGGTGTTGCGGATGCTAAAACGTTGATGAGAGGGAGGTAACATAAGTTCTACCTTCGGTGGCAACACCTGCGGTATTATAACAAGAAACTACGAGGTAATCCCTTGGCAGAAACGCCGGCAAGACACCTGGAGAACAGTTAAATAGTGTTTACCCTCGGTGGACACACCTGCAGGTACTATAATAAGAAGCTACTAGGTAATCCCTTGGCGGACACGCCGGCAGGATACCTGGAGAACAGTAACACAGTGGTTACCCTCGGTGGACACACCTGCAGGTACTATAATAAGGAACCACTAAGTGATCCCTTGGCGGACACGCCGGCAGGATACCTGGAGAACAGATAGACAGAGTTTTACCCTCGGTGGACACACCTGCAGGTACTATAATAAGGAACTACTAGGTGATCCCTTGGCGGACACGCCGGCAGGATACCTGGAGAACAGATAGACAGAGTTTTACCCTCGGTGGACACACCTGCAGGTACTATAATAGAAACTACTAGGTAATCCCTTGGCGGACACGCCGGCAGGATACCTGGAGAACAGATAGACAAAGTTTTACCCTCGGTGGACACACCTGCAGGTAGTATAATAGAAACTACTAGGTAATCTCTTGGCGGACACGCCGGCGAGATACCTGGAGAACAGTTAGACAGAGTTTTACCCTCGGTGGACACACCTGCAGGTACTACAGTAAGACTACTAGGTGATCTCTTGGCGGACACGCCGGCGAGATACCTTAAGAACGGTTAAGCCCAGCAACGCAAATAAATACGGTAGTTAGTTTGTCTCACCACGTGTGTTTCGGCATCGGTATCGAGATATGAACAGAGATACGGTGTGTTAATAATACGGTCCTTTAGCCAGAGCTATCGGTGATCGACTGTCTTTTGATAAGAGATGTAGGCCCTTTTTATATCAATCGGGGTATAGGTGAACACATGAGTAAAACAAAGATAAAAATACTATCCAAGCCGATTTTTGGTTTTGACTAGATAACGGACAGAAAATATCGGCAGAGACTAGTATTTTTGGTCGATGACCTGACTTTAACAATTCCAAAAAAACAAAAATGCATCGGCCGGGCTCGAACCACCGACCCACAGGGCCGTAGTCGACTATGCTGCCGCGCCGCTACGGCTTACTTATAATATAACATACATCTTAACATATTAATAACGAGGGTTTTAACATCGGAAAAACATACTTCGTTACAATATATATATATATATATATATATATATATATATATATATATATATATATATATATATATATATATATATATATATATATATATATATATATCTATATATATATATTTTTTTTAATATAACTAAATTATTGATTATTTGTAAAATGTGATTCAATAAATTTTTTTCTGAAAATATTTCCTACTACATTTTGATTGGGGTCATTGGGGGATTCGTCGTCTGAATCAGAATCACTTGAATCTTCATTATCTAAAAGTTATCATCGTATTTTACTCTTTTCAACATTAAATAATTAAATGCTCTACCATATTCCCACTCATCATCAAAATTTAGTTTTATGTTGTACAATACTGCCATGGCGGAAATGCACGCATGTGCAGTGGGCAGTGAAACTTGCAGACTATTTCGCAAGCTTTTGAACATGCCCTTCCAGCGCCCAAAACAGCATTCTACAATTACTCTGGTGCGCTTATGCGCAGAGTTGTATGCTTCTTCTGCTGGGTTTCTTGTTCGAAATAAGGGAGTTAATAAATGTCTATTGCACGGATAACCACTATCCCCCAGCAAAATGCCTTTGATTGTAGAATTCTATAACAAGATTAATTTCAAACGGGAAAATAAATTTTAATTTAAAATTGGCGCGCAGATGTAAAGAATAAGAAGAAAACAGACTGAACTACCTAAAGGCGCATGTGCATTTACGCCACTTGCGCTTATCGTTTAACAGATAGTTTTTTAAGCAAGCATGTGTCTGTATCGGAAGTTTAATTTAAATTACACTTCATATTTATAGTTTATATTTTTAGAATACCTGAAGGTCGTCTTTCAATGAACAATTTGCCCAAATACGTGCATCATGCGTGCTTCCACGCCATCGAGCAACGATATCTATAATCCTAGTATTAGCATCGCATACAACTTGTACATTAAGTGAGTAAAAGCCCTTCCAATTACAATATAAAAGCGGTTGTGCACCATCGGGATTTTTTACTTTTATGTGTGTGCAATCTAGGCACCCGAAAACTCCGGGGAACTGTGCAATATTGAAAAACTGCTGTTTTACTGCTGCTAAATTTGCCGGAATTTTCACGAATCTTGGAAGTTTGGAGGCTATTATTCGGGAAATTTTAAATATTATCCGAGAAACTGTGGCTTGACTAACACCGTGTAAATCACCTTTAATAGTTGCAAATAAGTGGGTTACCAATATGAAATGTATTTACAATTAAAGATTATTACCTAGTTCTACTAGATAACATCCCTTCGCAAAATATCTTAACGTTATCAATACTTGTAGGGCAGGTGTTATATTTATTTTTTGTGTCGAAATTGGTTCAATTTCGTTTGAAATCATTTCGATCACAAATTTCAACGCGTCTTTCGTTAAACGATACCTTTTCTTAAATTCTTTTTCGTTATATTTTTCAAAAATATCTTCACGCTGACGAACATTCCGCCTCATAAATTGATTTACCCCAAATCCCTCACGAACATTTACGATTAATTCAATTTCGCGGGCATAGTCGGCCATTTTGATACTAAATACAAGCTTAAAGACGGTACCTACCTTGTTTAGCTACAAGTCATTAAATAAACAGTTAAATAACCTTCTTTAGCACTAAAGATGACAGTTGAATACGCATTTTTAGAGATGTTTCTTTAAAACGCCTAATGAAGCTTCTTTAACTTTAACGGAGAGTGCTGAATTCGAGCCATAGTGTTCAATTCGTTAAAAAACTGACAACAGTCGAAGTTCGGAAACACATAGTGCTTAATTCGTTATAAACTGAAAATCCGTCGATTTCAATCGTTAATTTGCTGAAACCTACAACTAAAAGAACAGCATCCAGTGTCAAAGCAAGATCAGTGCCGTCACAACAGTCAGAGCCAGAATCAACTTCATCAACATACCAACCGCTGAGTATCCACAAAAGTCAACCTATTCCTCCTGGTCGTACGAGATCCGTGCCGTCGCTCCAGTCAGAGCCAGACTCCATCCCTACACCAGCAATCAACGCGAGTGAAAATCGCCCCAATGCAAACGAAGATTGCAACAATATATATATTAACGTAAGTCAATTTAACTTGACCATTATAAAAAAAGAAAAGTAACAAAAGTTACAACAATTAAACAAAACGTTGATATTTTGTTTTAATCAAAGTCAATTATTAAAAAATGACTACAGAACCTATTGTAATGTCACATTTAAACAAGGACATGTTAATTTTCCTTGATATATTTCCAAGTTTTGATAGAAATGTTAAAACTTTTTATGATTTTATAACTTCAACTGACGAAGTTATTAAAATTTTAAATCAGTCAAACCCAAGTGTAATCACAAAAACATTAATAATATTTTCATAAAAAAAAATTGTTGGCCCCGCTAAAGAATTATTGTCCGGTAATAACATTAACTCATGGCAAGAATTAAAAACCATTTTAGTACTAAATTACGAAGATAAACGTAATGAAGCCCCATTAGTAATCGAAATTTGTGAACTTAAACAACTAGCAGAACCACTTTTTCTTTTTTATAACAAATATTCCGAATTGCTTTTACTATTTAAAAGTAAAGTAGAATTAACTCTGAGAGGAAACGAACTCGTACACATGACAAACCGTACAGATCACAACTAAGTGCTAGACACCCAAAGACATTAGAGGAAATATCTAATCTAATCACAAACGATTTACAATATATTAAAAATCAACCAAACCAGCTAAAAACTTCATACCAGGCAAATATTACTCAAAAACAATTACCATACCAAACACTCAGACCCTATCAGTCACCAATGACCAAATATCCAATTCAGCAACATTAATTCCCAAGATCACCATCTCAATCAAGATTCCCTAATAGACCAACACCAATGTACTCGAACATATAAACCAATCATTAAATTCCAACCCCTACCTATATATACGAAGAACTGAATAATATTGAACAAAATCAAGAAAATGATTTTGAGTCCGAACAAGATCCAATCATCCCCGAAATGTATGAAATTAATAACGAAATATCAGACGAAAATGAAGATGAAAATTTTCATGCAACCACCGAATCAAACTTGAATCCCTAACTATCAAAATGATAAGTAACCTACCATATATTAAATTACATGATCTTTACGTTTTAATTGATACTGGTTCTTCCCAAAATTTTATTAATAAAGATTATGTTTATAAACATAAATCAAAATTTAAATTGTTTCGAGAAAATTTTACAATCAACAACGAGAGTGAATCTGGCAGCTTGAACTAGCAGCCGATTCGAAAAAGCGGCTAACCAAGGCCAACTAGATACATAAACTAATGTTGACTAAATACGCATGTTTCACTTCATTATTGATAATAAATAATAACTATTATATAAATTATTGATTTTCTATACTTCATAGAATCAAAATATATATAAATTATTGGCAGGCGCTCTTCGGAACACATAGAAAAAATCATTTCTTTAACATTTTCACGAATTTCAAGTTCTAAGTCTAACATTATTATTAGCAACAATTGTCTGTCTTCCAAATTAATATCAGTTAGTCGTTATCAATCATAGCAATTAAATATGTATAAAAATTATTGGTCAGTGCCCTTCGGTACACTTAGAAAAAAAAAATTCTTTAAGGATTTCACGAATTTCAAGTTCAGAGTCTAATATTATTATTAGCAACAATTGTCTATCTTCCAAATTAATATCAGTTAGTTATTATTAATCAAAGAAATTAAATATATAAAAATTATTGGTCAGTGCCCTTCGGAACCCTTAGAAAAAAAATAATTTCTTTAAAATTTTCACGAATTTCTAGTTTAAAGGCTAATATTATTATTAGCAACAATTGTCTGTCTTCCAAATTAATAACAATTAATCAATATCAACCATAGTAATTAAATATATAAAAATTATTGGTCAGTGCTCTTCAGAACTCTTAGAAAAAAAATCATTTCTTTAAGATAATCACGAATTTCAAGTTCAAAGTCTAATATTATTATTAGAAACAATTGTCTGCCTTCCAAATTAACATCAGTTAGTCATTATCAACCATAGCAATTAAATATATAAAAATTATTGGCCTGTGTTCTGTTTAAAACCTAAACAGAAAAAGATATCAAAGTACGATATTCGTCCATAAGACATCCACAACAACCGTCGTACCCGAAGATTTGATTGAAACCTTAATTTTGCACTATCACTTTGAAATTGGGCACTTTGGTGCGGCTAAAGTTTTTGAAATAATAAAACATCTGCTTCATTTTCGCGGTATGGTAAAACGAATTGGGCGTAGAATCAAATCATAAGATATTTGTCAACCCGCAAAATATCCCAATTCTTATTTAGAAGGTACATTACAACCCGTTTTAGCATCGAGTAAGGGGGAGTTAGTAGCTTTACTATTGTATTTGTGGTCGTAGATTTGTTCTCTAAATTGGTGCAATTATATGCTTTGCACCGAGCCACCGCCACCACGTGTGTCAATAAAATTATGAACCATTTTTCTAAAATAATTAAACCAATGAATATACTCAGTGATCACGGTACGAAATTCACATCAGAACATTGGATTAAAACCTTAACAGAAAAAGATATCAAAGTACGATATTCGTCCATAAGCCATCCACAATCAAATCCCTCCGACAGGATTATGCGAGAACATGGTAGGATTTTTCGTACGTATTGTCACAATAAACATACGACTTGGGCAAATCAGTTGTCAAATATTTGCGAATGTTTCAATAGCATACGACACTCAAGCACCGGGCTAACGCCATTTGAAATAATATTTAACAAGAAACCGCCGCGGCTTGTAGACGGAATTGTCAATCAGATCATAGGTGTTCCAACCAGCACAAAACCTGCAGAGGTAGAAGAAAAAGAGTTAATCATAAACTAAAACATTAGACCAAGTTACGTAGTGGAAAATTTATGAAAGATGATCAATGTGAATTAGGAGATAAGGTTTTGCTCCGCGGTAACCCGGTTTCTAATATGAAAGAAAAGATATTTCACAAATTTTGTTTGTTGTATGAGAGCCCTTACGAAATTATTGGCAAGCCGTATCTTAATGCGTACGTGCTAAAAGACATTAAAACAGGGAAGGTGCGGGGTACTTTTAATATAAGGTCGCTCAAACGATATTATGAATAAATGGTATTTTATAGACAGAGTTTAATTTAGTTTTGATTTATACAAGTAGTTTAGTTAGTTATAGTTCCGGAATTCAGGGTAGTTTAGAAAAAAAAAACCCCCGAAGAAAGGATAGGAGTGGTTCTCAAGTGAGCAATATGTTAGATTTTCGAGAAAAACACTTGAGCAAAACGTAAGTTTAGGGCCACACAGTCCGAGAGTGTTAGTTAGTATACTACAGTCTATTTGAATAAAACTAGCAGCAGAAGTTTAAATCTAAGTTTGTTTAGTTTTTTGGAAAAAAATATGCAACGCAAATTTAGCAACAACTTCAAGAATCTGTTTAATGCCAATAAAATGTTCAAAACTAAAGGCAAGTGAGCGCCTCCTCCTCCGAATGAAAAGCGGGCATAGACTGCGGCCCAGACTAAAGGACGGCCAGTGTTGTTCGAACGGCCTAAAACACCGGGCCGCGAAATAGATCTCGCGGGGTTACAAGCAGTATCCGTCGCAAACGTCAGTGAAATGGACTTGGGAATAGAACCCAAACCACCAGGAACAAACGAGTCCACTCCAGTTCCGCAGAAAACGCCAGCGGCGATTTATCGCGCCATAAAAAAAAGAAAGCGTGGTAAAGGGCATCATCGAAGAGGACAATTAAAAAAGATAAAACAACGCCCCTCAACCCACAAGCGTTAAGTGATGGACTTTCGGTGTCAGGTTTAAAAATATATATATTTAGAGACAGTTAGTGAATAAGTTGTGGTTGTTCGTGTTATGTGTTCGGGTCCTGGAGTCTCTCCGAGAATATGGGTAATGTCTGGTAGGGGAGCTTGTGCTTTATTCTAGATGTTGTGTTGTGTTGCCTGGTTTGTGTGATGTTTTGTGTAAGTTTGTTTGAGTTTAGTTGTGTTTTGTAAAATTTTTGTGTTGTGTTTTGTATGTGTTGTTTTATGTATGGTATGTTAGCTTCGTTGTGTAGTTGTGTTATTCGAGTGTACCTTCCAGAGCTGGTAGCCAGTCTAAGGCATTTATTCTGGAGGCGTTGTAGCGGTAAGAGGGTGGAGTCTGGTGCGTTGCAGCAAACCGGGGCTGCATATGTGATAATGGGGCGGATGATTGTTGTGTAGGTTAGGAGTTTGTTTTTCTTGGACAGGGGGCTGTTGTGGACTAGGAGAGGGTAGAGGTTGCGGATGACTAGGCGCGCTTTTTTGATTGTGTGTGAGATGTGTTGGCCATGCCGTAGTGTTCTGTGTAGGTATATACCGAGGTATTTAACGTTTGGTGTGGGTGTGATTTTTTGGTTGTGTATTTTGATTGGTGTAATGATTTTGTTGTTTGTGAATTTGCGTGTAAAGACAATGGTTTCGGTTTTCGTGGCATTGATTTTAATTTTCCACTTCGCCCAGTAGTGTTGTAGTATGTCAATATGTATTTGCAGTTGCTTGGCAGCCACCTGCGCGCTGAATGAGTGCGCGTAGATGGCTGTGTCATCTGCGTATAGTACTCTGTTTGTGTGGGGGACAGTGGGGAAATCGCGCAGGTAAAGGTAAAATAGTCTAGGACCAAGGTCGCTGCCTTGAGTGATTCCTGCTACAATGGGTTTCGGGTTTGATGTGGTGTTATTAACTATGGTTCGAAAGGATCTGTTGGTTAGGTAGGAGTGAAAAAGTTTAACTAATGTGGGAGAGAATTGATAGGAGATAAGTTTAGCTATGAGTCCTACTGTCCAGACCGTATCGAAGGCTTTTTCTATGTCCAGTAGGGCCATGACCGTGACTTTATTTTTGTTGAACTGGGACGCGATATCGGTTGCAATTCTGCACACCTGCTGTACCGTGCTATGTTTGGCCGCGAAAGCCAAACTGGGAGTCAGGTGTGAGTTTTTGTCCTGTGTCGATATCGTCGACCCGGGAGAGAATGATTTTTTCGGTTAGATTGGATAATGTGTTCAGGAGGCTTATCGGACGATAGCTGGTTGGATGGTGGGGTTCTTTGTTGAGTTTTCGGATTGGGTGGACTGTAGCAGTCTTCCAGGCAGCTGGGTAGTGGTGGAGTCTGCTTATTGCGTTGATTATATAGTGGAGTTGGATAATGGATTTTTTGGAGAGGTTTTTCAAGATTAGGTTCTCAATTTGGGCGGAGCCAGGAGCTTTGCGATTGGGTAGTTTCTGGATGCCGATCCGGTCCAGTAAGGCAAGAGCTGACCATTCGGGAACAAGTAATAATAATAAATGTTAACTTCTTATTATGTTTAGTTTAAGCAACTACCACACATACTTGTTTCTAATCTTAGCGTAAGTTACTTGTGGTAAACGAGTTAGACGAGCGGGAGAGTTTAAGTCAGATAGCGCACTCTCTCTGACTGATGGGATATGCCGGGTGAACCGCCGCCTGAACCAACCCGGGATCCGTATGAGGGAGAAATGACTCAGAGAATGATTCCGCGACCAACCCTAAGCCAGTGCCATGCATCGCAACGTAGAGTAGGGCGAAGTGGAAAACTAGCGTTCTTTATTTAAAATTATATTTGCATAATTTGATATCATTTGTAAGTATAGCAAAATCATACAGTAAGACACTCCTTCAATAGTAGTAGGGATAGACATATAAAAACTTGAGAGAGCCCGAAATCGGGACCTAATCAATCCTATCTTTCGAACTAGCCACTTGGTGGTATCCAACACTCCATTCTCATGGTAGGTACGCCGCGTTAAGTTAGCGCGATTCACTCTACTATCCTTCCATCCGTTTAGAACTCACTGCACTGCGCCGCATTCGGATTGCGCGATCTATACAGTGGTGCTGCTAGATAGCGTTCTTTATTTAAAATTATATTTGCATAATTTGATATCATTTGTAAGTATAGCAAAATCATACAGTAAGACACTCCTTCAATAGTAGTAGGGATAGACATATAAAAACTTGAGAGAGCCCGAAATCGGGACCTAATCAATCCTATCTTTCGAACTAGCCACTTGGTGGTATCCAACACTCCATTCTCTTGGTAGGTACGCCGCGTTAAGTTAGCGCGATTCACTCTACTACCCTTCCATCCGTTTAGAACTCACTGCACTGCGCCGCATTCGGATTGCGCGATCTATACAGTGGTGCTGCTAGATTTCAGACGCGGCTTTAAGTAAGCGCGATCTGGTGTAGTGTCACTTTCCTTACTTCCATCCGTATAGAACTCACTGCACTGCGCCGCATTCGGATTGCGTGATCTATGCGGTGGTTCTGATAGATTTCAGACGCGGCTTTAAATTAGCGCGATCTGATCTATGCGACACACTTTCTTACCTCCAACCGCTTTAGGGCAAAACTTCGCGACGCCGCTTTAAGTTAACGCGATCTGCGTTTAGTTCTGCGAGATTCCAGACGCTGCTTTGAGTTAGCGCGATCTGATCTATGCGACACACTTTCCTACCTCCCTCCGCTTTAGGGCAAAACTTCGCGACGCCGCTTTAAGTTAGCGCGATCTGCGTTTTGTTCTGCGAAATTCCAGACGCCGCTTTAAGTTAGCGCGATCTGATCTATGCGACACACTTTCCTACTTCCATCCTCTTTAGGGTAAAACTTCGCGACGCCGCCTTAAGTTAGCGCTATCTGCGTTTTGTTCTGCGAGATTCCAGCCGCTGCTTTGAGTCAGCGCGATCTGATCTATGCGACGCACTTTCCTACTTCCATTAGCCCCCTGCGGGTGGGGGTTAGAATTCACCCGCAGCACCTCTGCTGCTCGTAAGAGGCGACCAATGGGCGAGGAAGGTACCTCGTTAAAAAGACACTGTTCCATCTGGACTTTGACCGGAAGGTTAGTGAGCCAATCTTCTGCGGACTTTTCTTTCTTATTCTTTTGCTCACCCGCGTGTTTGCCGTGCGTGGAGACCCGTAAGGAAGGAGAAGATGATCCTGGTGGTTGAGCTTACAAGCAACACACCTCTTTGGCTTCGGATTCTTGCGAAACGGGCGGTCAGATACTAACCCTATTTGACCAATCGGCTTGCCGTTACGTTCTGTGTACCGGTAAGGTGAGTCCCACGACCCTGGAGGTAAGTTTTCAGACGTTGGAGAGAGTGGCTCGCAGCGTTCTGAATCTTATTACCGGGTGAGGGGGCCTATATCTCCTGGTTAGCCCTGGCGATCACGCCAGTTTGTGGTGTGACGTCCCAAATTGTGGCTCCGTGGTGGGTGGGGAGACTAGGAGATGAATTTTTTCTATTTGTTCATGGCAAATAAAAACAAACCCCCGGGGGCCCCTCCCCCAAAAAGATCTCGTCCGTTAGCGGACGAAGGAGAACATTTTCTTAAGGGCGAAATTATGATGTCGCCCAAATATCTTATAATTAAGAGAACTGAAGAAGGTAAATCTATCTCTGAAGTTTCTTGTTTTGGTTTGGCGAGGAGCCTGAACGAACTGGCTGGTGGAGAACCAAAATCCACCAAACGGCTTCGTGATGGTACCCTCCTAGTTGAAACAGCTAATTCATTGCAATCTAAATTGTTATTGAAAGCTTATGTTTTATTTAGGTACGCCGCGTTAAGTTAGCGCGATTCACTCTACTACCCTTCCATCCGTTTAGAACTCACTGCACTGCGCCGCATTCGGATTGCGCGATCTATACAGTGGTGCTGCTAGATTTCAGACGCGGCTTTAAGCTAGCGCGATCTGGTGTAGTGTCATTTTCCTTACTTCCATCCGTATAGAACTCACTGCACTGCGCCGCATTCGGATTGCGCGATCTATGCGGTGGTTCTGATAGATTTCAGACGCGGCTTTAAATTAGCGCAATCTTGTCTAGTGTCATCTGCCTTATTTCAATCCGCTTTAGGCCAAAACTTCGCGACGCCACTTTAAGTTAGCGCGATCAACGTTTGGTTCTGCGAGATTCAAGACGCTGCTTTGAGTTAGCGCGATCTGATCTATGCGACACACTTTCCTACTTCCATCCGCTTTAGGACAAAACTTCGCGACGCCGTTTCAAGTGAGCGCGATCTGCGTTTTGTTCTGCGAGATTCCAGACGCTGCTTTGAGTTAGCGCGATCTGATCTATGCGACACACTTTCCTACTTCCATCCGCTTTAGGACAAAACTTCGCGACGTCGTTTCAAGTTAGCGCGATCTGCGTTTTGTTCTGCGAGATTCCAGCAGCTGCTTTTAGTTAGCGCGATCTGATATATGCGACACTTCCTGGTGTTTTATTATATTTATCTGACCGCCCGTTTCGCAAGAATCCGAAGCCAAAGAGGTGTGTTGCGTGTAAGCTCAACCACCAGGATCATCTTCTCCTTCCTTACGGGTCTCCACGCACGGCAAACACGCGGGTGAGCAAAATAACAAGAAAGAAAAGTCGGCAGAAGATTGGCCCACTAATCTTCTGGTAAAAGTTCAGATGGAACAGTGTGTTTTTTACGAGGTACCTTCCTCGCCCATTGGTCGCCACTTACGACCAGCAGAGGTGCTGCGGGTGAATTCTAACCCCCACCCGCAGGGGGTCCAGAACAATTGACGCATCGTGTGGGACCCCTACATTCCTCGCCCAAATGCTCCTGCTCACTGCACCGTGGACACACAGCTTGTGCGTCACAACGAGATGCAGTGTGCCCGAACTTCTGGCATTTAAAGCAACGCATTGGTCGAGGAAAGTATGGTCTCACAGAACAACTGTGAAATCCAACCTTAATCCTTTCTGGAAGCTTGTCTAGCGCGAAAGTTAATACAACCGATGTTGTGTTTTTTACTTAGCCGTTTCTTTTGGAAGTAAGCCGTCGACAGTCTATAACACCCTGACTCGCTAGCTCCCGTTTGCACTCGTCCATCTCAACAAATAGCAGATCGTAACACGATATTACGCCCTGACATGAGTTGAGGGACTTGTGCGCCTCCACTATAATTGGCATTCCAAATAAGATAGTCGCTTTCAAAAGTGATTTTGTCTGTAAAGCATTTACCGTTTCGACTAATAGTGTACCATCACGAAGCCGTTTGGTGGATTTGGGTTCTCCACCAGCCAGCTCATTCAGGCTCCTCGCCAAAGCAAAACATGAAACTTCTGAAATGGTTTTATTATCTTCCAACCTTTTGATAATCAAAAATTTGGGCGAAAACTTATTTTCGCCCTTTAGGAAATTTTCTCCCTCGTCCGATAATGGACGAGATATTTTTGGGGGAGGGGCCCCCGGGGTTTTGTTTTTATTTGCCATTAACAAATAGAATAATTTCATCTCCTGGTCTC
Source organism: Nebria salina (assembly GCA_944039245.1). Taxonomy (NCBI): domain Eukaryota; kingdom Metazoa; phylum Arthropoda; class Insecta; order Coleoptera; family Carabidae; genus Nebria; species Nebria salina. Next base: position 8,837,784 of record OX063274.1, read on the forward strand.
CCCACCCACCACGGAGCCACGATTTGGGACGTCACACCACAAACTGGTGTGATCGCCAGGGCTAACCAGGAGATATAGTCCCCCTCACTTGGCAATAAGCTTCAGACCGCTGCGAGCCACTCTCTCCAACGTCTGAAGACTTACCTCCAGGGTCGTGGGACTCACCTTACCGGTACACAGAACGTAACGGCAAGCCGATTGGTCAGATAGGGTTAGTATCTGACCACCCTTTTTGCAAGAATCCGAAGCCAAAGAGGTGTGTTGCGTGTAAGCTCAACCACCAGGATCATCTTCTCCTTCCTTACGGGTCTCCACGCACGGCAAACACGCGGGTGAGCAAAATAATAAGAAAGCAAAGTCCGCAGAAGATTGGCCCACTAATCTTCGGGTAAAAGTCCAGATGGAACAGTGTGTTTTTAACGAAGTACCTTCCTCGCCCATTGGTCGCCTCTTACGACCAGCAGAGGTGCTGCGGGTGAATTCTAACCCCCACCCGCAGGGGGCTGGAAAAAAGTGGGTATGTCACAAATTGTAGATTTAAAGATTAAAAGGCGTATTTGCCTCGAGGGCTATTCACGGCATACACTGTAAATTGAAGAGAAAATAATGACTAATTTAAATATATAGAGTAAAAATAAAATTGTAGATAGGTTTAAATTTTAAAGGCGTATCGGCCTCTTGGGTTATTCACGCCATAAACTATATAATGAAATAAACTAACATTTAAGATATATATTGTGTAAAAATAAAATTGCAAAAATAAAATCAATAAAGATGATTAAAAATGTACATATAAATGAAGAGAATGTACATGCTTAAATTGTAAAAAAAAAAGTATAGTAAAATATTATAAAATCGTTTTAAAATATATACATATATAAATAAAATTAAGGATTAAACTAGCACGTTTAAATAAAAGCAAATAAACCTGTAATCCTAAGGAACAGAACGACTCTGTCAATGAGGGTCGAATGGTCACCAAGGATCACCGACAAGCAGGGGCGCGCCGTCCACGTGTCGTATGTGTCAGCGAACACAGGCGCCAGGAGGCCAAAGGCGCCTTAAAAATGTATATAAATTCAAAATTCGTTATAGGTTGCGATTAAAATAATTCAATATCGCCTTATTTTATTATTATTATTTTAGTAACTTTATGATCTCAGTAATTATTCTTGTTCTAACAGTGCAGTACTATATTATTCATGTGTAACCAGGGAGATTTATATAAGTTACAGAAAATGCAAAATCATTTTAAAATATAATAAATATGCTAAAATATCAAATATGCTTTCAATGTTGAATTGGTTGAATATAGAACAATTTTATGAATACAATAGTATGATATTTATATTTAAAATGCTTAATGGTATGCATCTGGAATATTTAGTAACTAACTCGCAATGCATAAAAGATGTACATAACCACGTAACTAGACAAGTTGACCACTTCTATATTGCAAAAAAGAATAAAAAGAGTTAGGCTCTATCATGATATAGGGCTTGTACAATATAATAAACTACCAGTTGAAATAAAAAATTCAAGAACTCTCAAAACATTTAAATATAAGCTTAGAGAAATGTATCTTGCGTTATAAACTATTTAGTTTTTGATTATATGTATGAATATTTTTCTAATTTATTATTTGGTAATTATGTATTTACATTAATCAGGAAATATGTTGTATATATTAGCTAATGTGCTAAATAAATAAACTTTATTATATATATATATATATATATATATATATATATATATATATATATATATATATATATATATATATATATATATATAATATACATATATAACATGAATAGTTCGTATAGTAATGTTATATCATGTATACAGTGGGCTCTTCATATTAAATCGCCGATGAACATATAGCCCCGGGAGCGCGTGGGCGTAGCGGCGGCACAAGTTTGTCCACGCGCGAACTTACAAAATGAAGCGTTCTAACTCGTTTAGCCTTGTTAAAACATGCATTACTTGAAATCGTCTATAAATGAACAAACATATTATTTGCTTCATTCTCCTTCAGCAAACAGTACTGCATTAGTGTAGGATTTATGTACCTTGTATTTTTAAAATATTTGTGAGTGAATGTGAATTTAAGAATATCAAGAACATTAAAGGTAAGCTATTTTGCATTTAAAATAAACATATATACATAACAATACGCATTTACTAATAGGGGTAGCGATCATGTTTGCAAAATCTAGAAAAAAAAGCAATAAAAACGAAATTATTCGAATATGTTACTTCATACTTTCCTATAATTAAAGCAAAACTAAAGCAAACAACGCAAACAAGACTCTTGGTAATAGAGTAATTACATTAATTGAATATTTTTATTCAGATGTTTCAAAAAAGAAAGAAAAAGAAAATCTCCGGGCATCAAAACTTAATTAATAAAAAAAGACGCTAAGCAGAACAAGAGAAAAATGCTTCAAGATTAACACAGTATTTTACGAAACAAACGACCAAAACTGACCAAGATTATCCGCCAGATTCAAGTAAGGAATCAGTGCCCGGTTGCAGTGTAGTTGAATTCAAAATACCAAGTCAGCTAGGACCAACTCCCAGTGAAGATCAAATCAAATCGTTGAAGAAATTACCCCTGTTTTTGGCTCTGGGGACTATACTGAAGAGACAGGTACAGATACAATAAATAAATGTGCATTTGATGACCCAGGGCTTTGGCCGGAACCAATATATAAAAACGGGCCCTAAATAAATAAAAAAACTTTAATTTTGGGTCGAACATTTTCTGTAAGTTACTATAAGAGAAACTTAAAAAATGGTGAAGAATGTAATAGAAATTGATTGATTTACTCAATTACGAAAAATAATGTTCCTTCTCAGCAAAATATATTTATTCAGGGATTTAATGACTGGCATGATCATATAGTAATGTACCTGTACCGCCATGAAAAAACTTCCACTCACTTTACTAACTATAAAAAATGGACAGAGTTGCTTCTATCGTTCAAAAATAACAATCTTTACAATCGCAACAATGGTTAATTTTTATATGTATTGAAATGCTAGAAAAGTTTGATCCTATTATATCGGAACACACACGACGTATAAATAGCGGTTCTGAATTTCACAAAATGCCAACATATCTAGGAGACAAAATCCAAAATGAATTACTTTCCTTAATGGCTTTTAATATTAAAAATCATATTGTAAATGTATGTCGACAAAATAAATATTTTTCAATAATATTAGATTGCACTCTGGTCCGGATGTTCCTCATATTGAGCAAATAAGTGTAATAATTCGATTCTTTCATTTCAATTTAGCATTAGGATCGACTGAAATACAGGAACATTTTTTAGCATTTTATCCAATTTTAGATGTTACAGGGATAAGCTGATTAACAATATTTCTTAATGATCTATTAAAAGCATTAAATTTAGACATAAATAATATAAGAGGCCAAGGCTATGTTAATGGCTCCAACATGCGCGGCAAAAATATTGGCCTACAAAAAAGAATTTTAGATTTGAACCCGCGAGCTTTTTATGTTCCTTGTGCGAATCACAGCCTGAATCTAATTGTAAATGATGCCGCTAATATCAACCATGAAACACAAAATTTTTTTAATATAGTACAAGAATTATACAAATTTTTCTCAGCGTCTACTAATCGATGGAATATCTTAATCAAGCATGTTACTAATTTAACTTTAAAGCCCTTATCCGAAACACGCTGGTCAAGTAGAATTGATTTGGCCATAAAGCCTCTCTATAAATATTTACCAGAAGTTTTTGATGCATTATTTGAAATTTGCAATGACCACACAAGAGTTGACGAACAATACCAAAAATACCAAGCAAAATGTCTGGGAGAAAAAATTTCTACATTTACATTTATTTGCTCCGTTAAAGTGTGGTATGATATTTTAAATCAAGTAAATTTTGTGAGTAAAATGCTTCAATCTCAAACTACAAATTTGCAACTTGCTTTAGATGCATTAAACGAACTAAATACTAAATTTTTAACTAATTATCGATCTGATGCTAGTTTTGCAGAAATTGTTGAAGTTCCAAATTAATTGCAGAAAAGTTTGATATAAAAACTGAATTTCGTAGTGCAAGGCCATTAAGACGACGTAAAAAATCTACTCAATTTGATTATGAACATGAAGATTGATCAACCTATAGTAAATCCTGAAAATTCATTCAAAGTAAATTTTTATTTCTGTATAATAGATCAAACTTTAATTTCGTTAGAAAACACATTTTCTTTATTAAAAGAACATCCATGGATTCATTCCAATTTTTATATTCATTAGATAATTTACAAAATAAAGAGTACCTATTATCTTGCTGCAAAAAATTACAAGCGAAATTAACTCATGATAATCAGTCCGATATTGGCCAAGCAGATGATTTATGTGAAGAAATTTTACAATGTCAAGTATTTATTACGAATTCAAAAAAAGATATATCCCAAATAATTCAGTATATTTATTCAAATGATTTAGTAGGAGTTTATCCAAATTTTACTGTAGCACTCCGTATTCTTATCATTACCTGTGTCAGTTGCGTCCGCGGAGCGGTCTTTTTCGAAATTAAAAATCATAAAGAGTTATTTACACAATGGCGCAAAATAGATTATCAGATCTCGCAATAATTTCAATTGAGTCTGGCATACTGGATAAATTTGATATTCATGATATTATCCAAACTTTTTCTTTGTTTTTCTTTGCAGATTCGAATCTAGAGACTTAAAAAATTTACGGTAGTTGCATATTTTGAAACCTTTGAACTTTTAGAACCACAAAAGCTGCCGTTTTCTAACCGCCATATTGAATTTTGAAATTAAAATGGCAGATTTCATTCTAGAGACTTACAATATACGTGATATGTGTATTTTGAAACCATTAATTTTCTTTTTAAAAAACCACCATTTTGAATTCGCCATTTTGAATTTGGAAATTCTGATTGCAGATTCAACTTTAGAGTCCTAAAATAGGTACATTTACCAATTTTTGTTTTGATATTGTCATTGGCTGATTTTTGGCCAGGGATTTGGCCGATTGAACTACTGTGCGTCATTCCAAAAATAGTCAGATTCGATTCGGGGAAGGTCAAAAGATATATTTCCGTTATCTTGAGAACAATCATTTCATGATTACAATTCTTATACTGCGTATAAGAAGGTAAAGATGTAATATATACAACAGAATAATAGAAACACACTAAAAATAGATTTTTGATTGCTGGTTATAATGTAGCAGTTTATTGTATTTTATTTGTGTTGATTAATGTTTTATTGAATGTTGATTATATTCATATGTTTTTCTTGCGTAGTCTGCTATAAAATGTAAATATTGTCTATGTCAGAAATATACAAATAATAATAACACATATACAAAAGATACAAATATAAAATATGTAGCTATTGGTGCTAAACAATACGCGTGCAGTTATATATGGTTTAATTTAGGTTCAAGGTCAACTAAACTTATGCGAAAAAGAAAAATGCTATTTCCTAGATTTTAGAACAACCAAGAATCCTTTATATATTGAAGAGATTGAGAAATCTTTGGGAAAGTGTCATGTTACCAAAATTGTCCAAATTTTATATGAATTGAGTAAATCCTGATATTGTTCGCGGCAACAGATAAAAAAATTTGAAATATGTTGATCCTGAATATATTATTAAAGCCAGAAGTACACATGGATTGAAAAAAAGAAACAAACATTATTGTTAATTAGTCATAGAATTATTTATAAATAAAATTATTTTTATGTTTCTCTGTTTTTATATTCCACGTGAGCTTTTTACATAGAAAATCTATACAAAATTTCTACCAAGATTTGTTGAGCAAAAAATAAATTACAGTTAGCGCAAAAAGTATTCGTACAGTTAAAATTTTTACAAAGAAACTACTTTTACAGGAAAACAATTGAAGATAACTAAAATATAAAAATATGTAGAGTATCATGGATAAACACATTCAATATTTATACATCAGTCTGACGCGAAAATTTGTACGGGCTACACGTGCGGTTCCTCGCTCATGCGAGTAGTATTGCTTACATTGCAAATAGCTAATAACACATACCTCAATTTGTTTATTACTTAATTATGCAAACGCAGCAAATTTAAATCGCGAGTGTAATAGTTTTATTTTATATACGTAACGAAAGGTGACCCAAAAACAGTTGCTAAAATTATACAAAGACGGAAAATATTCAATAATTCCACCATCAGGGAAGAAAGCTATACCAGCTGAATTAAAGAACTTGGGATTTATCCCACCAACGCCTCCTTTGCCATCCACCGAGCACGCACGAGCGAAGTCGGCCACTCAACTCTACGTACAGGATTCAACATCTCACGCACTCCAACAAACGACCAGCATAATGGATACCGAAGGATCGCCCGCCTTCTAAAAAAGCGCAAAAATAGTAAGATCTCCCATTTTTACTAGGAAACTATCAAATTTCGAATTTAACATAGTACCACCAACACCCCCACCCCGAGAGCAAATAGAACCCCTACAGGAAGTCTAAACGAACAAGAAATCGCTTCGACCTTAAACACCCAGTCGATCTCGGAACCTGCTCTACTAGATAAAACTGAAGACAGCTGGACAGTTATCAATTCTAGAAAGAGCAAAAGATCCAGCCCGGAAGAAAATAGAAACGTAAGACAGAAAACCCTAACAGACTACTGGCTCAATGGACCTGAAACCTCAAATAAATTCGAAAAACTAAATGTAGAAGAATTAATTGAAGAAGATATTAGTCCTGAAATTATTAAACCTCCACCAATTTTCGTACACGGCATAGGAAACATAAAGCCTCTGACTGACCTCTTGAACCTCCACGCAAAAGACAATTACGTAATTAAGCTTATTGGAAGTTCGCAAGCAAAAATCCAACTAACCGAGCCTAGATTTTATCGCGTCATAACGAAAGAATTAGAAGAAAAGAAAACAGAATTCCATTCATTTCAATCAAAATCAGAAAGAAAATTCAAAGTTGTACTACGTGATCTTCACCACACTGTTGACATCGAAGAATTAAAGAAAGAAATACACTCATATGGACACAATGCATTAAATATATGGAATATTAAGTATAAAATAACAAAAGCCCCTCTACCTATGTTCTTTGTTGAGTTGCAACAAAAGGACAATAATAAAGAAATTTATGACACTAAATACCTTATGCACTCGAAAATCAAATTTGAACCTCCACGCCAAAAAAGAGAAATACCTCAATGTACAAGATGCCAAAGATTTAATCATACAAAAAATTTCTGCAACCTTTCACCACGTTGCGTGAAGTGCACTGGTGATCATCTGACTAGAGACTGTCCCAAACAAGATAAAAGTACTGCCGCAACCTGCACCAACTGTGGAGGAAACCACCCAGCGAACTACAAAGGCTGTAGTGTCTTTAAAGAAATACAGTCACGTAAGTTCCCACCCCTTAGACAAAAACAGAATACAGTCAACCATAACATAGCCGGAAATCCAACACAACCAGGCGTATCATACGCCCAAAAGACAAGAGCTAATGTCCAACAGACACAAGAAGAACATAACATACAACAAAATTTAAATCATACTTCCGACAAACAGCAAAATAGTAAACTAGAAGCTATGATGATCAAACTGATGGAGCGCATGGACACCATGCTAAATCTCCTCACTACCCTTGTGGCTAAAATAAAATAATGCCCCAGCTCCTAAAAATCGCTCTCTGGAACGCCAATGGTCTTGGACAACACAGCCAAGAAGTAAAAATATTTCTAGCAGAACACAACATAGATGTGATGCTCATTTCCGAAACTCACTTTACAAATAAGACGTATCTGAAGATACCAGGATACTCAATATACAATACTCAACACCCAGATGGTACTGCCCATGGAGGCACTGCCGTAATCATCCGACAGCAAATTAAGCACCATGAACTAAATAAATACCAGCACGAACACCTCCAAGCTACTAGCATTGTAATTAACGAAGACACAACAGGACCTCTAACTATCTCAGCTGTCTACTGTCCACCTAGACACACAATTAACAAAGCACAATTTAAAGACTCTTATAACACTCTGGTGTCTAGATTTATAGCTGGAGGTGACTACAATGCGAAACATCCCTACTGGGGTTCACGACTGACCACCCCTAAAGGTAGACAACTCTACCAAGCAATGCAAGAGAATAATCTACATCATTTATCTACTGGGCAACCTACATACTGGCCTAGCGACAGAAGAAAAGTTCCGGATCTCATAGACTTTTGTGTAGTAAAAGGCGTGTCATCACATTATCTAAATGCCGAAAGCTGCTTAGATCTATCATCGGACCACTCTCCAGTCATAATTACTGTAAATAGGCAAATAACAATAAAACAAAAACCTCCATCACTCATTAGTAAAAACACAGACTGGCACACATTCAGAAATTTGCTGGACAACAAGCTTTCGCTCGAAATTTCACTCAAAACCGAACACAAAATAGACAAAGCTATAGAATTCCTAAATGACGCAATACAAGAATCAGCATGGGGCGCAACACCGGTACAAAACGCCAATAAAAAACGAGAAAATTGTCCAAAAATCGTTAGGGACATCGTCGCTGAAAAACGGAAGCTACGCAAACAATGGCAAATAACAAGATCACCACAGGACAAAAAAAAACTTAACCAGGCAATAAAAGCAGTCAAAAAGTTACTAAGCAACCTGCGAAATAAATCTATCGATGAATACTTAGAAAATCTCACTCCGACAGCATCCACAGACTATTCCCTCTGGCGAGCAACAAAAAAGCTCAAACAACCGGAACAGTCAAATCCAACCTTACTTCTAGCAAATGGTAATTGGGCCAGAACCGACCAGTCAAAAGCGAACACATTTGCGCAACATTTATCAACAGTATTCCAACCCTTTCCTAGTGAAATTTCGGTAGAAGAAGAACAAGAAATCCTACAGTACCTAGAGACCCCCTACAACTCTGCTTGCCTATAGCCAAATTAAAAACTAGTGAAATAAAAAACGCTTTAATAGATATAAGTCAAGCTTTCGGGTTGATTCAAGTCTTATCAGCTGGTCTGCAGTGGAACGGAAACGGCGGAAGCCGCACTGGATGTTATCCAACAGGTTGTTTGATTCCAGGAACCAAACAAGACGCCTGTTGATCATGCGTTCCATGAGCTTGCAGACACAACTGGTAAGCGAGACTGGGCGATAGCTAGATGGCAGTGTTTTGTCTATTCCAGGCTTTGGGATTGGTACAATAATCGCATCACGCCATGGTGTTGGGCAGATACCGGAAAACCAAATGCGATTATACATTTGTAAAAGAAATGCTTTTCCAGCAGGATTCAAATGGCGAAGCATCTGGTAGTGAATAGAATCAGGTCCAGGAGCGCTGTCGTGAGAATCTGAAATCGCACTTTCAAGTTCATCCACGCTGAAAGAAAGATTGTAGATTTCATCGCCCGGCGAAACAAAATTGAGACATTGACGTTCCAAGATTGATTTTCGAGCGAGGAACTCAGCTGGATAGTGATTGGAACTTGAAGTATCCGCGAAAGTGGATGCTATAATATTAGCAACATCAGACCGACAGGTAATGACATTGCCATTGATTTTTAGGCCAGAAACAGTGCTAGAATTTGAGCGGCCAGATATTTTTCTGACCTTCTCCCATACTTTAGAAACTGGAGTGGAGGTTGTAATGGAAGAAATGTATTTCTGCCATGACGCTTTCTTACTCTTCCGAACAATTCTTCTAGCTTTTGCCTTGGCTTGGAAGTAATGGATCATATTCTCGGTGGTTGGAAATCGCCTGAAATGGCGAAAAATACGTCGTTTTTCTCGGATAGCAATCTTGCACTCATCGTTCCACCAGGGAACGGGTATTCTATTAGAATGAATAGGTGTTAGAGGAATACTCTCTTGTGCAGCAGACTTGATTGCATCCGTGAAATACCGAACATGGTCGTCCACGTCAACGAAAACACTTTCACCAAATACGGCCAACTCCGAGAACAGATTCCAATCTGCTCGCTTTAAAGCCCATTTCGGACAACGAGCATCAGAATCTGAGCTCTGCAAAACTTTCAGAATGATCTGAAAGTGGTCACTTTGATGCAAGTCTGAGTGCACATGCCACTCAAACAATGGAGCTATTGCTGCAGAACAGATCGTTAGATCAATCGCAGTGAAAGATCTCCACGCGGCAGAAAAATGTGTCATGCTACCATCATTTAAGATGACATGTGTACTTGCGGTGAATAGGTGTTCCAAGCGTCTACCGCGTTGATTAATCGTACCTGATCCCCATTCAGGATTATGAGCGTTGAAATCGCCCATAAGAATGAATGGAGCAGGCAATTGATCAATCAATTCAACGATATCACGTATATCGACATTGTCGTTTGGAGGAAGATAGATAGAACATAAAGTGACCAGAAAAGGAATAGCAACACGGACAGCTACAGCTTGTAATTCAGAATTCAAAGCAATCTCCTCACAATACACATTTTCGCGAACCAGAATCGCTACTCCACCACGAGCTTGGCCATCAGTAGGCACATCAGTACGAAATACTGAGAAGCCTCGTAATGAAACAGCTCTGGTGTCTTGAAAATGTGTTTCTTGTAAGCATATGCAAGAGGGAGTCTGCTCGGCATTGAGAGCTTTAAATTCCTCAAAATGGCTGTAGAAACCATTACAATTCCATTGTAGTATGGGAGGCATTATTGAGATATGGAAGATATTTCTCGCTCTGACCTAGAAAGTTTTATAGTTGTTACTTCCATTGGAGAAGAAGACCTCGAAGAATGAGATCCCTTCTTTTTCGGAATTTTGGTGATGGCGGAACTTGAAACATTCGATGTTTCTCGAACCTCCATTGTTTGTTTTTTGGAAATAATTTTTGGCGAAGTGGAAGGACTTGCCTTTAAATGTGTAATTTTGATCTTCGGTTTGTTGCTAACTTTCGTCTTAGATTGACTTATAATTTTTGTTGATGGATTCGAAATTGATTTTAAATTTTGAGTAACACTAGATTTAGGACTGGTAATTTTAGCAACAGAAGGCAAAGTTGGAACTGTTGTGGAAATAATAGTTGAAGGAAGGTTATAGAGTTTTTTATGACTGGTGTTGCAGCAATGGTTGCGAAAGAACGGTTAAACACAGGACTAGCTTGCGTTTTGAATTTCTTCCGGGCATCGAAATATGAAAGTTTGTCTGTAATTTTGATTTCAATAATCCTTCTCTCCTCCTGATTGCGTGGACAATCGGAAAAGAAAGAAGGATGATTGCCAGAACAATTAACGCAACGGGCCGGACCTTTACACTCCTCGCCCAAATGCTCCTGCTCACTGCACCGTGGACACACAGCCTGTGCGTCACAACGGGATGCAGTGTGCCCGAACTTTTGGCATTTGAAACAACGCATTGGCCGAGGAAAGTACGGTCTCACCGAACAACTGTGGAACCCAACTTTAATCCTTTCTGGAAGCTTATCCAGCGCGAAAGTCAAAACTACGGATGTGGTATTCTTTATCTCACCGTTTTTCTTGGTAGTAAGTCGTCGACAAGTAACTACACCTTGACTCGATAGCTCTCGCGTACACTCATCCATCTCAACATATAACAGGTCGTAACACGATATTACGCCCTGACACGTGTTGAGGGATTTGTGCGCTGTCACTACAATTGGCATGCCAAATAAAACGGTCGATTTTAATAATGCCTTCGTTTGAGTTGAATTTGCCGTTTCAACTAGGAGGGTACCATCGCGAAGCCGTTTGGTGGATTTTGGTTCTCCACCAGCCAACTCGTTCAGGGACCTCGCTAAGCCAAAACAAGAGACTTCAGAAATAGATTTTCCTTCTTCAGTCCTTTTAACAATAAGAAATTTGGGCGAAAATTTATTTTCGCCCTTCAGAAAACTTTCTCCCTCGTCCGATAACGGACGAGATCTTTTTGGGGGAGGGCCCCCCGGGGTTTTGATTTTGTTTGCCATAAACAAATAGAACGTTTCATCTCCTGGTCTCCCCACCCACCACGGAGCCACAATTTGGGACGTCACACCACAAACTGGTGTGATCGCCAGGGCTAACCAGGAGATATAGTCCCCCTCACCTGGCAATAAGCTTCAGAACGCTGCGAGCCACTCTCTCCAACGTCTGAAGACTTACCTCCAGGGTCGTGGGACTCACCTTACCGGTACACAGAACGTAACGGCAAGCCGATTGGTCAGATAGGGTTATTATCTGACCGCCCGTTTCGCAAGAATCCGAAGCCAAAGAGGTGTGTTGCGTGTAACCACCAGGATCATCTTCTCCTTCCTTACGGGTCTCCACGCACGGAAAACACGCGGGTGAGCAAAATAACAAGAAAGAAAAGTCCGCAGAAGATTGGCCCACTAATCTTCTGGTAAAAGTTCAGATGGAACAGTGTGTTTTTTTACGAGGTACCTTCCTCGCCCATTGGTCGCCTCTTACGACCAGCAGAGATGCTGCGGGTGAATTCTAACCCCCACCCGCAGGGGGCTGGAAGAAAGTGGGTATGTCACAAATTGTAGATTTAATGATTAAAAGGCGTATTTGCCACGGCATACACTGTAAATTGAAGAGAAAATAATGACTAATTTAAATATATAGAGTAAAAATAAAATTGTAGATAGGTTTAAATTTTAAAGGCGTATCGGCCTTTTGGGTTATTCACGCCATAAACTATATAATGAAATAAACTAACATTTAAGATATATATTGTGTAAAAATAAAATTGCAAAAATAAAATCAATAAAGATGATTAAAAATGTACATATAAATGAAGAGAATGTACATGCTTAAATTGTAAAAATAAAAGGTATAGTAAAATATTATAAAATGGTTTTATATAAATAAAATTAAGGATAAAACTAGCACGTTTAAATAAAAGCAAATAAACCTGTAATCCTAAGGAACAGAACGACTCTGTCAATGAGGGTCGAATGGTCACCAAGGATCACCGACAAGCAGGGGCGCGCCGTCCACGTGTCGTATGTGTCAGCGAACACAGGCGCCAGGAGGCCAAAGGCGCCTTAAAAATGTATATAAATTCAAAATTCGTTATAGGTTGCGATTAAAATAATTCAATATCGCCTTATTTTATTATTATTATTTTAGTAACTTTATGATCTCAGTAATTATTCTTGTTCTAACAGTGCAGTACTATATTATTCATGTGTAACCAGGGAGATTTATATAAGTTACAGAAAATGCAAAATCATTTTAAAATATAATAAATATGCTAAAATATCAAATATGCTTTCAATGTTGAATTGGTTGAATATAGAACAATTTTATGAATACAATAGTATGATATTTATATTTAAAATGCTTAATGGTATGCATCTGGAATATTTAGTAACTAACTCGCAATGCATAAAAGATGTACATAACCACGTAACTAGACAAGTTGACCACTTCTATATTGCAAAAAAGAATAAAAAGAGTTAGGCTCTATCATGATATAGGGCTTGTACAATATAATAAACTACCAGTTGAAATAAAAAATTCAAGAACTCTCAAAACATTTAAATATAAGCTTAGAGAAATGTATCTTGCGTTATAAACTATTTAGTTTTTGATTATATGTATGAATATTTTTCTAATTTATTATTTGGTAATTATGTATTTACATTAATCTGGAAATATGTTGTATATATTAGCTAATGTGCTAAATAAATAAACTTTATTATATATATATATATATATATATATATATATATATATATATATATATATATATATATTTATATATATATATATATATATATGTGTGTGTGTAAAGAAAATATACTTTCTTCAATTTGAATTTGCCGCGCTTCTCATGCTCCGCGCGCTTTTGTTTAATGACGGTTAGATGAAGTGACAAAAGAAGTAGAATAGAACACATGTGAAAAATATAGAAATATAAAATTTATAATAAAGATTATTAGTGTAAATAGAGAAGCGGTAGTAGTAAACTTTAACTGTCGTTTCTTTGTTTACAGGTAAGATTGTAAATAACATACTGTATATAATTGTGAATAAAATTTCCCCTTTGTTTACAGAGAAACATATTTTGGTTTATTTTATCCTAGACAAATAATAACCTTATAAAACGACAATTTTTGTTTATAATGGCAAGATTGCAGTTCGCATTCCAATATATGGCATCGCTGAGGGAAAAGAAGACTAGTATTGTTGCAATAACCTCTATTACAACAGAGGATAACAAGAAATATGTGTTGCCACAGGAAATGAGGTTTATAAGTGAGCATGAAGAACTATCGAAGACGGATGTTTATAAAAGAGTGAGCAAAAGTTTTACTGAAAGAGGTCAAAACAGAACAGTGTGGATCACACTGACAGAGAAAATGAAGCAAACATACTTTGATGAAGAGAATAATATAATGTTTAATGACCTGTATTTAGAACAATTAATAAACACAGACGTAGTAGAATCCACTCAGAAAAAAGAAAGTCAACTTAATTTAAAACACATAGCAGAGAAGTTTATGATTGAAAAATTTACATCCAAACATTCAAATGCAAAACAATGGCTGGAGACATTTGAGAAAGAATGTGGAAGGTTTGAAATCAATGAAGATAATACAAAGATTGAAATATTAAGGCTATTCCTGGACAAGTCATGTTCAGATTGGCACTCAGCAACCCTCACAATATTGACAATAGAAGCGGAATGGTCTGACTGGAAAGAGAGATTTCAGGAGTCATTCGCAGACAAAGGCTGGAGTACAGGAATGTATGCTATATCTTATAGGTATAAAGAAGGTTCATTGATTGAATACGCTATGAGGAAAGAGAAGATATTGCTAGATATATAGGACATTAGTTTAAAGACGCTAGTGTTGCTTATAGCAGCAGGATTACCTGACTTTGTTAGAAATAAGATAGATAAAGAAAATTGTGAGAACTCGACTGAATTATTGCATGAAATCAGAAAATGTGAAAATTTAATGAATAAAAATATTTTTACAAAAAAGAGAGAAGATAGACATGATAACAAGAAGAGATTTGAAAAAAAACAGCCATGTAAGAATTGTGAAAACCTAAATAAAGGTATTAGATATCATCCTGCAGACTCATGTTGGTTTAAGAACAAAGAAAGAAATGAAGGTAGAGTGATAGGAAGCAACTCAGTCATAGAAGTAAATCTAAATACGAAAGAAAAAAACGAGTAATCACACCATTCATTAAAGTGAAAATATTAATAGAAGATAAGTTGGAGGTAAACGGAACATATGATCCAGGTTCCCAAGTATCCCTAATAAATCCTAAATTAATTAAAATAAAGAAAAAGGCAGAAGATGTAAATAAAATATTTTTAAAAACAGTCAATGGTGTGACACATACAAAAGGTTTAGTAACTATGAAAGTATAAATTTTTGACATGGAGGAATACATTGATGTATTCATTGTAGACAAGAATGATGTTGAAGATTTCCTCATAGGATTAGATATTATAAAAAAATTCAGATTAATTCAAGATGAGAATCTACAAATATCACAAAAAAAAATGATAGATACAGAAAAAAAGATTAAGATAAATAACAAAGATAATGAAATTAAACAGTGTTCAGTAAATTTCAATGAACACATAGAGAAAGATGAATTTCAGATACAGCTAGAACATCTAGATAATATAAAGAAATGTAAGGTAGAAAGATTAATTGAAAAATATAAGACTGTATTTGCAAAAGACAAATACGATATTGGCACAGTAAAGGATTATGAGGCAAGAATCGAATTAATAGTAGACAAATATTGCAGTAAAAGACCGTACAGGTGTTCAATAGAAGATAAAAAGGAAATAGAAACACAAGTGGCAAAGCTATTAGAAAAGAATATGATTGAAGAATCTTACAGTCCATTTGCTGCACCAGTAACACTGGCATATAAAAGAGATGAAGGAAAGAAAAATCGTCTGTGCATTGATTTTAGAGACCTAAACAAGAATATTGTACCACAAGCTCAACCATTTCCACTTATAGACGACCTAATAATTAAAACTAGAAACTGCAAATATTTCACAACACTCGATATAAACTCTGCCTTTTGGTCAATCCCACTCCGGATCGAGGACAAAAACAAAACTGGTTTCGTAACGCAGGAAGGACACTATCAATGGACGTGTTTACCATTTGGTCTGAAAACGTCACCAGCAATATTCCAAAGGATCCTGAGTAGCATATTAAGGAAACATAAATTAACAGAATTTACAGAAAATTATATCGACGATATATTGATTTATTCAGCTACTTTTGAAGAACACATCAGACATATAGAGCAGGTGCTAGAAGCAATTATAAGAGAAGGATTTAGATTAAAATTCAAAAAAAGCTCATTCGCTGCGAATTCAGTAAAATACCTGGGGCACATCATAGAAAACAATACTGTAAGACCAATAAAAGATAATCTAATTTCAATTCAGAAATTTCCAACCACCAAAACTCAAAAAAATATCAGACAATTTTTAGGAAAAATCAACTTTTACCATGAATACATACCAAATAGCTCAATAACATTAGATCCATTACATAGATTGTTAAGAAAAGAAGTAAAATTCATATGGTCAGAAGAATGTGAGAAGTCTTTTACAGAAGTAAAGAAATTATTATGTTCTCAACCAGTTTTAGAAATATTCGATAAAGATTTACCAATAAAAATTTACACAGATGCATCGCTGGAAGGAATTGGGGCAATACTAAAGCAAGTACAAATGGATGGACGAGAAAAACCAGTTGCATACTTCTCAAAGAAGTTGAATGAGGCCCAAAAAAGAAAGAAAGCAATATATCTGGAGTGCCTGGCAATCAAAGAAGCAGTAAAATATTGGCAACATTGGCTGATTGGAAGATGGTTTGAGGTATACTCGGATCACAAGCCGCTTGAAAACCTGAACATAAAAGCGAGAACAGACGAAGAATTAGGTGATTTAAGCTATTATCTGTCACAATATAACTTCCAAATAAAATATCTACCGGGTAAAGATAACGCTGAAGCGGACTGCTTAAGTCGAAATCCGGTATTAGAACCGATTGAAAATACTGAAGAGGCTCTAACAATAGTAAACCTGACACAAATAGATGAAATAAGTAGTAGTAGTAGGATTAAAATTTAAAGGCGTATCAGCCTCTTGGGCTATTCACGCCATAAACTATATTATGAAAGAAACTAACTAAATATATGTAATGTAAAAATAAAATTGTAAACTTAATATCTATTAAATGTAAAATATTAATAAATGTGTATATAAATAAATAAAATGTACAGGTTTAAAATTGTAAAAATAAATAATATTGTAAATTATTATTGAGTGCTAAAAAAAAAAAATACGTGTATAAATAAAATTAATGACAAAGCTAGCACTTTTAAATAAAGGCAAATAGACCTGTATTCCTGAGGAACAGGACGACCCTGTCAATGAGTGTCGAATGGTCACCAAGGGCCACCGACAGGTCAAGTGACAGACCCGCCCTGTTTCGCTGCTCGGTAAACTGGGAGCACTCCAACAAAACGTGCGCCACTGTCAAAGCAATGTCACACGTTTCGCACATCGAAGCCTCTTCACGGCGCAAAAGATGACCATGCGACCACCAGGTTGTGCTTAACATTTTTAAGCTTGTTAGAAACTATATGACTCCACCTTTCCTGCCACTGATTCATGATCAGATGCTTAAAATGACCTTTGAGGTCATCAGCAAGCACCCGATCATAATCAATGGTGGCCTTGGACAAAGCTCGCTTAGCTGCTGCATCAGCTGCTTCATTCCCGCGAATACCAACATGACTCGGTACCCAAATAAAGCGCACGATAGACCCTTTTGACGATAATGTCATCAAGGTTGCTTGTATCTGCTGCAAGAGAGGATGTTTAGGGTACAAAGAATCAATCGCTTTCAAAGCGCTCATTGAGTCTGACACAATAACAAAAGAATTACGTGCGAGTCTACAAATATAGAGAAGTGCTTGGTTGAGTGCATACAGCTCTGCCGTGTATACGGACGAGAGTTTGTGAAGTCGAAACTCACACGCACCTCTTGCCGATATAAAAGCACATGCAACCCTGTCGTTGCTCTTCGAACCGTCGGTGTAAATGCGAATCCATTGCCGATAGTTGGCAATGATTCGAGCAAACTCACGTTGGAACAGAATGGGTGGAGTAGCGGATCGATCCAGCTTTGAAAGCGCATAGTTGGTATTCGGACGGGAGAATGTCCAAGGTGGAAAGGGGCTGAAAGAAGTGTCTGGGGTTGAAGGAAGTTCAAAATTAACTTCTCCAAAAGTATTGCGAGATCTGATAGAAAAGGAACCCACCGAACGAGCTCTTCTGTCATAAATCTCCGCAAACTGTTGACCAAAGACAGTGTCAAAAACCAGGTGATATGGTTTCGACTTCATGGCTGCCGTGTAGTTCATGGTCAAAAGCCTGCGACGATCATACAGAGAAGGCTCGCCAGCTTCGCACAATACACTTGGTATTGGGCTGGTACGAAAAGCACCAGTAGCAAGACGAATACCAGTATGGTGTATCGTATCAATGGTTTTGATAACGGATGGCCTGGCAGACGCGTAAGCGATACAGCCATAGTCCAGCTTGGAGCGTATCAAAGCCCGATACAGGCGCAGCATAGAAATTCTATCGGCACCCCACGATTTGGAAGAAAGAACTCGCAATAGATTTAGAGAAAGCTGACATTTTGCCTTCAAAGCCACAAGATGGGCACGCCAGTTAAGCTTCTTGTCAAATAGAAGACCAAGAAAACGGGCAGTTTCCACAAATGGAAGATCAGTACCGTTGAGAGAGAGAACAGGATCTAAGTGAAGGTGACGGCGTTGACAGAAGTGAATGCACTCTGTCTTGGCCGCAGAAAATACGAAACCTTGCTCAGTAGCCCAGGTATGAAGACGATTGATTGTTAACTGCAGCTGACGCTCTATGGAAGCCATATTGCGAGAACTGCAGAAAATTGCCAAGTCGTCCACGTACAAGGAACCCAGCACAGGTGAACGAATACACTGTGCAACACCGTTGACGGCCACAGCAAACAACGTGACACTCAGAATAGACCCTTGCGGTACTCCGTTTTCTTGAGTAAAAATGTTGGAGAGGTCATTTCCCACACGAACTTGAAACTTCCTTAAGGAAAGAAAGCTTTCAAGAAATATGGGAAGATTACCTCTTAAGCCCAAGGAGTGTAAAGTGCGCATAATACCAAAACGCCAAGTGGTATCATAGGCCCGGGAAATATCAAAAAACACAGCTACCATATGTTGCTTGTTGAGAAAAGCATCCCGGATGGTTGATTCAAGTCTTATCAGGTGGTCTGCAGTGGAACGGAAACGGCGGAAGCCGCACTGGATGTTATCCAACAGGTTGTTTGATTCCAGGAACCAAACAAGACGCCTGTTGATCATGCGTTCCATGAGCTTGCAGACACAACTGGTAAGCGAGACTGGGCGATAGCTAGATGGCAGTGTTTTGTCTTTTCCAGGCTTTGGGATTGGTACAATAATCGCATCACGCCATGGTGTTGGGCAGATACCGGAAAACCAAATGCGATTATACATTTGTAAAAGAAATGTTTTTCCAGCAGGATTCAAATGGCGAAGCATCTGGTAGTGAATAGAATCAGGTCCAGGAGCGCTGTCGTGAGAATCTGAAATCGCACTTTCAAGTTCATCCACGCTGAAAGAAAGATTGTAGATTTCATCGCCCGGCGAAACAAAATTGAGACATTGACGTTCCAAGATTGATTTTCGAGCGAGGAACTCAGCTGGATAGTGATTGGAACTTGATGTATCCGCGAAAGTGGATGCTATAATATTAGCAACATCAGACCGACAGGTAATGACATTGCCATTGATTTTTAGGCCAGAAACAGTGCTAGATTTTGAGCGGCCAGATATTTTTCTGACCTTCTCCCATACTTTAGAAACTGGAGTGGAGGTTGTAATGGAAGAAATGTATTTCTGCCATGACGCTTTCTTATTCTTCCGAACAATTCTTCTAGCTTTTGCCTTAGCTTGGAAGTAATGGATCATATTCTCGGTGGTTGGAAATCGCCTGAAATGGCGAAAAATACGTCGTTTTTCTCGGATAGCAATCTTGCACTCATCGTTCCACCAGGGAACGGGTATTCTATTAGAATGAATAGGTGTTAGAGGAATACTCTGTTGTGCAGCAGACTTGATTGCATCCGTGAAATACCGAACATGGTCGTCCACGTCAACGAAAACACTTTCACCAAATACGGCCAACTCCGAGAACAGATTCCAATCTGCTCGCTTTAAAGCCCATTTCGGACAACGAGCATCAGAATCTGAGTTCTGCAAAACTTTCAGAACGATCGGGAGTGCACATGCCACTCAAACAATGGAGCTATTGCTGCAGAACAGATCGTTAGATCAATCGCAGTGAAAGATCTCCACGCGGCAGAAAAATGTGTCATGCTACCATCATTTAAGATGACATGTGTACTTGCGGTGAATAGGTGTTCCAAACGTCTACCGCGTTGATTAATCGTACCTGATCCCCATTCAGGATTATGGGCGTTGAAATCGCCCATAAGAATGAATGGAGCAGGCAATTGATCAATCAATTCAACGATATCACGCATATCGACATTGTCGTTTGGAGGAAGATAGATAGAACATAAAGTGACCAGAAAAGGAATAGCAACACGGACAGCTACAGCTTGTAATGCAGAATTCAAAGTAATCTCCTCACCATACACATTTTCGCGAACCAGAATCGCTACTCCACCACGAGCTTGGCCATCAGTAGGCACATCAGTACGAAATACTGAGAAGCCTCGTAATGAAACAGCTCTGGTGTCTCGAAAATGTGTTTCTTGTAAGCATATGCAAGAGGGAGTCTGCTCGGCATTGAGAGCTTTAAATTCCTCAAAATGGCTGTAGAAACCATTACAATTCCATTGTAGTATGGGAGGCATTATTTGGGTGTGGAATATTTATCTCGCTCTGGCCTAGAAAGTTTAAAGCTAGTGACTTCCATAGGAGAAGAGGATCTCGAAGATTGAGATCCCTTACTAGGAGAAAATTTGGAGATGGAAGAACTCGAAACACTAGATGTTTCTCGTACCTCCATGGAATGTTTTTTCGAAATAGATTTCGGCGTAGAACTAGGGCTTGTCTTTATATAAATAATTTTTTGCTTTGGCTTAACGGTCAATTTTAATTTTGGTTGGTCTATGATTTTTACAGCTGCATTCGATCTGGATTTTAAATTTTGATTAACTTTAGATTTTGGAATGTTAGTTTTAACAGAAGGTAAATTTGGAACACTTGTAGAAATATTAGAGAAAGGAAAGTCATCAGTCTGAACGGCAATGGATATTTTTAAAACGGGAGTTGCAGCGATTGTGGCGAAAGAACGGCTAAAGACAGGACTGGTCTGTGTTTTGAACTTCTTGCGGGCGTCGAAATAGGAAATCTTATCCATAATTTTGATTTCAATTATCTTCTTTTCTTCCTGATTGCGTGGACAATCAGCAAAAAAAGAAGGATGATTGCCAGAACAATTAACGCAATGGGCCGGACCTTTACATTCCTCGCCCAAATGCTCCTGTTCACTGCACCGTGGACACACAGCCTGTGCGTCACAACGGGATGCAGTGTGCCCAAATTTCTGGCATTTAAAACATCGCATTGGTCGTGGAAAGTATGGTCTCACAGAGCAACTGTGAAACCCAACCTTAATCCTGTCTGGAAGCTTATCTAGTCCAAAAGTTAAAACTACTGACGTTGTATTTTTAACTTCGCCGTTCCTCTTGGAAGTAAGCCGTCGACAGTCAATAACACCCTGACTTGCAAGTTCCCGCTTGCACTCGTCCATCTCAACAAATAGCAGGTCGTAACATGATATTACGCCCTGACATGAGTTGAGGGACTTGTGCGCCTCCACTACAATAGGCATGCCAAATAAAACTGTCGCTTTTAAGAAAGACTTGGTCTGCAAAGAATTAGCTGTTTCAACCAAAAGAGTACCGTCGCGTAACCGTTTGGTGGATTTAGGTTCTCCACCAGCCAGTTCGTTCAGGCTCCTCGCCAAACCAAAGCAAGAGACTTCAGATATGGTTTTACCCTCTTCCGTCCTTTTAACAATTAAAAATTTGGGCGAAAATTTATTTTCGCCCTTCAAGAAATTTTCTCCCTCGTCCGATAACGGACGAGATCTTTTTGGGGGAGGGGCCCCCGAAGTTTTTGTTTTTGTTGTCATAAACAAATAGAAAGATTCATCTCCTGGTCTCCCCACCCACCACGGAGCCACAATTTGGGACGTCACACCACAAACTGGCGTGATCGCCAGGGCTAACCAGGAGATATAGTCCCCCTCACCTGGCAATAAGCGTCAGAACGCTGCGAGCCACTCTCTCCAACGTCTGAAGACTTACCTCCAGGGCCGTGGGACTCACCTTACTGGTACTGAGAACGTAACGGCAAGCCGATTGGCCAGATAGGGTTAGTATCTGACCGCCCGTTTCGCAAGAATCCGAAGCCAAAGAGGTGTGTTGCGTATAAGCTCAACCACCAGGATCATCTTCTCCTTCCTTACGGGTCTCCACGCACGGCAAACACGCGGGTGAGCAAAATAATAAGAAAGAAAAGTCCGCAGAAGATTGGCCCACTAATCTCCCGGTAAAAGTTCAGATGGAACTGTGGGTTTTTTTACGAGGTACCTTCCCCGCCCATTGGTCGCCTCTTGCGACCAGCAGAGGTGCTGCGGGTGAATTCTAACCCCCACCCGCAGGGGGATAGATGAAATAAAAACGGACCAAGAAAAGAATCAAATAATACAAAAAATGAAATCAAAATTAATAAGAAAGAACGGAATATTTTATAAGAAAGTTAGAAATAAGGAGAAAATAATCTTGTCAGAAGAATCGAGCATCAAATTAATAAAAGATGTACACAAAGAATGGTGCCATACAGGCATCAGACAAACTATGAACAGAATATGTCCCTACTATACATCAAAGAATCTAACAGAAAATATTAAAAAAATATGCAAAAATTGTGTCATATTCATCAAAAATAAAACAAGAGGCCAAAGCAAATTTGGATTAATGTCTCACTTGGGACCAGCGACTGAACCATATGAAATAATGTCTATAGACACCATTGGAGGATTTGGAGGACAAAGATCAACAAAAAAATTCCTCCACTTATTGGTCGACCACTGCACGAGATATGCATTTATTTTAACCTCAAAGACACAGAACGGCACAGATTTCATCAAGCTAGTACAAAACGTATTAGAAACGGACAAAATTGGGATGATACTAACGGATCAATACCCGGGGATAAATTCAAAGGAATTTAAAGAATTTCTAGAAAAAGAGAACGTCAAACTGATATTAACAGCACTTAATGCACCATTTTCAAACGGCCTAAACGAGAGGCTGAATCAGACACTAGTCAATAAAATAAGATGTAAAATAAATGAAAAAGAAGAAAAAAAGAGCTTGGACAACGGTTGCTAGAGAATGTGTAGATAGATATAATAAGATAGAACACTCAGTCACGGGTTTTGCACCGAAATACTTATTAAATGGTACGGACACAAGTGTCATACCAGAAGAATTAAAAAGAAAGAAAAACAAAGATGATTGGACCAATGATAGAAAATTAGCTTTGGAAAGATCAATAAGATCGCATAATTACAATAAAAGTCTATATGACAAAAATTGAAAACATCATGAGTACAGTGCGAGAGACATGGTATATATAGAAAACGGCAACAGACTGAATAGGAAAAAGCTAGACCATCTAAGAGTTGGACCTTTCGAAATAATAGAAAAAATATCAAACTCCCTATACAAAATCTAGACTAATAAAAAGAAGTCAGAAACAAGCTTATTCCATATATCAAAACTAATACCAACAGAAGAATGACACAGACAAAGAAGAATGGGTAACATAAAAGTGCCCTGACAAGTCTTACCCTGGGAGGGGGAGATGTAAAGAAAATATACTTTCTTCAATTTGAATTTGCCGCGCTTCTCATGCTCCGCGCGCTTTTGTTTGATGACGGTTAGATGAAGTGACAAAAGAAGTAGAATAGAACACATGAGAAAAATATAGAAATATAAAATTTATAATAAAGATTATTAGTTTAAATAGAGAAGCGGTAGTAGTAAACTTTAATTGTCGTTTCTTTGTTTACAGGTAAGATTGTAAATAACATACTGTATATAATTGTGAATAAAATTTCCCCTTTGTTTACAGAGAAACATATTTTGGTTTACTTTATCCTAGACAAATAATAACCTTATATATATATATATATATATATATATATATATATATATATATATATATATATATATATATATATATAATATATACATATATAACATGAATAGTTCGTATAGTCATGTTATATCATGTATACAGTGGGCATATTAAATCGCCGATGAACATATAGCCCCGGGAGCGCGCGGGCGTAGCGGCGGGACAAGTTTGTCCACGCGCGAATTTTCAAAATGAAGCGTTCTAACTCGTTTAGCCTTGTTAAAACATGCATTACTTGAAATCGTCTATGAATGAACAAACATATTATTTGCTTCATTCTCCTTCAGCAAACAGTACTGCATTAGTGTAGAATTTATGTACCTTGTATTTTTAAAATATTTGTGAGTGAATGTGAATTTAAGAATATCAAGAACATTAAAGGTAAGCTATTTTGCATTTAAAATAAACATACATACATAACAATACGCATTTCCCTATAAGGGTAGCGATCATGTTTGCAAAATCTAGAAAAAAAGTAATAAAAGCGAAATTATTCGAAAATGTTACTTCATACTTTCCTATAATTAAAGCAAAACTAAAGCAAATAACGCAAACAAGACTCTTGGTAATAGAATAATTACATTTATTGAATATTTTTATTCAGATGTCTCAAGAAAGAAAGAAAAAGAAACTCTCCGGACATCACAATTTAATTAATAAAAAAAGACGCTAAGCAGAACAAGAGAAAAATGCTTCAAGATTAACACAGTATTTTACGAAACAAACGACCAGAACTGACCAAGATTATCCGCCAGATTCAAGTAAGGAATCAGTGCCCGGTTGCAGTGTAGATGAATTCAAAATACCAAGTCAGCTAGGACCAACTCCCAGTGAAGATCGAATCAAATCGTTGAAGAAATTACCCCTGTTTTTGGCTCTGGGGACTATACTGAAGAGACAGGTACAGATACAATAAATAAATGTGCATTTGATGACCCAGGGCTTTGGCCGGAACCAATATATAAAAACGGGCCCTAAATAAATAAAAAACTTTAATTTTGGGTCGAAAATTTTCTGTAAGTTACTATAAGAGAAACTTAAAAAATGGTGAAGAATGTAATAGAAATTGATTGATTTACTCAATTACGAAAAATAATGTTCCTTCTCAGCAAAATATATTTATTCAGGGATTTAATGACTGGCATGATCATATAGTAATGTACCTGTACCGCCATGAAAAAACTTCCACTCACTTTACTAACTATAAAAAATGGACAGAGTTGCTTCTATCGTTCAAAAATAACAATCTTTACAATCGCAACAATGGTTAATTTTTATATGTATTGAAATGCTAGAAAAGTTTGATCCTATTATATCGGAACACACACGACGTATAAATAGCGGTTCTGAATTTCACAAAATGCCAACATATCTAGGAGACAAAATCCAAAATGAATTACTTTCCTTAATGGCTTTTAATATTAAAAATCATATTGTAAATGTATGTCGACAAAATAAATATTTTTCAATAATATTAGATTGCACTCCGGTCCGGATGTTCCTCATATTGAGCAAATAAGTGTAATAATTCGATTCTTTCATTTCAATTTAGCATTAGGATCGACTGAAATACAGGAACATTTTTTAGCATTTTATCCAATTTTAGATGTTACAGGGGCTGGATTAACAACATTTCTTATTGATCTATTAAAAACATTAAATTTAGACATAAATAATATAAGAGGCCAAGGCTATGATAATGGCTCTAAAATGGCCTACAAAAAAGAATTTTAGATTTGAACCCGCGAGCTTATGTTTATGTTTCCTGTGCGAATCACAGCCTGAATCTAATTGTAAATGATGCCGCTAATATCAACCATGAAACAGTAATTTTTTTTAATATAGTACAAGAATTACACAATTTTTTCTCAGCGTCTACTAATCGATGGAGTATCTTAATCAAGCATGTTACTAATTTAACTTTAAAGCCCTTATCCGAAACACGCTGGTCAAGTAGAATTGATTTGGCCATAAAGCCTCTCTATAAATATTTACCAGAAGTTTTTGATGCATTATTTGAAATTTGCAATGACCACACAAGAGTCGACGAACAATCTAATAAATACCAAGCGAAATGTCTGGGAGAAAAAATTTCTACATTTACATTTATTTGCTCCGTTAAAGTGTGGTATGATATTTTAAATCAAGTAAATTTTGTGAGTAAAATGCTTCAATCTCAAACTACAAATTTGCAACTTGTTTTGGATGCATTGAACGAACTAAATACTAAATTTTCAACTAATTATCGATCTAAGGCTAGTTTTGCAGAAATTGTTGAAAGTTCCAAATTAATTGCAGAAAAGTTTGACATAGAAACTGAAATTCGTAGTGCGAGGCCATTAAGGCGACGTAAAAAATCTACTCAATTTGATTATGAACATGAAGATCAACCTATAGTAAATCCTGAAAATTCATTCAAAGTAAATTTTTATTTCTGTATAATACATCAAACTTTAATTTCGTTACAAGACAAATTTTCTTTATTAAAACAAAATAAAGAATACCTATTATCTTGCTGCAAAAAATTACAAGCGAAATTAACTAATGAAACTCAGTCCGATATTGACCAAGCAGATGATTTATGTGAAGAAATTTTACAATGTCAAATATTTATTACGTATTCAAAAAAAGATATATCCCAAATAATTCAGTATATTTATTCAAATTATTTAATAGGAGTTTATCCAAATTTTACTGTAGCTCTCCGTATTCTTTTATTATTACTTGTGTCAGTTGCGTCCGCAGAGCCGTGTTTTTACGAAATAAAAAATCATAAAGGGTTATTTACGCTCCACAATGGCACTAATTGATTATCAGATCTCGCAATAATTTCAATTGAGTCTGACATACTGGATAAACTTGATATTCATTATAGAAATTATTCTAACTTTTTCTTTACTAAAAGTTAGGAAAGTGAAATTTATTTAATGACTTATTTGCATTGTTTATATTTAATTTACCGTACAATATGTATTATGTTTATATTATATTTACTTTCTTATACGAAGTATAAGTAAGTGTTGTAATCATGAAAAATTTCGCTCTCGAGATTTTAACGGAAATATACGTTTTGACCCTCCCTGAATCGATTCCGACTATTTTTGGAATGACGTCTGTCTGTGTGTGTGTGTGTGTGTCTGTATGTGTGTGTGTGTGTGTGTGTATGTGCTCTACAGCCTAAACGGTTGAAGCTAAAATTATGAAACTTTAAACTTAAGATTTGCATATGCCTGAGGTGTGCACCTCTTATTTTTGAAAATAATATTCAAAGCGGAAGTGCCTGTTTACTCTAGTCATTTTTTGCAATTTCTGCAATAACTCAAAAATGATTACAGTTACAGAAAAATTGCATGAGCAAAAATTAAAGGTATTACTATTTAGCACAACTTTTGTTTGAATATATTTTCCAAAAAGAGTACTGTTTTCAAAATAAATTTTTGCTTATCATATATATTTTTACATAAATCGTATCATCTGCGCCTGTCAATTGTTTAACAAAATAGACTTAAATAATTTGAAGTTTGACATTTTATATTTATTTTAAGAAATATATTTACTGTAAAAGCGATCTAAAGGTTAGAACAAATATTATAAATTAGAAAAATAATGTAACTACGATATGGTTTAACCCATATGCGTATAAGAAAGTTCGGTGCATGACACTGCAGATATTTTTCATTTATTATTGTTGTTTATCTGTTTTCTTGTGTTTGTAATTTTGTATTTTAAATAAAAAAGGTTACACAGACTATTTAAATCTTTGTGTGTTTTTTATTTCAATGCGTTTAATATAACAAAAAACATTTAAATGTCCCTAAATATAAGCCCAAAAATTATAGTATTTCAAATTAATAATTCATTATTTTTTTATTCATGACGTATTACTTAAAAATGCTACTAGAGAATTTTTGATATAAATGTTTTTAATTAATGCGGCGCCATCAAAAATTTTAACACAGGCGCCGCATGCTCCTGGCGCGCCCCTGCCTGCCGTGAATTATATTTAGTGTATCATAGGTTAGTGAATTATTATAAATAATAAATATATAACAAATGTGCGGCCATATAAGCATATAAATGATTTGTGAACTCGTGCTACTGTGACACAAGTAAAAAATGAGAGGTGTCATTTAACTAGAAATACCTACAAAGCAACCGTTTCAAAAGATAATTTCATAATTTACGACAGAAAAATGTTTAAAAAGTCAAGATCGCATTTGTAAATAATTGCAAAAACCTAAATACATTCTTTAATCATAAAATTCATTCATATTTACCGCGAAATTAATTTAGTTGAAGGATAATTCGGGAGAGGTGCTGATGGCAAATCTTTTACTAAATTTAACATAGAGGTGTCATCTCGCTTTGTTATCTCCGAAAGTTGCCATAGTGAAACAAAAATAAATAAACATTAACAAATATTCTAATTGAAAATTCTCTTGCAGTAGTTGCTATTTGAGAAACCATATAAAATTTATTATAAAGAAGCAATTTATATATACGGTAATATATTGTAGACATTTTTCTTATAAAAGAAATGATAATGTGCTAAATTATTACAATTTTAGGAATACTAAAAATTGGTTATCGCTTTGAGGTGGAAAACATCTTGTATTTTGGCTATAATTAATATTGGTTAAATCAAGAGATAATAATTTAGCAGTGGGTAAGCTTCATCAAAATTATTATTTAAATAATTATTTTCAAATACGTACTAATTACTTATTTTAAAATACGTAGGTCAAATACTGTTAATTTGCTTAAATAGATACAAGTATTATTTCACAGTAATTATTTTTGTTTAGCGTAGTTTTAGTAAAATATCGTTTTCTTTTAAAGAATTAATTTTCATGTCAGCTTAGCATCTAATTTCATATATATTATATTTAGTATTATAGTTTAAATTGATTTTTATTTTGTATCGATAAATAAGGTTAGCGGTAATTTGTGTACGTCTTATTCAATCCTTTTTCGATAGCCATTTCTTTATCAAATATAACGTATGCAGCCGTCACAGAAGTTTATGTATTCGTAATCCATCTATAATTTGTTACCTACTATTCTCTTTCAGTATAATGCAGGCTTTTAAAGTGTACAGATCTATTCGCGAATACTGTGTATTTTATGCTTATTTGAACGCTGAGTAAAGTCTGTCTTTGCCCATTATATTTCTGCCTATATTTAGTATAGACGCCAGTATGATTTTCACAGGTCCATGTTAGTGATTTGTTCGTGAATCCTATCCTAAACCTTTGTATAAGACGCTAGCTCTGTAACCGCTGCGTGCGGGGATAGTCGAGTTGCGTCCAACGAAGTACCACTTACCGGTCTGGTGCCAGCGGTGCCCTGCTTGCCAGCTG
This sequence comes from Nebria salina, assembly GCA_944039245.1. Lineage (NCBI taxonomy): Eukaryota > Metazoa > Arthropoda > Insecta > Coleoptera > Carabidae > Nebria > Nebria salina. The sequence continues at coordinate 8,867,500 of OX063274.1, forward strand.
TAGTGTTATGATCAGTAGAAAGCCCAACTTTCGCTTGCACCTTCGAGTGTGCTGGTAAACTGAGTTTTAATTCGACTTTAACTCTTTCTCCTGATACCATGCAGATCACTTGTTGAGGGTGTCAAGTTCTCGCAGATTCACACAGCTAGCCTGTGTGGAGCGAGCTAACAGGCAGATTTGCAGATTCACATAGCATGTTTGTGTGGAGCGGAGCCAACGGGCAGATTCGCAGATTCACACAGCATGTCTACGTGGAGCAGAGCCTAGTACTCACAGATCTTTGCTATATTGCAGAGTGAAGCTGTTTATTTCACAGTTAGATATTCTACTATTCTTTTGTTATCCTTTTGTGATATATAATGAGTACTATTGACATTATTGATTGTACAGCTTTCTCACTGCGTGTAACCCACTCATGGTTGTATTTTAATTACAGAATATCTTGGAAGTCGCACAAGTAGCTCTGTGGGCCATCCCGTCAACTGAACTACTCCATCGACGATACTGTATTTTTTAATAACCACCTCTAAATTAAGAAACTTTTATAATGCCCATTTAATAATAAAGCTAAAATGGGGAAAAAGAAATCATATTGTGCTATGAAAAGAAATGCCAAGGAAAATATGAAAAAATTAAGACTGATTGATGAATATAAAAATAAGGAAAGAGAAAATAATAAAGAGGCTATGAAAGAGTTAAGAATGAATGTTACATATAAATACAAAGAAAATATATATAATATTGTGAATATAAAAATATTAAGAATGAATATAAAGAGAAAGAAAGGATGAGTAATATAGGGAATATACAAAGTTCCGAATGAGTTAGGATTATAAAGATAAAGAAAGAGAATGTAAAAAGGGAATTATGAAAAAGTAACGAGTTAATGACGATTATAAAAATAAAGAAATAATAAATTACAGTGATTACGATAAAGTTAAGAATGAATGATGAATATAAAGAAAAAGAAAGAATAAATAACCTAGAATATATGAAACAGCTAAGAATGAACGAGTAATATAAAGAGAAAGAAACAATAAGTAACGTGGAGAATATGAAGCAATTGCGAATGAATGATGAATATAAAGAACAAGAAAGAATAAGTAATGTAATGGAACGGAGTTTGGTTTTAAAGGTAGCTGCCAAACTATACTCGATTCCTTATTTTTTGATAAAAAAAATATAAATAAATAAATTCCGATGTTGTTGGGTTCTTTGTGGGATAACCAATAATTTTAATACGGATAGAACCGAATTATATTCATAGAAACTATTAATTAAATGTTACAAAATAAAATATAAACAATATATTTGCTTACCTTTTTTTTTCACAAATTAAAAAAAAAACATTACTTTGAATGAACGGGCTTCTCACACCGCGAGTTTTATTTTATTAAAAAATGTTAAATTTCCAAAATATTAAAGTAACGAATTTAAATTAATAAAATTTTGCACAAACCCTTTCTATTTCTTTAAATCAACCAAATAAAAACTACTTTTATGAAACAACAATAAAATTATATCTAAGACCAAAAATTGAACTTTACAGCTAATCGAGTGCCACCCGTCTGACCATCGGTTTTCGAGCGCCTCCTCGCTAAACCTTCGCGTAACAATTGTTTTTGTAAAGATAAGAGCCCGAGCCAATTACACTCTCGCTCAGGTGAACCCTGGTTCATTACAATCCTCCCTCCTTACAAAAAAAATTGATTTTTCTCACAAGCAATTTAAAAAAAAAAAAAAAAACTCTAGGTGCATGCCACCCGTTCCTTACATAAATCTTGACAATATTTACTAATCTTAAACTAATTCTAACAATAATACAATTACATATTTAAGAGAGAGAGTTTTACGTTTAGATTTTTTTTTTTTTTAGAATAATCAACGGAAATAGTTATGAATACACAGGAATATTGTACATTATTATTTTGACGAATTGTTTTTTTTTTTTCACTTGTCACATATTAATTTCGTTCTTCTTTTATTTTTCTTAGCCACTGGCGTGAAATTTTCGAGTCTTTTTAATTGTCTTCCTGGATGTTTATTTTCTGTGCCCATTTTTGGTTGTGATCAGATACAGTGAATGTATATTTTTCGTTCATCTCTCTCCCATATGGTATTGTTTTTTTTTTTTTTTTGGTACATAAAATTAAAGAAAGATAATGATTAATACACTAGTAAAATAAAGAATAAAAATATATAAAATTTATACAGATAATTATGGTAATGGTCGGTGATGTATATTGAACGGAATACTTCTGAACTTCTTTCTATGTATTTAGCCATGATGGGTCAGTCGAAGTTTCGGGTCGGGGAAGCGAAGGATAAGTGAGAGTGGGAAGATGGTGTTGTTCTGCTGCATTCTCCACGATTTCTGATTCGTTTTTCGTTTGGGCCCTCAGTTGTCGCTGACGGTATATGCAGAACATTGTTACACTGTCCCATAGAGCCCCAATTAATTTTAAGCTCCAACCGAATAAATCGTAAAGCAAAAATCCATGTATGACTGTATCGATAACGAACTTTATACCCTTGCCGATTACGTATATGCCTATAATACTTGAAGTATTATTTCCAATAGTTGTGATCCATGAGATAGCGGAATTCCAGACTTGAGTCATCCATTTTTTTAATGTGTTTTCGTGCACAAAGCTATCGACATTGGTTCCTTGTAAATCGGTTTCTAAGCCCATCATTCCTCGTATAACTATGCCCTCAACTGCTTGTCTTTCAGAAGGTAGTATTAAATGTCGCTGCAATTTCTCCATGTCTTGTGGTGAATAAAGTCCTCCCATGAATAAGTTTGATGGACTCTTATATTGTGAATATAAGAAAGGATTACATCCCATTTCCGATCCATATTTTAGCAACACGTGATTTCGTGGAGTCATGTACATAGATTTGTTGTCATAGCTTACTGGTAGTTCATGGTAACAATTTTTTGTTTTCCTAACTGTAACTTCTACTGGTGAGCATTGTATAATATGAACGACTTCTCCGTAGTTGACTGCTGTGTACCAAGGAGTTTGCATTTTCGCATAAGCAAATCCGGCTGGTGCTGTTATTGCCAGAGTCTGCAGATTCCTTAATATTTGTTGTTCTAAAGCGCACCTCTGTGCTACTACGTCTTCATATAAAGTGGTGATTTGACTGCTTAAATGTCTTTCTACAAAGACTACTTTTGCACTTGTATAAGCAATTGGGTCGATATTAAAGACATCTATTCCTTTTTTCTGGAAGTAGAACCTGCCATTCTCTGATGGTTTTATTATAAAGAAATTGGGGTGATCTGTTTCATATGAGCTTTGGCCACATATCATTGTAGGTTTCGAAATTGGCATTGCAAAAACCGAATCACCATGATTTACAGAGTACATTACGATATCGTAGTTTTCCCTTAAGACATTTGTTGGAACTAGCTTATTTGCTACTCCCTCATATAATACTGTATATTTTTTTTCTAAGCATTCGTTCATGTTAACATGGTCCCAGTACGAATATCCGTAATATGAGTCAATACAAAATTTTTCTTTGTAAGGGCAGGTTAGTCCTCCTGGTAATATAATTTTGTTCTCTTTTACGTTGGTTGGAGCATACCGATATTGTAGCGTTATTTCTATGGCTGCTTGTACGACTACATTTTGCCATTGTCCTTTGTGATCTTCATAAGTGGCTCCTATACAACTTCTTGTATTACTGATTGAACCAGCCATGATAACATTTGCATGTGTAGTTCCGTTAATTACAAGATTGTCAATATTACTTCCGTAGTATGACATCAACAATCGCGTCCGATGCATTTCTAAACACATTGTGCGGCTTGAAGGATAGGTATACGATGATAAGCTGTTAGCTACAGTTGATGAATGAGAATGTAGTCCGCAGTATGTTACTAAGCGAGTGATGTGAATTTTCCACTGATGAACTGGCAGAGTTTCTACGTCATTTATTTGTAGGAGTTGTATTATTTCCTCCGATGATGACACTTGTTTTGCGGGAGTCTTGCACTTTCCAATTTCGATAAGGCTAAATGTAGATATATTCATTTGTTGGGCCTGGCAATCGTAGGCGATTATGGCCTCGGCACATCTCCAATATAAATAGATGAGTAAAATCCTGATGAATGTTCCCATTTTTTTTTTTTTCTGTAAAAGTTATTGTTATGGTAGTTTAAGTTTTCATTTATCTTTTTAGTATTCATATTATAAACAGGAACCAAGTTGCTTTATTACAATAATTTATACTTATTTATTATTATTTATATTTTTATTATATCCTTTTGGGTAGAACCCATGGTTGCTCCTCCGCTGGCCCCCTACTTCGAGTATGATGGTGATTTCTAGAATCATCATGAGATTCCAGTTCAGGGTAAAGAGTATTTTCAATTTCCTCTAAATTTGATTCTTTATTTCTCCCATCATCCTTCACATTATTTGTCTCCAAGTTTAAATTTTCGACCTCTTCTTCGTCGTCTGCTTCTTCATTTTCATCTATATATTCGCTAAATTCATTAGTTAGATCTTCTATTTCTTGATGTTTTTCACTGTGAATCGCTTTCTCAATAGGTTCCATATAATTTCCAATATTATTGAAACTTTGATCTGGATTGTCTGATTTTTCAATATTTATTTCTTCTTCATCTGATGTTCCTAGAGTGGTATCGGTATCGTAACATCTTTTTAAGCGATTAACATGTACTATATGCTCTTTTCTTCCTTTTACCTCAACTATTCGATATGTAACTGGACCTACACATTCCGTTATTCTGTACGGACCTTTCCAAGCTTTAGCTAATTTTTTCGAGACTCCTATTTTTTTCGCTGGATTGTTTAAGTATACTTTGCTTCCCAATTTATATTCTATCGGTTTGGTTTTCTTATTGTAATGATATTCTCTTTTATCAGCCGAACTCTTTAATTTTTCTTGAACTAATTTGAATGTTGAATTTAGTCTCTCCATCAGTTCTGAAGCGTAATTTTCACTATAGTCATACTTTATTGTGGTTGGCTTAAGGATATCATCATAAGGAAGTTGCATATCACGACCATGCACTAGATAAAAAGGTGTTTCTCCAGTAGATGAGTGTACTGACGCTCGGTATGCCATTAGAACATATGGCAACCATATATTCCAATCTCTTTGTGAATTAGAAACATAATGGGACAATATGTCTTTAAATACCCTATGAGTCCTTTCTATCATTCCATTGCTCATGGGATGATAAGGTGTTGTTTGAATTTTTGTTACTCCTAGTAGCTTACAGATGTTTTTGATTAAATTTGAAGTAAAATTTACTCCTTGATCCGTGAGCAATTTTTCTGGTACTCCGTGCCTGCTAAAAATATGCACCAAAGCCTTAGCAACGGTGTCTGCTGTTTGGTCTGGTAGTGGAATTGCTTCTGGATATTTGGTGAAGTAGTCTTGCAACGTAAGAATATATTTGTTTCCACTGTCAGATGTTACCAATGGGCCAACAATATCCATAGCGGTAAGTTCGAATGGACGTCTGACTTCCTCAAATCTTTGTAGTGGAGCTGGACGATTATGAGTGGGTGATTTTCGAGTATTACAGGAATGACATTTTCTGATGTATTCCTTAATATCTGTCCTCATAGTAGGCCAATACATTTTACTTTTTATGAGATTGAATGTTTTAAAATTGCCTTGATGTTCTGCATATGGAAGGTCATGATAATCATGGATGACCTTTTTAATCATTGGCTTTGATCATAACGCTCAACTTTTTCTTTTGCTTTAAATAATAAACCATCTTCATACAAGTAAAATGAAATGAAATCCGCTTCTTTTATTATTCTTTGACATATTCTTTTTACATCTTCATCTCTATTTTGTTCTTCTTTAATATGATCTCGATCCCAAGTAGGTAAATAGGGTACATCAATGTTGATAATATTTAGCCCCCTGCGGGTGGGGGTTAGAATTCACCCGCAGCACCTCTGCTGGTCGTAAGAGGCGACCAATGGGCGAGGAAGGTACCTCGTAAAAAACACACTGTTCCATCTGAACTTTTACCAGAAGATTAGTGGGCCAATCTTCTGCGGACTTTGCTTTCTTATTATTTTGCTCACCCGCGTGTTTGCCGTGCGTGGAGACCCGTAAGGAAGGAGAAGATGATCCTGGTGGTTGAGCTTAAACGCAACACACCTCTTTGGCTTCGGATTCTTGCGAAACGGGCGGTCAGATACTAACCCTATCTGACCAATCGGCTTGCCGTTACGTTCTGTGCCGGTAAGGTGAGTCCCACGACCCTGGAGGTAAGTCTTCGGACGTTGGAGAGAGTGGCTCGCAGCGTTCTGAAGCTTATTGCCAGGTGAGGGGGACTATATCTCCTGGTTAGCCCTGGCGATCACACCAGTTTGTGGTGTGACGTCCCAAATTGTGGCTCCGTGGTGGGTGGGGAGACCAGGAGATGAATTTATTCTATTTGTTAATGGCAAATAAAAACAAAACCCCGGGGGCCCCTCCCCCAAAAAGATCTCATCCGTTATCGGACGAAGGAGAAAATTTTCAGAAAGGCGAAAATAAGTTTTCGCCCAAATTTCTTATTATAAAGAGAACGGAAGATGGTAAATCCATTTCCGAAGTGTCATGTTTTGGTTTGGCAAGGAGCCTGAACGAGCTGGCTGGTGGAGAACCCAAATCCACCAAACGGTTACGCGATGGTACTCTTTTGGTCGAAACTGCAAATTCGTTGCAAACAAAATCGTTACTGAAAGCGACTGTTTTATTTGGAATGCCAATTGTAGTGGAGGCGCACAAGTCCCTCAACACATGCCAGGGCGTAATATCCTGTTACGACCTGTTATTTGTTGAGATGGATGAGTGTACGCGAGAACTTGCGAGTCAAGGAGTTATAACGTGTCGACGGCTTACTACAAAGAAAAACGGTGAAGTAAAGAATACCACATCTGTCGTATTAACTTTCGCGCTGGACAAACATCCAGAGAAGATTAAGGTTGGATTTCACAGTTGTTCTGTGAGACCATACTTTCCTCGACCAATGCGTTGTTTTAAGTGCCAGAAGTTCGAGCACACTGCATCTCGTTGTGACGCACAGGCTGTGTGTCCACGGTGCAGTGAGCGGGAACATTTGGGCGAGGAATGTAAGGGTCCGGTCCGCTGCGTTAATTGTTCTGGCAACCATCCTTCTTTTTTTTCTGATTGTCCACGCAATCAGGAAGAGAAGAAGATCATTGAGATTAAAATTATCGACAAGCTTTCTTATTTTGATGCCCGCAAGAAATTCAAATCTCAGACTAGTCCTATTTTTAGCCGTTCTTTCGCTTCAATTACTGCCACACCCGTCATTAAAAAATCTATTGCAATTCAAACGGACACCGTTCCTTCCCTTAATATTGCTACAACTCTTCCAAATTTAACTCCTGTTAAAACTAATGTTCCTAAGTCCAGTGTAACTTCAAATCTAAAACCTACTTCGAATCAAGGTACCAAAAATTTAAGTGTAAATAAAACAAAAATTAACGCCAAGCCAAAGATCAAAATTTCCCATTTAAAGGCAAGTCCTTCTACTTCGCCGAAAATTTTTTCTAAGAAAAAAACAATGGAGGTACGAGAAACATCAAGTGTTTCAAGTTCTTCCATCTCCAAATTTTCTCCGAGTAAAGGATCTCAATCGTCGAGATCCTCTTCTCCTATGGAAGTCACAAGCATTAAACTTTCTAGACCAGAGCGAGATAAATCTTCCACACCCAAATAATGCCTTCCATACTACAGTGGAATTGTAATGGTTTCTACAGCCATTTCGAAGAATTTAAAGTTCTCAATGCCGAGCAGACTCCCTCTTGCATATGCTTACAAGAAACACATTTTCAAGACACCAGAGCTGTTTTATTACGAGGCTTCTCAGTATTTCGTACTGATGTGCCTACTGATGGCCAAGCTCGTGGTGGAGTAGCGATTCTGGTTCGCGAAGGTGTGTATTGTGAGGAGATTGCTTTGAATTCTGAATTACAAGCTGTAGCTGTCCGTGTTGCTATTCCTTTTCTGGTCACTTTATGTTCTATGTATCTTCCTCGAAACGACAATGTCGATATGCGTGATATCGTTGATTTAATTGATCAATTGCCTGCTCCATTCATTTTTATGGGCGATTTCAACGCTCATAGTCCTGAATGGGGATCAAGAACGATTAATCAACGCGGTAGACGTTTGGAACACCTATTCACCGCAAGTACACATGTCATCTTAAATGATGGTAGCATGACACATTTTTCTGCCGCGTGGAGATCTTTCTCTGCGATTGATCTAACGATCTGTTCTGCAGCAATAGCTCCATTGTTTGATTGGCATGTGCACTCAGACTTGCATCAAAGTGACCACTTTCCGATCATTCTGAAAGTTTTGCAGAGCTCAGATTCTGATGCTCGTTGTCCGAAATGGGCTTTAAAGCGAGCAGATTGGAATCTGTTCTCGGAGTTGGCCGTATTTGGTGAAAATGATTTCGTTGACGTGGACGACCATGTTCGGTATTTCACGGATGCAATCAAGTCTGCTGCACAAGAGAGTATTCCTCTAACACCTATTCATTCTAATAGAATACCCGTTCCCTGGTAGAACGATGAGTGCAAGATTGCTATCCGAGAAAAACGACGTATTTTTCGCCATTTCAGGCGATTTCCAACCACCGAGAATATGATCCATTACTTCCAAGCCAAGGCAAAAGCTAGAAGAATTGTTCGGAAGAATAAGAAAGCGTCATGGCAGAAATACATTTCTTCCATTACAACCTCCACTCCAGTTTCTAAAGTATGGGAGAAGGTCAGAAAAATATCTGGCCGCTCAAAATCTAGCACTGTTTCTGGCCTAAAAATCAATGGCAATGTCATTACCTGTCGGTCTGATGTTGCTAATATTATAGCATCCACTTTCGCGGATACATCAAGTTCCAATCACTATCCAGCTGAGTTCCTCGCTCGAAAATCAATCTTGGAACGTCAATGTCTCAATTGTTTCGCCGGGCGATGAAATCTACAATCTTTCTTTCAGCGCGGAAGAACTTGAAAGTGCGATTTCAGATTCTCACGACAGCGCTCCTGGACCTGATTCTATTCACTACCAGATGCTTCGCCATTTGAATCCTGCTGGAAAAACATTTCTTTTACAAATGTATAATCGCATTTGGTTTTCCGGTATCTGCCCAACACCATGGCGTGATGCGATTATTATACCAATCCCAAAGCCTGGAAAAGACAAAACACTGCCATCTAGCTATCGCCCAGTCTCGCTTACCAGTTGTGTCTGCAAGCTCATGGAACGCATGATCAACAGGCGTCTTGTTTGGTTCCTGGAATCAAACAACCTGTTGGATAACATCCAGTGCGGCTTCCGCCGTTTCCGTTCCACTGCAGACCACCTGATAAGACTTGAATCAACCATCCGGGATGCTTTTCTCAACAAGCAACATATGGTAGCTGTGTTTTTTGATATTTCCCGGGCCTATGATACCACTTGGCGTTTTGGTATTATGCGCACTTTACACTCCTGGGGCTTAAGAGGTAATCTTCCCATATTTCTTGAAAGCTTTCTTTCCTTAAGGAAGTTTCAAGTTCCTGTGGGAAATGACCTCTCCAACATTTTTACTCAAGAAAACGGAGTACCGCAAGGGTCTATTCTGAGTGTCACGTTGTTTGCTGTGGCCATCAACGGTGTTGCACAGTGTATTCGTTCACCTGTGCTGGGTTCCTTGTACGTGGACGACTTGGCAATTTTCTGCAGTTCTCGCAATATGGCTTCCATAGAGCGTCAGCTGCAGTTAACAATCAATCGTCTTCATACCTGGGCTACTGAGCAAGGTTTCGTATTTTCTGCGGCCAAGACAGAGTGCATTCACTTCTGTCAACGCCGTCACCTTCACTTAGATCCTGTTCTCTCTCTCAACGGTACTGATCTTCCATTTGTGGAAACTGCCCGTTTTCTTGGTCTTCTATTTGACAAGAAGCTTAACTGGCGTGCCCATCTTGTGGCTTTGAAGGCAAAATGTCGGCTTTCTCTAAATCTATTGCGAGTTCTTTCTTCCAAATCGTGGGGTGCCGATAGAATTTCTATGCTGCGCCTGTATCGGGCTTTGATACGCTCCAAGCTGGACTATGGCTGTATCGCTTACGCGTCTGCCAGGCCATCCGTTATCAAAACCATTGATACGATACACCATACTGGTATTCGTCTTGCTACTGGTGCTTTTCGCACCAGCCCAATACCAAGTGTATTGTGCGAAGCTGGCGAGCCTTCTCTGTATGATCGTCGCAGGCTTTTGACCATGAACTACACGGCAGCCTTGAAGTCGAAACCATATCACCTGGTTTTTGACACTGTCTTTGGTCAACAGTTTGCGGAGATTTATGACAGAAGAGCTCGTTCGGTGGGTTCCTTTTCTATCAGATCTCGCAATACTTTTGGAGAAGTTAATTTTGAACTTCCTTCAACCCCAGACACTTCTTTCAGCCCCTTTCCACCTTGGACATTCTCCCGTCCGAATACCAACTATGCGCTTTCAAAGCTGGATCGATCCGCTACTCCACCCATTCTGTTCCAACGTGAGTTTGCTCGAATCATTGCCAACTATCGGCAATGGATTCGCATTTACACCGACGGTTCGAAGAGCAACGACAGGGTTGCATGTGCTTTTATATCGGCAAGAGGTGCGTGTGAGTTTCGACTTCACAAACTCTCGTCCGTATACACGGCAGAGCTGTATGCACTCAACCAAGCACTTCTCTATATTTGTAGACTCGCACGTAATTCTTTTGTTATTGTGTCAGACTCAATGAGCGCTTTGAAAGCGATTGATTCTTTGTACCCTAAACATCCTCTCTTGCAGCAGATACAAGCAACCTTGATGACATTATCGTCAAAAGGGTCTATCGTGCGCTTTATTTGGGTACCGAGTCATGTTGGTATTCGCGGGAATGAAGCAGCTGATGCAGCAGCTAAGCGAGCTTTGTCCAAGGCCACCATTGATTATGACCGGGTGCTTGCTGATGACCTCAACGGTCATTTTAAGCATCTGATCATGAATCAGTGGCAGGAAAGGTGGAGTCATATAGTTTCTAAAAAGCTTAAAAATGTTAAGCAAAACGTGAGGCCATGGGATTCTTCCCATAGGGCATCCCGAAAGGAGGAGGTCGCTGTGGCGAGACTCCGGATAGGGCACACCTGGTGGACGCATGGTCATCTTTTGCGCCGTGAGGAGGCTCCGATGTGCGAAACGTGTGACACTGCTTTGACAGTGGCGCACGTTTTGTTGGAGTGCTCCCAGTTTACCGAGCAGCGAAACAGGGCGGGTCTGTCACTTGACCTGTCGGTGGCCCTTGGTGACCATTCGACACTCATTGACAGGGTCGTCCTGTTCCTCAGGAATACAGGTCTATTTGCCTTTATTTAAAAGTGCTAGCTTTGTCATTAATTTTATTTATACACGCATTTTTTTTTTTATCACTCAATAATATTTTACAATATCATTTATTTTTACAATTTTAAATCTGTACATTTTATTTATTTATATATGCATTTATTCATATTTTACATTTAATAGATATTAAGTTTACAATTTTATTTTTACATAACATATATTTAGTTAGTTTCTTTCATAATATAGTTTATGGCGTGAATAGCCCAAGAGGCTGATACGCCTTTAAATTTTAATCCTACCTACCTACATCCATAATGAATATATATTTAAAAATAATTTATTGATAAAAACAAGAATGTTGTTCTATATATTTAATAAATTCTACAAATATTTGACTTATAACACAATTAAGGGGGTTTTACCTTTTTTTTCAAAAAAATCGACTTTTTTTTTATTCCATTTTTGGATACTTTGAAGTGTGTAGTACCCGCCCCTGGAACTATTTTACCGAATTCGAAACGAGGAAGAGGAAGGGCTCATGTATGGTCTTGGGTTCGCAGACTAACCGTAAGTTGCATAATATAACGATGAAATGTACGCTTAACTTCAATCGCGTTTTTCTCGAAACCATATTTTTAAAACTGTGCAGGGTGATAACTCGAATTCATTTTAACCGATTCCATTGAAACTACTCGAAATTTGACGCAAATTGAATGCTTCAGGGAGTGAACTAGGATCTTTTTAATTGGTACATAACAAATATTTTTTTAGCCCCCTTGAAGTCCAAAAAAAACTCGAAAAAACGACACTTTTATTCAAATGGCCGCCATTTTGTTATTTATCAACCGATTGACTTTATCCTAGTTCAATCCCTCCGTAATCATATACACTTTAAGGTGGTTATTTTGTTTTTGATTGCAAATGATCCGGGTGGCCGCCATCACCCTGCGCGCGGAGGGCTGCAGCAAAGTTTTTGTGTGAAGTTTCGTCATTTTAAGGAAGTCTAAACAATATTGGATTGCCAAAAAATTAGATTTTGTACTTCAAAACATAATTAACACAGTGGTCAAAACCGAGTTTTGATATATTTTAACCTGCCTGAGAAAAAAATTTCCAAAAAAAAATGCATTTTTGTGCCTAAAAAAGGTAAAACCCCCCTTAAAATTGTTTAAAATATTTAACAAATTCTCATTATAAATCTATAAACATGCTCAAAATGGTATCATAAGTTTACTATTGTTTAATTCTCATTAATAGTATATTAGAAAATATTCCCTACTACGCCAATGAGCAGTTGGTTTAATAAAGTGCATTTTTCCCATGAGACGCTTATGTCTTTGTCTTTCCAAAATGTTTAATGTGTTCTTTTAAAAACTAGAATATTTTTTTTTATGAAGATATTTGTCATCCACATACACTGAAGCATGGAGTAAAACGGAAACGAAATCCCTATTAAAAAATCATTGCATTATTTTGACGAATAACAAGTCAAAACTTGTTTACAAGAAATATGATATACCTTCATCTTGTAGCAGACATTTTTTGGAATGGTCTGCGTGCGATATTATATTTGTTCAGTGTTCAGTTGAGTGTGCCGTGCCGTGGCACAAAACAGAAGTGAACATTTCGGAAAGACGCAAGGTCAGGATTGTTGTGCGCTATAGTTTTAAATTTACTGTATCGCGGTTTACCATACCATACCATACCCATAATGAAATAATTTATGCGGTTTTTTCGGTAAATAAATGGCGCTTATCTAGTTTATTGTTCGCGGAACGTTTGGTGAGAAGCGTTTGCCTAAACTACGCACTGTTCTGCGAGCCATTGCATTCTACTAGCAGCTAATTGAGTTATAACGAGTCATATGTTTCAATTCAATTAGGTAAAATAAAGTGCACTAAAAAGTGTGCTATACAAATAAACATGCCGGAAGTTAGTGGAGGAATCCCTACTCACGTATACACAGTTACAAACATAAAACAAACAAGTGGAAGATTTAACACTACAGCCAACACAACAACTAGTACATCAACAAGCGCCAACTTTATATACAATACTCTTACAACAGCATATCAAACAACACCCATAACATCACCAACAATGTCCAGCCCAACCTTTTATACCAGAGATTCACCTGTCAGTAATATCTACACCAAGTACATGAAATACACAAGGTAACTCAAATCAAATCATTCCCTGGCAAGCGGTTACCCGAAAATACACGGCAAAGAAAAGAACACTCGACACGGAAACTATTCCAAGTCAGGATACAACCAAACGACAAAAAAATAAAACAACTACCTCTCAAACATTTATCCATAGTAATAGATTCTCAGCACTAACAAATGAATCTAACAAAAATTTAACGAAAACTGAACCAAAATCCCCACCAATATTTATCCAAGACATAACGGATTTTAGCCTTATGGTACTCAGCATCGAAACAGCTTTAAAAACTGAAGAATTTATTTGTAAAACGCAAACAAACAACGTTATAAAAATTAATATAACTACTGCAGACGCTTACCGAAGATTAATTACTCTACTCACCAAAAATAACGTTGAATATTACACATACCAATTAAAAGAAGAGAGACCATACAGAGTAGTTAAAAACTTGCACCACACAACACCAACACAAGAAATAAAAGAAGCTCTTGAGGAACATGGTTTCAAAATAAGAAACATATCAAATAGAAAGAGTTAGAGAAACAAAGTACCACTACCCATGTACTTTATTGACTTAGAACCCGATCAAGACTACAAAAAAATTTACGAAATCAAACGGCTCCTATGCACAGTTGTCACTGTTGAACCACCACGGAAAAGAAGAGACAACCCACAATGCATGAGATGCCAAGACTATGGCCACACCCAAAAATACTGTACTGCGTTAAATGTGCCGAAAGTCACCCGACATCAGAGCGTAAAAAAGACATAAAGGAACCACCCAAATGCATACACTGCTCCGGTCAACATCCAGCAAACTACAAAGGATGCTCGGTTTATAAAGAACTACAAACAACTAGAAACAAGATCAATGTAAGCAAAACTCAAATAAGAAACTATCATAGCACAGAAATCAGCGAAAATACAAGCTATGCTCAAAAGGTCAAAAGCACTACAAATGACACGCTAAAAAATGTAAATCAGACACACAAAACCGAAAATGATCCTATCTTAATACAATTAATAAATAAACTTGAAGCAATGTTCAACCAGATAATGCAGCAAAACACAATGATTATCAATCTATTATCTTCAATTGTGAACAAAAGCAATGGGTAGTACAACTCGGATCGTATTATCGAATGCTAACGGTCTGGTTCAACATTACCATGAATTACAAATAATTCTAAAACAACAAAAAGTTGATGTAATCCTTATCTCTGAAACTCATTTTACTGATAAAAATTATTTCAAAATACCTAAATTTAAAACGTATCATACAAATCATCCTGACGGAACGGCACATGGCGGAACAGACATTTTAATAAGTGAAAAATTGAAACATCACGAACTTAACTTCTACGAAGAAACCCACTTGCAAGCCACAAGCCTAAAAATTAAAGAAACATACGGAACAATCACAATCTCTGCAGCGTACTGTCCACCAAAACATGGAATCAAACAAACTGAGTTCGAAGAATATTTTCAAACATTAGGAGACAAATTCATCGCAGGAGGTGACTACAATTCAAAACACACCCAGTGGGGCTCTAGACTCATTAACCCAAAAGGAAGAGAACTTCACAAAGCTATTCAGAAAAACAAATATATCTTCCTTAGCGCAGGCAAACCAACTTACTGGCCCACCGATCTAAATAAAATACCTGATTTACTTGATTTTTTTGTGACCAAAGGTATTTCCCAAAATTACATCGCAATAGAAACAAGCTACGATCTATCATCTGACCACTCTCCGATTATAATTACTTTAAACTCAACTATTTTAAAAAAACAGAAAAAACTCTCACATTATAACAAAAAAACAAACTGGGAAATATTTCGATCAAATCTCACTCGTCACACAAATCTGAATATGCCACTCACTACACCAGACGAATGCCCCCCTGCGGGTGGGGGTTAGAATTCACCCGCAGCACCTCTGCTGGTCGTAAGAGGCGACCAATGGGCGAGGAAGGTACCTCAATAAAAACACACTGTTCCATCTGGACTTTTACCGGAAGATTAGTGGGCCAATCTTCTGCGGACTTTGCTTTCTTATTATTTTGCTCACCCGCGTGTTTGCCGTGCGTGGCGACCCGTGAGGAAGGAGAAGATGATCCTGGTGGTTGAGCTTACACGCAACACACCTCTTTGGCTTCGGATTCTTGCAAAAAGGGAGGTCAGATACTAACCCTATCTGACCAATCGGCTTGCCGTTACGTTCTGTGTACCGGTAAGGTGAGTCCCACGACCCTGAAGGTAAGTTTTCAGACGTTGGAGAGAGTGGCTCGCAGCGTTCTGAATCTTATTGCCGGGAGAGGGGGACTATATCTCCTAGTTAGCCCTGGCGATCACATCAGTTTGTGGTGTGACGTCCCAAATTGTGGCTCCGTGGTGGGTGGGGAGACCAGGAGATGAAACGTTCTATTTATTTCATGGCAAATAAACAAAAAACCCCGGGGGCCGTTCCCCCAAAAAGATCTCGTCCGTTATCGGACGAGGGAGAAAATTTTCAGAAGGGCGAAAATAAGTTTTCGGCCAAATTTCTTATTATAAAGAGAACGGAAGATGGTAAATCCATTTCCGAAGTGTCATGTTTTGGTTTGGCAAGGAGCCTGAACGAGTTGGCTGGTGGAGAACCCAAATCCACCAAACGGTTACGCGATGGTACTCTTTTGGTCGAAACTGCAAATTCGTTGCAAACAAAATCGTTACTGAAAGCGACTGTTTTATTTGGAATGCCAATTGTAGTGGAGGCGCACAAGTCCCTCAACACATGCCAGGGCGTAATATCCTGTTACGACCTGTTATTTGTTGAGATGGATGAGTGTACGCGAGAACTTGCGAGTCAAGGAGTTATAACGTGTCGACGGCTTACTACAAAGAAAAACGGTGAAGTAAAGAATACCACATCTGTCGTATTAACTTTCGCGCTGGACAAACATCCAGAGAAGATTAAGGTTGGATTT
The DNA here is from genome assembly GCA_944039245.1 of Nebria salina. Classification (NCBI taxonomy): domain Eukaryota; kingdom Metazoa; phylum Arthropoda; class Insecta; order Coleoptera; family Carabidae; genus Nebria; species Nebria salina. The sequence goes on from OX063274.1 coordinate 8,884,027, forward strand.
CACAGTTGTTCTGTGAGACCATACTTTCCTCGACCAATGCGTTGTTTTAAGTGCCAGAAGTTCGGGCACACTGCATCTCGTTGTGACGCACAGGCTGTGTGTCCACGGTGCAGTGAGTGGGAACATTTGGGCGAGGAATGTAAGGGTCCGGTCCGCTGCGTTAATTGTTCTGGCAACCATCCTTCTTTTTTTTCTGATTGTCCACGCAATCAGGAAGAGAAGAAGATCATTGAGATTAAAATTATCGACAAGCTTTCTTATTTTGATGCCCGCAAGAAATTCAAATCTCAGACTAGTCTTATTTTTAGCCGTTCTTTCGCTTCAATTACTGCCACACCCGTCATTAAAAAATCTATTGCAATTCAAACGGACACCGTTCCTTCCCTTAATATTGCTACAACTCTTCCAAATTTAACTCCTGTTAAAACTAATGTTCCTAAGTCCAGTGTAACTTCAAATCTAAAACCTACTTCGAATCAAGGTACCAAAAATTTAAGTGTAAATAAAACAAAAATTAACGCCAAGCCAAAGATCAAAATTTCCCATTTAAAGGCAAGTCCTTCTACTTCGCCGAAAATTTTTTCTAAGAAAAAAACAATGGAGGTACGAGAAACATCAAGTGTTTCAAGTTCTTCCATCTCCAAATTTTCTCCGAGTAAAGGATCTCAATCGTCGAGATCCTCTTCTCCTATGGAAGTCACAAGCATTAAACTTTCTAGACCAGAGCGAGATAAATCTTCCACACCCAAATAATGCCTTCCATACTACAGTGGAATTGTAATGGTTTCTACAGCCATTTCGAAGAATTTAAAGTTCTCAATGCCGAGCAGACTCCCTCTTGCATATGCTTACAAGAAACACATTTTCAAGACACCAGAGCTGTTTCATTACGAGGCTTCTCAGTATTTTGTACTGATGTGCCTACTGATGGCCAAGCTCGTGGTGGAGTAGCGATTCTGGTTCGCGAAGGTGTGTATTGTGAGGAGATTGCTTTGAATTCTGAATTACAAGCTGTAGCTGTCCGTGTTGCTATTCCTTTTCTGGTCACTTTATGTTCTATGTATCTTCCTCGAAACGACAATGTCGATATGCGTGATATCCTGGCTGGTGGAGAACCTAAATCCACCAAACGGTTACGCGACGGTACTCTTTTGGTTGAAACAGCTAATTCTTTGCAGACCAAGTCTTTCTTAAAAGCGACAGTTTTATTTGGCATGCCTATTGTAGTGGAGGCGCACAAGTCCCTCAACTCATGTCAGGGCGTAATATCATGTTACGACCTGCTATTTGTTGAGATGGACGAGTGCAAGCGGGAACTTGCAAGTCAGGGTGTTATTGACTGTCGACGGCTTACTTCCAAGAGGAACGGCGAAGTTAAAAATACGACGTCAGTAGTTTTAACTTTTGGACTAGATAAGCTTCCAGACAGGATTAAGGTTGGGTTTCACAGTTGCTCTGTGAGACCATACTTTCCACGACCAATGCGATGTTTTAAATGCCAGAAATTTGGGCACACTGCATCCCGTTGTGACGCACAGGCTGTGTGTCCACGGTGCAGTGAACAGGAGCATTTGGGCGAGGAATGTAAAGGTCCGGCCCATTGCGTTAATTGTTCTGGCAATCATCCTTCTTTTTTTGCTGATTGTCCACGCAATCAGGAAGAAAAGAAGATAATTGAAATCAAAATTATGGATAAGATTTCCTATTTCGACGCCCGCAAGAAGTTCAAAACACAGACCAGTCCTGTCTTTAGCCGTTCTTTCGCCACAATCGCTGCAACTCCCGTTTTAAAAATATCCATTGCCGTTCAGACTGATGACTTTCCTTTCTCTAATATTTCTACAAGTGTTCCAAATTTACCTTCTGTTAAAACTAACATTCCAAAATCTAAAGTTAATCAAAATTTAAAATCCAGATCGAATGCAGCTGTAAAAATCATAGACCATCCAAAATTAAAATTGACCGTTAAGCCAAAGCAAAAAATTATTTATATAAAGACAAGCCCTAGTTCTACGCCGAAATCTATTTCGAAAAAACATTCCATGGAGGTACGAGAAACATCTAGTGTTTCGAGTTCTTCCATCTCCAAATTTTCTCCTAGTAAGGGATCTCAATCTTCGAGATCCTCTTCTCCTATGGAAGTCACTAGCTTTAAACTTTCTAGGCCAGAGCGAGATAAATATTCCACACCCAAATAATGCCTCCCATACTACAATGGAATTGTAATGGTTTCTACAGCCATTTTGAGGAATTTAAAGCTCTCAATGCCGAGCAGACTCCCTCTTGCATATGCTTACAAGAAACACATTTTCGAGACACCAGAGCTGTTTCATTACGAGGCTTCTCAGTATTTCGTACTGATGTGCCTACTGATGGCCAAGCTCGTGGTGGAGTAGCGATTCTGGTTCGCGAAAATGTGTATGGTGAGGAGATTACTTTGAATTCTGCATTACAAGCTGTAGCTGTCCGTGTTGCTATTCCTTTTCTGGTCACTTTATGTTCTATCTATCTTCCTCCAAACGACAATGTCGATATGCGTGATATCGTTGAATTGATTGATCAATTGCCTGCTCCATTCATTCTTATGGGCGATTTCAACGCCCATAATCCTGAATGGGGATCAGGTACGATTAATCAACGTGGTAGACGTTTGGAACACCTATTCACCGCAAGTACACATGTCATCTTAAATGATGGTAGCATGACACATTTTTCTGCCGCGTGGAGATCTTTCACTGCGATTGATCTAACGATCTGTTCTGCAGCAATAGCTCCATTGTTTGAGTGGCATGTGCACTCAGACTTGCATCAAAGTGACCACTTTCCGATCGTTCTGAAAGTTTTGCAGAACTCAGATTCTGATGCTCGTTGTCCGAAATGGGCTTTAAAGCGAGCAGATTGGAATCTGTTCTCGGAGTTGGCCGTATTTGGTGAAAGTGTTTTCGTTGACGTGGACGACCATGTTCGGTATTTCACGGATGCAATCAAGTCTGCTGCACAAGAGAGTATTCCTCTAACACCTATTCATTCTAATAGAATACCCGTTCCCTGGTGGAACGATGAGTGCAAGATTGCTATCCGAGAAAAACGACGTATTTTTCGCCATTTCAGGCGATTTCCAACCACCGAGAATATGATCCATTACTTCCAAGCCAAGGCAAAAGCTAGAAGAATTGTTCGGAAGAATAAGAAAGCGTCATGGCAGAAATACATTTCTTCCATTACAACCTCCACTCCAGTTTCTAAAGTATGGGAGAAGGTCAGAAAAATATCTGGCCGCTCAAAATCTAGCACTGTTTCTGGCCTAAAAATCAATGGCAATGTCATTACCTGTCGGTCTGATGTTGCTAATATTATAGCATCCACTTTCGCGGATACATCAAGTTCCAATCACTATCCAGCTGAGTTCCTCGCTCGAAAATCAATCTTGGAACGTCAATGTCTCAATTTTGTTTCGCCGGGCGATGAAATCTACAATCTTTCTTTCAGCGTGGATGAACTTGAAAGTGCGATTTCAGATTCTCACGACAGCGCTCCTGGACCTGATTCTATTCACTACCAGATGCTTCGCCATTTGAATCCTGCTGGAAAAACATTTCTTTTACAAATGTATAATCGCATTTGGTTTTCCGGTATCTGCCCAACACCATGGCGTGATGCGATTATTGTACCAATCCCAAAGCCTGGAAAAGACAAAACACTGCCATCTAGCTATCGCCCAGTCTCGCTTACCAGTTGTGTCTGCAAGCTCATGGAACGCATGATCAACAGGCGTCTTGTTTGGTTCCTGGAATCAAACAACCTGTTGGATAACATCCAGTGCGGCTTCCGCCGTTTCCGTTCCACTGCAGACCACCTGATAAGACTTGAATCAACCATCCGGGATGCTTTTCTCAACAAGCAACATATGGTAGCTGTGTTTTTTGATATTTCCCGGGCCTATGATACCACTTGGCGTTTTGGTATTATGCGCACTTTACACTCCTGGGGCTTAAGAGGTAATCTTCCCATATTTCTTGAAAGCTTTCTTTCCTTAAGGAAGTTTCAAGTTCGTGTGGGAAATGACCTCTCCAACATTTTTACTCAAGAAAACGGAGTACCGCAAGGGTCTATTCTGAGTGTCACGTTGTTTGCTATGGCCATCAATGGTGTTGCACAGTGTATTCGTTCACCTGTGCTGGGTTCCTTGTACGTGGACGACTTGGCAATTTTCTGCAGTTCTCGCAATATGGCTTCCATAGAGCGTCAGCTGCAGTTAACAATCAATCGTCTTCATACCTGGGCTACTGAGCAAGGTTTCGTATTTTCTGCGGCCAAGACAGAGTGCATTCACTTCTGTCAACGCCGTCACCTTCACTTAGATCCTGTTCTCTCTCTCAACGGTACTGATCTTCCATTTGTGGAAACTGCCCGTTTTCTTGGTCTTCTATTTGACAAGAAGCTTAACTGGCGTGCCCATCTTGTGGCTTTGAAGGCAAAATGTCGGCTTTCTCTAAATCTATTGCGAGTTCTTTCTTCCAAATCGTGGGGTGCCGATAGAATTTCTATGCTGCGCCTGTATCGGGCTTTGATACGCTCCAAGCTGGACTATGGCTGTATCGCTTACGCGTCTGCCAGGCCATCCGTTATCAAAACCATTGATACGATACACCATACTGGTATTCGTCTTGCTACTGGTGCTTTTCGTACCAGCCCAATACCAAGTGTATTGTGCGAAGCTGGCGAGCCTTCTCTTGATTCTTTGTACCCTAAACATCCTCTCTTGCAGCAGATACAAGCAACCTTGATGACATTATCGTCAAAAGGGTCTATCGTGCGCTTTATTTGGGTACCGAGTCATGTTGGTATTCGCGGGAATGAAGCAGCTGATGCAGCAGCTAAGCGAGCTTTGTCCAAGGCCACCATTGATTATGATCGGGTGCTTGCTGATGACCTCAAAGGTCATTTTAAGCATCTGATCATGAATCAGTGGCAGGAAAGGTGGAGTCATATAGTTTCTAACAAGCTTAAAAATGTTAAGCACAACGTGAGGTCATGGGATTCTTCCCATAGGGCATCCCGAAAGGAGGAGGTCGCTGTGGCGAGACTCCGGATAGGGCACACCTGGTGGACGCATGGTCATCTTTTGCGCCGTGAGGAGGCTCCGATGTGCGAAACGTGTGACACTGCTTTGACAGTGGCGCACGTTTTGTTGGAGTGCTCCCAGTTTACCGAGCAGCGAAACAGGGCGGGTCTGTCACTTGACCTGTCGGTGGCCCTTGGTGACCATTCGACACTCATTGACAGGGTCGTCCTGTTCCTCAGGAATACAGGTCTATTTGCCTTTATTTAAAAGTGCTAGCTTTGTCATTAATTTTATTTATACACGTATTTTTTTTTTTTAGCACTCAATAATATTTTACAATATTATTTATTTTTACAATTTTAAACCTGTACATTTTATTTATTTATATATACATTTATTAATATTTTACATTTAATAGATATTAAGTTTACAATTTTATTTTTACATAACATATATTTAGTTAGTTTCTTTCATAATATAGTTTATGGCGTGAATAGCCCAAGAGGCTGATACGCCTTTAAATTTTAATCCTACTACTACTACTACTTCTAAATCTATTGCGAGTTCTTTCTTCCAAATCGTGGGGTGCCGATAGAATTTCTATGCTGTGCCTGTATCGGGCTTTGATACTCTCCAAGCTGGACTATGGCTGTATCGCTTACGTGTCTGCCAGGCCATCCGTTATCAAAACCATTGATACGATACACCATACTGGTATTCGTCTTGCTACTGGTGCTTTTCGTACCAGCCCAATACCAAGTGTATTGTGCGAAGCTGGCGAGCCTTCTCTGTATGATCGTCGCAGGCTTTTGACCATGAACTACACGGCAGCCATGAAGTCGAAACCATATCACCTGGTTTTTAACACTGTCTTTGGTCAATAGTTTGCGGCGATTTATGACAGAAGGGCTCGTTCAGTGGGTTCCTTTTCTATCAGATCTCGCAATACTTTTGGAGAGGTTAATTTTGAACTTCCTTCAACGCCAGACACTTCTTTCAGCCCCTTTCCACCTTGGACATTCTCCCGTCCGAATACCAACTATGCGCTTTCAAAGCTGGATCGATCCGCTACTCCACCCATTTTGTTCCAACGTGAGTTTGCTCGAATCATTGCCAACTATCGGCAATGGATTCGCATTTACACCGACGGTTCGAAGAGCAACGACAGGGTTGCATGTGCCTATATATCGGCAAGAGGTGCGTGTGAGCTTCGACTTCACAAACTCACGTCCGTATACACGGCAGAGCTGTATGCACTCTACCAAGCACTTCTTTATATTTGCAGACTCGCACGTAATTCTTTTGTTATTTTGTCAGACTCAATGAGCGCTTTGAAAGCGATTGATTCTTTGTACCCCAAACATCCTCTCTTGCAGCAGATACAAGCAACCTTGATGACATTATCGTCAAAAGGGTCTATCGTGCGCTTTATTTGGGTACCGAGTCATGTTGTATTCGCGGGAATGAAGCAGCTGATGCAGCAGCTAAGCGAGCTTTGTCCAAGGCCACCATTGATTGTGATCGGGTGCTTGCTGATGACCTCAAAGGTCATTTTAAGCATCTGATCATGAATCAGTGGCAGGAAAGGTGGAGTCATATAGTTTCTAACAAGCTTAAAAATGTTAAGCACAACGTGAGGTCATGGGATTCTTCCCATAGGGCATCCCGAAAGGAGGAGGTCGCTGTGGCGAGACTCCGGATAGGGCACACCTGGTGGACGCATGGTCATCTTCTGCGCCGTGAGGAGGCTCCGATGTGCGAAACGTGTGACACTGCTTGGACAGTGGCGCACGTTTTGTTGGAGTGCTCCCAGTTTACCGAGCAGCGAAACAGGGCGGGTCTGTCACTTGACCTGTCGGTGGCCCTTGGTGACCATTCGACACTCATTGACTGGGTCGTACTGTTCCTCAGGAATACAGGTCTATTTGCCTTTATTTAAAAGTGCTAGCTTTGTCATAAATTTTATTTATACACGCATTTTTTTTTTATCACTCAATAATATTTTACAATATCATTTACTTTTACAATTTTAAACCTGTACATTTTATTTATTTATATATGCATTTATTAATATTTTACATTTAATAGATATTAAGTTTACAATTTTATTTTTACATAACATATATTTAGTTAGTTTCTTTCATAGTATAGTTTATGGTGTGAATAGCCCAAGAGGCTGATACGCCTTTAAATTTTAATCCTACCTACCTACCTGGATTAATGTCCACCGGAGGAGCTGTTATTGCGATGGTAAAACGACGTCCCAGTATATTAAACAATTTTACCCTTCTTTCCACATCACAAATGATAGTGAAACGATTCAAACCGTCTCCAACCTGAGCCTGAGTCAATTATACTTTCGCAAATTTTGAAAAAAATTAGATACATTTCATTGTTCTCTTTCGCCACTGAAACAACAGGTTCCAGCGATTCTAACAAATCGTTACAAATGTTGAAGTAATTTTAGAAATTTTCTTCTCCGTCAAAGTTCTGCGATTTAGCTGTATTCGTCGATTGAATCGTAACTATTTCTAAATTATTATGTAAACACACTAATATTTAGATGGGTAAACCCCTTTTGTTTAAAGTATTTTGGGTCAAACGACTGAACCTTGTTTGTTTTTTATCTCAAATCGAATTTACGCTATTCTAACAGGTATAGAAAATAGTGGGGATATATGCGCTCTCACTTTCTCAAACAAAAGATAGTACTAAGTTGGCGAGAGCAGGTAAGGGATAACAGAAATGATACAAATAACTTATTTATTTTCAGTACGCAATTGCATTATTTATTTATTTTTATTGCCAGTTTCACAAACTACACATATGACATCTTTTGCACTGCCACATGGTTTCGTGCCTGTATGAGCAATAGCTAATTTTTCAGACTTATTATTATGATTTAATTCGTTTACGTTATAATCGGTCATCTTTGTAAAACACAGGGGTAGAAATACGACTGACTCAGACAGTTCGACAAGAATCTTCCTGCCAAACTTTGTAGTAACTGCTTTTTCGGCGAGTACGTCATTCTCTTCATTTATATGCAATTCTTTCCTTACTGGTTTCAGATCATTGATAGTTCCTACTAAATTTGCTAGTTCCATTTCTAAACAAACCAACAATATAGATTTTGTGATAGCTTTGGTTTTAAATGTATCAACAATAAAAATACTTACTTCTATGCAACCGGTCTATAACTTAATTTCTTCACTACAGCCTACACAGTCAAACTGATGAAATGTTCTAATATTTTGAAGGTTTTATACGAAACTCCCTACTTATAACACATGTCGTCAAATAACAATATTAACTACAAGTAATACTCCTATTTTATCGAATAACTACATTTTTGTCTGACGCAAAGGGCAGCTTCACAAAAGGACAGGTGTAAACACGATATCTCAATTATCAGTAGGATAATAACAATGGTCCAAAAAGGAACATACAATGACATATTTAATAGAGTCTGACTGACATGGCCGGTGCCAGTGTAGGTGGGTCACGTCTGTAGAGATCTTTTGTCTGCACCTGACATATCTATCAAGGTCTACATGAGAAAGGTATGGCACCAGGGCAGGTGGAAAAGAGAATTAATGAGATCCCTTGTTTGCACCTGTCAAATAATGACACATTTATAAGGTTACAGGTACGACGCAAACGGACTGGTGCAAACATTGGACAATAACAACGGTCACTGTCACAAAGTAAAAAACAATGACATATTTATTAGGGTCTGCGTACAGGTCTGGTGCCGTGAGAAATGGCCCCAACTGTAAAGATCTTTTGTTTGCACCTGAAATATTTGTTAGGGTCTACATAAAAAAGTGAGGCACCAGGGCAGGTGGAAAAGAGAAACTGTACAGAACTTTTGTTTGCACCTGACATATTTATTACGGTCCAGGTCATTTATCGAAAAAAAGGTCTAGAGCAGATGCAAACATGACAGATCATTAATCAAAACATCCGCAGTGCCATGCACCGAACTTTCTTATACGCATTTGGGTTAAACTATGTCGTAGTTTTATTATTTATCTAATTTATAATATTTGTTCTAACCTTTAGATTACTTTTACGTTAAATACATTTCTTTGAATAAATATGAAATGTCGAACTTCAAATTTAGAAAGGCTTTTTTTGTTAAACAATTGACAGGCGCTGATGATACGATTTATGTAAAAATATTGTAACGCGATGGAAAAATTTCTATACTATTTTTATGGATCGTATCTGATGTGGCAGGTGTATAGGTACAAACAAAAAGTTCAGTTTATAAAATTCACCATTTATTGTTATTTTTACACATGAAATGAGTAATTGTCCAAATTTTCTTTAACATTTATAGGCGTGACAAAATTCTGTACAAAGGGGGAATAGGTCGTGTCGTCTTAGTGGAGACGTTGTGCCGTTGGTTGATGCTTCCGTTGGTAGCTTTTGCTGTAACATAGTTAAACATCTAATATTGTTAAATCCTGATAAAATCGGTTAGTCCGTACCGATTGAACCTTGTTTTGACGTATATGCCCCTCTCAGTACTTATCTAGTACGTTTTAAAATATATGTGTTCGTCGTGAGGTAAAAGGGCTAGTACTCTCCTGGACGCGTAAAATTGCATACCTGACGGGCTTAAGTTAAGGTCGGATACCGATATTAGGGATCGAACCCGATTCTATTGACAACAGTGTACCTGTTATCCTACCATTAGGCGATACCGTACCGACAATGGAAGACATGTAAGAACAGTCTATGAAATAGAGAACGATAACTAAGTATAATAAAACACCAGGAAGTGTCGCATATATCAGATCGCGCTAACTAAAAGCAGCTGCTGGAATCTCGCAGAACAAAACGCAGATCGCGCTAACTTGAAACGGCGTCGCGAAGTTTTGTCTTAAAGCGGATGGAAGTAGGAAAGTGTGTCGCATAGATCAGATCGCGCTAACTCAAAGCAGCGTCTGGAATCTCGCAGAACCAAACGCTAATCGCGCTACCTTAAAGTGGCGTCGCGAAGTTTTGGCCTAAAGCGGATTGAAATAAGGCAGATGACACTAGACCAGATCGCGCTAACACAAGCCGCGTCTGAAATCTAGCAGAACCACCGTATCGATCGCGCTATACGAATGCGGCGCAGTGAGTCCTAAACGGATGGAAGTAAGGAAAATGACACTAGACAAGATCGCGCTAATTTAAAGCCACGTCTGAAATCTATCAGAACCACCGCATAGATCGCGCAATCCGAATGCGGCGCAGTGCAGTGAGTTCTATACGGATGGAAGTAAGGAAAATGACACTACACCAGATCGCGCTAACTTAAAGCCGCGTCTGAAATCTAGCAGCACCACTGTATAGATCGCGCAATCCGAATGCGGCGCAGTGCAGTGAGTTCTAAACGGATGGAAGGGTAGTAGAGTGAATCGCGCTAACTTAACGTGGCGTATCGACCAAGAGAATGGAGTGTTGGATACCACCAAGTGGCTAGTTCGAAAGATAGGATTGATTAGGTCCCGATTTCGGGCTCTCTCAAGTTTTTATATGTCTATCCCTACTACTATTGAAGGAGTGTCTTACTGTATGAATTTGCTATACTTACAAAGGATATCAAATTATGCAAATATAATGTTAAATAAAGAACGCTAGTTTTCCACTTCGCCCTACTCTACGTTGTGATGTATGGCACTGGCTTAGGGTTGGTCGCGGAATAATTCTCTGAGTCCTTTCTCCCTCATACGGATCCCGGGTTGGTTCAGGCGGCGGTTCACCCGGCATATCCCATCAGTCAGAGAGAGTGCGCTATCTGACATAAACTCTCCCGCTCGTCTAACTCGTTTACCACAAGTAACTTACGCTACGATTGGAAACAAGTATGTGTGGTAGTTGTTTATGTTAGGGTAATTCAGGTGTATTTCAAAGAGAAAGATGTCGTTGAGAATAAAAAGGCGGATTGAATAGAACATAAACAGGAGAACTTTATTTAAGTTATTTTAGACAGTACAGTCAAAATACATAACAACCGTTGTTGAGAACAAAATGAATACACCACCTACTAGAAAGTAAAAATATGCAAGAGTAATATTTAACACTTCCGCCGTCTAAATATTTTTCCCATCGTTGCATACATACAATCCAATGCTCTCACTGTGAACTAGAAAACGATTTCGCGGTAGCGCTTTGGTGAAAATATCTGCACGTTGGGTTTCCGATGATGTATAAACTACGCAGAGAATTCCTGCCTCGACTATCTCGCGCAATTGATGATAACGGATGTCAATATGTTTGGTTCGCTTATGGAACTCAGGATTTTTAGCTAGGCGAATTGTACTCTGGTTATCAACAAACAGTATGGTTGCTTCTTTGCATTGATAACCGATGCCTGCCAACAATCTTCTAAGCCATATAGCCTCCTTAGCGGCAGCTGAAGCGGCAACATATTCCGCTTCCGTTGTACTGAGAACTACCAATTTGTCTCTGAGACGCCCATGTCACTGGACCGTTTGCGATACTGAACACATATCCTGTTGTTGAGCGTCTTGTTTCTATATCGCTTGCATAATCCGCGTCTGAGTAACCTATCAGGTGTGGCTCGCTTCCGCCGCTTTGATACATTATTCCTTGATCCTTAGTTCCGACTAGAAACGCGAGAATACGTTTGACTGCATGCCAGTGATTCTCAGTGGGTTTGTTTAAAAATTTACTTGCCGTGTTAACAGCGAACGCTATGTCTGGTCTGGATACAGTTGCAAGAAACATAAGTGACCCGACAGCCTCCCGATATGGCCCGTTGAACAGTTTTTTTTCGTTTGACTCCAGAGGCTCCAGCGTGACGTTTGGATCCGCAGGAACCGACAACGCTTTTGCCTCACTCATACGAAATCGCTCAAGAATTCTTCGCGTATAGACGCCTTGATGTATAAACATTGCTTTCGCGGTACGATTGCGAGTTATTTGCAGTCCGACAAAATTACTACAATCTCCGATTGTAATCTCGAACTCGCTCCTCAATTTTCCGATCACATTTTCCAACGCAACTCGCGATTTACAAGCTAGAAGTCCATCGTCCACGTACAACGCGAGATAAATTGCACAATTTTCGTTATAGTGACTGTAAAATATGCAATCGTCTGCATCGGTTTGTACAAAGTTGAAACGCCGCAGAAAACCACAGAATTTGAGATTCCAGCATCTCGGTGCCTGCTTCAGGCCATACAGTGACTTTTTCAGCCGACATACCACTTCACTTGCATTTTGCTCGATTTTCAAGCCCAGTGGTATCTTCATGTGAATTTCTTCCTGGAGATCTCCGTATAAGAACGCGGTGCGGACGTCGAACTGTACCATTTCTAGATCTTCCTGAGTTACTATTGCCAATAGTACTCTCAGTGAGTCATAACGAACGACAGGTGAAAAAGTTTCCTCGAAGTCCACGCCTTTTTGCTGGAGAAATCCTCTTGCACAAAGCCATGCCTTGTATCGACGCACGCTTCCATCTGAATTTTGAATAGTTTTAAACACCCATTTGGAATCAATTTCACTTTTTGTTTCACTTTTCGGTACAATTTCCCAAGTACAATTTTTCTCGTGTGCCCTCAGCTCTTCTTCAATGGCTTCGTTCCACTGAGCAGCATCAGGCCCACCTATAGCATCGTTGAAGGTTTTCGGCACGTTGTACTCCGCGAAATCAATACAATCGGTTAACCAAGTCGGCTTACGTATCTGTGCTCGATCTCTCAGCACCCGAACATTGTTGGTAGGCGCAAGAGGTGGATTCTCGTTGCGTTGAACATTCTCAGAAACCTTGCCCAGCGATTTACCGTCTCGCTGTTCTTCTCTTCGCGATTCGCCTGGCTGCTCGTTTTCCGTTTCCTCCAAGCAATTTTCTTCATCGGTTGCCTCGCTTGAACATGTCTCTTCATCGACGCTCTCGTGAAAGATAACATTTCTTGAGACAGTTACCTTCTTTGTACCTGGATGAAACAACCGATAATTTGTTGACTCCCCACGAGGATTACCTTCATCGCCCTGGCATCGAATTTTTGTGTAAACTGCTTGGGCACGTGCTCGTAGCCTTCCTCACCGAATGCTCGCACGTGTCCTAAATCTGGTTTTTACCTGTCCAGATCTCATACGGCGTTTTACGTGGTACTCTCCAGTTGCTAAAACTCGATTAAGTAAATACACCGCGGTATTAATTGCTTCCGCCTAGAACGAAACCCCGAGTTGTTTCGCGTGTAACATTGTACGCGCATATTCCACTACCGTCCGGTTGTCCCGCTCGGCTCTTCCGTTTTGCTCGGGAGTATACGGAGCCGTTGCCTCGTGTTTAATTCCGCGAGACTGCATATACCTTCGCATCTGATCATTACAGTATTCACGACCATTGTCAGTTTTCAGAATTTTCATAGGACGCCCGAATTTATTTGAGACTGCGCGTTCGAAGATCCTGAAGCTCTCAAAAACATCTGACTTGTGTTTGAGAAGGGAAACTTGTCTAAAGCTCGATGCATCGTCTTTGTACATGATGAAATATCGCGCACCACCGATCGAATCCTCAGACATCGGCCCGCACACGTCGCTATAAAAAAACTCCCCTGGTTCCCGACTCACAGAAAGAGGAATTTTCTTAAACGGCAATCTATGCGTTTTTCCTAGTCTGCGTGCATCAAAGAAGAAGTCTTTCTTGTTTCTCAGACTTACCCCGTTCACCAAGCCACACGTTTCCAACATGGACAAGGCACGCTGGTTCAAATGTCCAAGGCGCTCGTGCCACCCCTTCAAACTCGTTGTTGAGACGTTTACCTCGTTCAGAGTTTGTTGAACTCTCACTCGAAACAGCAACCTGCAAATTCCGTTTGACTGCTTGACTCCAGTCGCGAGAATCTCGTTGCTGCGTATTATTAGCGCATCATCCTCCCGAAATACGATTGAGTACCCGCGTAATGTACACATTCCGACGGAAAAGAGATTTTTCCTGACACTCGGAACATACAACACGTGCTCAATTTGCGCTTTGCTCCAGACACCATCTATAAGCCTGTCCACGATCACCGTTCCTTCACCAGTCACAGGACACTCTCCGTTATTTATGGACGAAACTCTGTGAACCAGTCTATCCTGAACGTGACGTGCTTTGAACACCCAGTATCAATAAACCAGATATCGTCTTGATTGACAGCAAGCACCGCTTGTCGGTGTAGGTCATCTGGCTGCCTGTATCGACTGTGTTCGATTTGACTGTTTGTCTCAGTTGCAGTCGCGCTTACCGCTACAAATGCAACTCTCTGAGTACTGTTACCTTCGTGAACATTTTTCTTTTGTTTATGCTCGGGGCACTCGCGCGCAAAATGTCCTCTTGTCCGACAAATGAAGCACTCAACGTCTTTCTTTTCTTTCTTCTTTTTGTCCTTCTTCGGTTTTGATTTCCAGTCCTTACCGCTTGTTTTGGTGTGCTTCATCGCTGCAAAAGCTGTTATTTCTACTGTATCAGCGTTCAACCTACCTTCTTCTCGAAGTAAACGTTCCTGCAAGTTTTTGATCGTTTGTCTAGCTGGCTCAACACTGTCCCACGCAGTTTTAAAGGCTGAGAACTTCGGTGTCAAACTCGCCAACACCTTCGCCATGATCGTCACATCGGAAAGATTCTCTCCAAGATCCATGAGCTGCGTCGCCATGATTTGGATCCTAGCCACGTGTTGAACAACCGTGTCCGTTGAACCCATACGATACTCATGAAACTTCTGTGTCAACATCAGTCTATTTGACGCTGATTTGTGCGCGTGAATCGTCCCCAACTTGTCCCACATCTGCTTTGCAGTAACAGATGTTAAAAGAGGCTCGAGCTGGGAATATTCCATCGACGAGGATATGAAAAACATGGCCTTGGCGTTCTCTTTGACCCAGGGTTTTCCTTCCACCGACGCTGCATTCCCTGGCATTACTCGATCCCCTTTCACGATGTCCAACAGATCACTCGCCATTAAGATCTGCGTGATCTGGAACTTCCAGCCCAGAAAGTTCGTTCCGTCGAACTTCTCCATATTCTTCGTTGACAATTTGCTCGACAATTTGCTGTCTCACAAACACAAAGGCAACGACTACATAAGTGTATCTTCCTTATTCTCGAGAACACTCATGCCTTCTCTGTAGTTATATCTTGAAATACAGGCGTCCTGGGCCCATAACCTGTTAGGGTAATTCAGGTGTATTTCAAAGAGAAAGATGTCGTTGAGAATAAAAAGGCGGATTGAATAGAACATAAACAGGAGAACTTTATTTAAGTTATTTTAGACAGTACAGTCAAAATACATTACAACCGTTGTTGAGAACAAAATGAATACACCACCTACTTGAAAGTAAAAATATGCAAGAGTAATATTTAACAGTTTAAACTAAACATAATAAGAAATTAACATTTATTATTATTACTTGTTCCCGAATGGTCAGCTCTTGCCTAACTGGACCGGATCGGCATCCAGAAACTACCCAATCGCAAAGCTCCTGGCTCCGCTCAAATTGAGAACCTAATCTTGAAAAACTTCTCCAAAAAATCCATTATCCAACTCCACTATATAATCAACGCAATAAGCAGATTCCACCACTATCCAGCTGCCTGGAAGACTGCTACAGTCCACCCAATCCGAAAACCCAACAAAGAACTCCACCACCCAGCCAGCTATCGTCCGATAAGCCTCCTGAACACACTATTCAAACTAACCGAAAAAATCATTCTCTCCCGGGTCGACGATATCGACACAGGACAAAAACTCACACCTGACTTCCAGTTTGGCTTTCCCGGCCAAACATAGCACGGTACAGCAGGTGTGCAGAATTGCAACCGATATCGCGTCCCAGTTCAACAAAAATAAAGTCACGGTCATGGCCCTACTGGACATAGAAAAAGCCTTCGATATGGTCTGGACAGTAGGACTCATAGCTAAACTTATCTCCTATCAATTCCCTTCCACATTAGTTAAACTTTTTCACTCCTACCTAACCAACAGATCCTTTCGAACCATAGTTAATAACACCACATCAAACCCGAAACCCATTGTAGCAGGAATCCCTCAAGGCAGCGACCTTGGTCCTAGACTATTTAACCTTTACCTGCGCGATTTCCCCACTGTCCCCCACACAAACACAGTACTATACGCAGATGACACAGCCATCTACGCGCACTCATTCAGCGCGCAGGTGGCTGCCAAGCAACTGCAAATACATATTGACATACTACAACACTACTGGGCGAAGTGGAAAATTAAAATCAATGCCACGAAAACCGAAACCATTGTCTTTACACGCAAATTCACAAACAACAAAATCATTACACCAATCAAAATACACAACCAAAAAATCACACCCACACCAAACGTTAAATACCTCGGTATATACCTACACAGAACACTACGGCATGGCCAACACATCTCACACACAATCAAAAAAGCGCGCCTAGTCATCCGCAACCTCTACCCTCTCCTAGTCCACAACAGCCCCCTGTCCAAGAAAAACAAACTCCTAACCTACACAACAATCATCCGCCCCATTATCACATATGCAGCCCCGGTTTGCTGCAACGCACCAGACTCCACCCTCTTACCGCTACAACGCCTCCAGAATAAATGCCTTAGACTGGCTACCAGCTCTGGAAGGTACACTCGAATAACACAACTACACAACGAAGCTAACATACCATACATAAAACAACACATACAAAACACAACACAAAAATTTTACAAAACACAACTAAACTCAAACAAACTTACACAAAACATCACACAAACCAGGCAACACAACACAACATCTAGAATAAAACACAAGCTCCCCTACCAGACATTACCCATATTCTCGGAGAGACTCCAGGACCCGAACACATAACACGAACAACCACAACTTATTCACTAACTGTCTCTAAATATATATATTTTTAAACCTGACACCGAAAGTCCATCACTTAACGCTTGTGGGTTGAGGGGCGTTGTTTTATCTTTTTTAATTGTCCTCTTCGATGATGCCCTTTACCACGCTTTCTTTTTTTTACGGCGCGATAAATCGCCGCTGGCGTTTTCTGCGGAACTGGAGTGGACTCGTTTGTTCCTGGTGGTTTGGGTTCTATTCCCATTGACGTTTGCGACGGATGCTGCTTGTAGCCCCGCGAAATCTATTTCGCGGCCCGGTATTTTAGGCCGTTCGAACAACGCTGGCCGTCCTTTAGTCTGGGCCGCAGTCAACGCCCGCTTTTCATTCGGAGGAGGAGGCGCTCACTTGCCTTTAGTTTTGAACACTTTATTGGCACTAAACAGATTCTTGAAGTTGTTGCTAAATTTGCGTTGCATATTTTTTTCCAAAAAACTAAACAAACTTAGATTTAAACTTCTGCTGCTAGTTTTACTCGAATGGACTGTAGTATACTAACTAACACTCTCGGACTGTGTGGCCCTAAACTTACGTTTTGCTCAAGTGTTTTTCTCGAAAATATAACATATTGCTCACTTGAGAACCACTCCTATCCTTTCTTCGGGGGGTTTTTTTTTTTCTAAACTACCCTGAATTCCGAAACTATAACTAACTAACTACTTGTATAAATCAAAACTAAATTAAACTCTGTCTATAAAATACCATTTATTCATAATATCGTTTGAGCGACCTTATATTAAAAGGACCCCGCACCTTCCCTGTTTTAATGTCTTTTAGCACTGTAATGGAACGGAGTTTGGTTTTAAAGGTAGCTTACCAAACTATACCCGATTCCTTATTTTTTGATAAAAAAAATATAAATAAATAAATTCCGATGGTGTTGGGTTCTTTGTGGGATAGCCGATAATTTTAATACGGATAGAACCGAATTATATTCATAGAAACTATTAATTAAATTTAAATGTTACAAAATAAAATATAAAGAATATATTTGCTTACCTTTTTTTTTTCACAAATTAAAAAAAAACACAGTACTTTGAATGAACGGGCTTCTCACACCGCGAGTTTTATTTTATTAAAAAATGTGTAATTTCCAAAATATTAAAGTTACGAACTTAAGTTAATAAAATTTTGCACAAACCCTTTCTATTTCTTTAAATCAACCAAATAAAAACTACTTTTATGAAACAACAATAAAATTATATCTAAGACCAAAAATTGAACTTTACAGCTAATCGAGTGCCACCCGTCTGACCATCGGTTTTCGAGCGCCTCTTCGCTAAACCTTCGCCTAACAATTGTTTTTGTAAAGATAAGAGCCCGAGCCAATTACACTCTCGCTCAGGTGAACCCTGGTTCATTACAGCACGTACGCATTAAGATACGGCTTGCCAATAATTTCGCACAATATACTTGGTAATGGGCTGGTACGAAAAGCACCAGTAGCAAGACGAATACCAGTATGGTGTATCGTATCAATGGTTTTGATAACGGATGGCCTGGCAGACGCGTAAGCGATACAGCCATAGTCCAGCATGGAGCGTATCAAAGCCCGATACAGGCGCAGCATAGAAATTCTATCGGCACCCCACGATTTGGAAGAAAGAACTCGCAATAGATTTAGAGAAAGCCGACATTTTGCCTTCAAAGCCACAAGATGGGCACGCCAGTTAAGCTTCTTGTCAAATAGAAGACCAAGAAAACGGGCAGTTTCCACAAATGGAAGATCGGTACTGTTGAGAGAGAGAACAGGATCTAAGTGAAGATGACGGCGTTGACATGCACTCTGTCTTGGCCGCAGAAAATACGAAACCTTGCTCAGTAGTCCAGGTATGAAGACGACTGATTGTTAACTGCTGCTGACGCTCTATGGAAGCCATATTGCGAGAACTGCAGAAAATCGCCAAGTCGTCCACGTACAGGGATCCCAGCACAGGTTAACGAATACACTGAGCAACACCGTTGATGGCCACAGCAAACAACGTGACACTCAGAATAGACCCTTGCGGTACTCCGTTTTCTTGAGTAAAAATGTTGGAGAGGTCATTTCCCACACGAACTTGAAACTTCCTTAAGAGAGATTACCTTTCAAGCCACAGGAGTGTAAAATGCGCATAATACCAAAACGCCAAGTGGTATCACAGGCCCGGGAAATATCAAAAAACACAGCTACCATATGTTGCTTGTTGAGAAAAGCATCCCGGATGGTTGATTCAAGTCTTATCAGGTGGTCTGCAGTGGAACGGAAACGGCGGAAGCCGTACTGGATGTTATCCAACAGGTTGTTTGATTTCAGGAACCAAACAAGACGCCTGTTTATCATGCGTTTCATGAGCTTGCAGACACAACTGGTAAGCGAGACTGGGCGATAGCTAGATGGCAGTGTTTTGTCTTTTCCAGGCTTTGGGGTTGGTACAATAATCGAATCACACCATGGTGTTGGGCGGATACCGGAAAACCAAATGCGATTATACATTTGTAAAAGAAATGTTTTTCCAGCAGGATTCAAATGGCGAAGCATCTGGTAGTGAATAGAATCAGGTCCAGGAGCGCTGTCGTGAGAATCTGAAATCGCACTTTCAAGTTCATCCACGCTGAAAAAAAGGTTTATAGATTTCATCGCCCGGCGAAACAAAATTGAGACATTGATGTTCCAAGAATGATTTTCTAGCGAGAAACTCAGCTGGATAATGATTGGAACTTGAAGTATCCGCGAAAGTGGATGCTATAATATTAACAACATCAGACATTGCCATTGATTTTTGGACCAGAAAAAGTGCTAGAATTTGATCGGCCAGATATTTTTCTGACCTTCTCCCATACTTTTGAAACTGGAGTGGATGTTGTAATGAAAGAAATGTATTTCTGCCATGACGCTTTCTTACTCTTCCGAACAATTCTTCTAGCTTTTGCCTTGGCTTGGAAGAATTGGATCATATTCTCGGTGGTTGGAAATCGCCTGAAATGGCGAAAAATACGTCGTTTTACTCTGATAGCAAGCTTGCACTCATCGTTCCACCAGAGAACGGGTATTCTATTAGAAGGAACAGGTGTTAAAGGAATACTTTCTTGCGCAGCAGACTTGATTGCATCCGTGAAATACCGAACATGGTCGTCCACGTCAACGAAATCATTTTCACCAAATACCGCCAACCCCGAGAACAGATTCCATTCTGCTCGCTTTAAAGCCCATTTTGGACAACGAGCATCAGAATCTGAGCTCTGCAAAACTTTAAGAATGATCGGAAAGTGGTCACTTTGATGCAAGTCCGAGTGCACATGCCACTCAAACAATGGAGCTATTGCTGCAGAACAGATCGTTTGATCAATCGCAGTGAAAGACTTCCACGCTGCAGAAAAATGTGTCATGCTACCATCATTTAAGATGACATGTGTACTTGCGGTGAATAGGTGTTCCAATCGTCTACCGCGTTGATTAATCGTACTTGATCCCCATTCAGGATTATGAGCGTTGAAATCGCCCATAAGAATGAATGGAGCAGGCAATTGATCAATTAAATCAACGATATCACGCATATCGACATTGTCGTTTGGAGGAAGATAGATAGAACATAAAGTGACCAGGAAAGGAATAGCAACACGGACAGCTACAGCTTGTAATGCAGAATTCAAAGTAATCTCCTCATAATACACATTTTCGCGAACCAGAATCGCTACTCCACCACGAGCTTGGCCATCAGTAGGCACATCAGTACGAAATACTGAGAAGCCTCGTAATGGAACAGCTCTGGTGTCTCGAAAATGTGTTTCTTGTAAGCATATGCAAGAGGGAAGTAGTAGTAGGATTAAAATTTAAAGGCGTATCAGCCTCTTGGGCTATTCACGCCATAAACTATATTATGAAAGAAACTAACTAAATATATGTTATGTAAAAATAAAATTGTAAACCTAATATCTATTAAATGTAAAATATTAATAAATGTATATATAAATAAATAAAATGTACAGGTTTAAAATTGTAAAAATAAATAATATTGTAAAATATTATTGAGTGCTAAAAAAAAAAAAAAAAAAAAAAAAAAAAAAATACGTGTATAAATAAAATTAATGACAAAGCTAGCACTTTTAAATAAAGGCAAATAGACCTGTATTCCTGAGAAACAGGACGACCATGTCAATGAGTGTCGAATGGTCACCAAGGGCCACCGACAGGTCAAGTGACAGACCCGCCCTGTTTCGCTGCTCGGTAAACTGGGAGCACTCCAACAAAACGTGCGCCACTGTCAAAGCAGTGTCACACGTTTCGCACATCGGAGCCTCCTCACGGCGCAAAAGATGACCATGCGTCCACCAGGTGTGCCCTATCCGGAGTCTCGCCACAGCGACCTCCTCCTTTCGGGATGCCCTATGGGAAGAATCCCATGACCTCACGTTGTGCTTAACATTTTTAAGCTTGTTAGAAACTATATGACTCCACCTTTCCTGCCACTGTTTCATGATCAGATGCTTAAAATGACCTTTGAGGTCATCAGCAAGCACCCGATCATAATCAATGGTGGCCTTGGACAAAGCTCGCTTAGCTGCTGCATCAGCTGCTTCATTCCCGCGAATACCAACATGACTCGGTACCCAAATAAAGCGCACGATAGACCCTTTTGACGATAATGTCATCAAGGTTGCTTGTATCTGCTGCAAGAGAGGATGTTTAGGGTACAAAGAATCAATCGCTTTCAAAGCGCTCATTGAGTCTGACACAATAACAAAAGAATTACGTGCGAGTCTACAAATATAGAGAAGTGCTTGGTTGAGTGCATACAGCTCTGCCGTGTATACGGACGAGAGTTTGTGAAGTCGAAACTCACACGCACCTCTTGCCGATATAAAAGCACATGCAACCCTGTCGTTGCTCTTCGAACCGTCGGTGTAAATGCGAATCCATTGCCGATAGTTGGCAATGATTCGAGCAAACTCACGTTGGAACAGAATGGGCGGAGTAGCGGATCGATCCAGCTTTGAAAGCGCATAGTTGGTATTCGGACGGGAGAATGTCCAAGGTGGAAAGGGGCTGAAAGAAGTGTCTGGGGTTGAAGGAAGTTCAAAATTAACTTCTCCAAAAGTATTGCGAGATCTGATAGAAAAGGAACCCACCGAACGAGCTCTTCTGTCATAAATCTCCGCAAACTGTTGACCAAAGACAGTGTCAAAAACCACGTGATATGGTTTCGACTTCATGGCTGCCGTGTAGTTCATGGTCAAAAGCCTGCGACGATCATACAGAGAAGGCTCGCCAGCTTCGCACAATACACTTGGTATTGGGCTGGTACGAAAAGCACCAGTAGCAAGACGAATACCAGTATGGTGTATCGTATCAATGGTTTTGATAACGGATGGCCTGGCAGACGCGTAAGCGATACAGCCATAGTCCAGCTTGGAGCGTATCAAAGCCCGATACAGGCGCAGCATAGAAATTCTATCGGCACCCCACGATTTGGAAGAAAGAACTCGCAATAGATTTAGAGAAAGCCGACATTTTGCCTTCAAAGCCACAAGATGGGCACGCCAGTTAAGCTTCTTGTCAAATAGAAGACCAAGAAAACGGGCAGTTTCCACAAATGGAAGATCAGTACCGTTGAGAGAGAGAACAGGATCTAAGTGAAGGTGACGGCGTTGACAGAAGTGAATGCACTCTGTCTTGGCCGCAGAAAATACGAAACCTTGCTCAGTAGCCCAGGTATGAAGACGATTGATTGTTAACTGCAGCTGACGCTCTATGGAAGCCATATTGCGAGAACTGCAGAAAATTGCCAAGTCGTCCACGTACAAGGAACCCAGCACAGGTGAACGAATACACTGTGCAACACCGTTGATGGCCACAGCAAACAACGTGACACTCAGAATAGACCCTTGCGGTACTCCGTTTTCTTGAGTAAAAATGTTGGAGAGGTCATTTCCCACACGAACTTGAAACTTCCTTAAGGAAAGAAAGCTTTCAAGAAATATGGGAAGATTACCTCTTAAGCCCCAGGAGTGTAAAGTGCGCATAATACCAAAACGCCAAGTGGTATCATAGGCCCGGGAAATATCAAAAAACACAGCTACCATATGTTGCTTGTTGAGAAAAGCATCCCGGATGGTTGATTCAAGTCTTATCAGGTGGTCTGCAGTGGAACGGAAACGGCGGAAGCCGCACTGGATGTTATCCAACAGGTTGTTTGATTCCAGGAACCAAACAAGACGCCTGTTGATCATGCGTTCCATGAGCTTGCAGACACAACTGGTAAGCGAGACTGGACGATAGCTAGATGGCAGTGTTTTGTCTTTTCCAGGCTTTGGGATTGGTACAATAATCGCATCACGCCATGGTGTTGGGCAGATACCGGAAAACCAAATGCGATTATACATTTGTAAAAGAAATGTTTTTCCAGCAGGATTCAAATGGCGAAGCATCTGGTAGTGAATAGAATCAGGTCCAGGAGCGCTGTCGTGAGAATCTGAAATCGCACTTTCAAGTTCATCCACGCTGAAAGAAAGATTGTAGATTTCATCGCCCGGCGAAACAAAATTGAGACATTGACGTTCCAAGATTGATTTTCGAGCGAGGAACTCAGCTGGATAGTGATTGGAACTTGATGTATCCGCGAAAGTGGATGCTATAATATTAGCAACATCAGACCGACAGGTAATGACATTGCCATTGATTTTTAGGCCAGAAACAGTGCTAGATTTTGAGCGGCCAGATATTTTTCTGACCTTCTCCCATACTTTAGAAACTGGAGTGGAGGTTGTAATGGAAGAAATGTATTTCTGCCATGACGCTTTCTTACTCTTCCGAACAATTCTTCTAGCTTTTGCCTTGGCTTGGAAGTAATGGATCATATTCTCGGTGGTTGGAAATCGCCTGAAATGGCGAAAAATACGTCGTTTTTCTCGGATAGCAATCTTGCACTCATCGTTCCACCAGGGAACGGGTATTCTATTAGAATGAATAGGTGTTAGAGGAATACTCTGTTGTGCAGCAGACTTGATTGCATCCGTGAAATACCGAACATGGTCGTCCACGTCAACGAAAACACTTTCACCAAATACGGCCAACTCCGAGAACAGATTCCAATCTGCTCGCTTTAAAGCCCATTTCGGACAACGAGCATCAGAATCTGAGTTCTGCAAAACTTTCAGAACGATCGGAAAGTGGTCACTTTGATGCAAGTCTGAGTGCACATGCCACTCAAACAATGGAGCTATTGCTGCAGAACAGATCGTTAGATCAATCGCAGTGAAAGATCTCCACGCGGCAGAAAAATGTGTCATGCTACCATCATTTAAGATGACATGTGTACTTGCGGTGAATAGGAGTTCCAAACGTCTACCGCGTTGATTAATCGTACCTGATCCCCATTCAGGATTATGGGCGTTGAAATCGCCCATAAGAATGAATGGAGCAGGCAATTGATCAATCAATTCAACGATATCACGCATATCGACATTGTCGTTTGGAGGAAGATAGATAGAACATAAAGTGACCAGAAAAGGAATAGCAACACGGACAGCTACAGCTTGTAATGCAGAATTCAAAGTAATCTCCTCACAATACACATTTTCGCGAACCAGAATCGCTACTCCACCACGAGCTTGGCCATCAGTAGGCACATCAGTACGAAATACTGAGAAGCCTCGTAATGGAACAGCTCTGGTGTCTCGAAAATGTGTTTCTTGTAAGCATATGCAAGAGGGAGTCTGCTCGGCATTAAGAGCTTTAAATTCCTCAAAATGGCTGTAGAAACCATTACAATTCCATTGTAGTATGGGAGGCATTATTTGGGTGTGGAAGATTTATCTCGCTCTGGCCTAGAAAGTTTAAAGCTAGTGACTTCCATAGGAGAAGAGGATCTCGAAGATTGAGATCCCTTACTAGGAGAAAATTTGGAGATGGAAGAACTCGAAACACTAGATGTTTCTCGTACCTCCATGGAATGTTTTTTCGAAATAGATTTCGGCGTAGAACTAGGGCTTGTCTTTATATGAATAATTTTTTGCTTTGGTTTAACGGTCAATTTTAATTTTGGTTGGTCTATGATTTTTACAGCTGCATTCGATCTGGATTTTAAATTTTGATTAACTTTAGATTTTGGAATGTTAGTTTTAACAGAAGGTAAATTTGGAACACTTGTAGAAATATTAGAGAAAGGAAAGTCATCAGTCTGAACGGCAATGGATATTTTTAAAACGGGAGTTGCAGCGATTGTGGCGAAAGAACGGCTAAAGACAGGACTGGTCTGTGTTTTGAACTTCTTGCGGGCGTCGAAATAGGAAATCTTATCCATAATTTTGATTTCAATTATCTTCTTTTCTTCCTGATTGCGTGGACAATCAGCAAAAAAAGAAGGATGATTGCCAGAACAATTAACGCAATGGGCCGGACCTTTACATTCCTCGCCCAAATGCTCCTGTTCACTGCACCGTGGACACACAGCCTGTGCGTCACAACGGGATGCAGTGTGCCCGAATTTCTGGCATTTAAAACATCGCATTGGTCGAGGAAAGTATGGTCTCACAGAGCAACTGTGAAACCCAACCTTAATCCTGTCTGGAAGCTTATCTAGTCCAAAAGTTAAAACTACTGACGTTGTATTTTTAACTTCGCCGTTCCTCTTGGAAGTAAGCCGTCGACAGTCAATAACACCCTGACTTTCAAGTTCCCGCTTGCACTCGTCCATCTCAACAAATAGCAGGTCGTAACATGATATTACGCCCTGACATGAGTTGAGGGACTTGTGCGCCTCCACTACAATAGGCATGCCAAATAAAACTGTCGCTTTTAATAAAGACTTGGTCTGCAAAGAATTAGCTGTTTCAACCAAAAGAGTACCGTCGCGTAACCGTTTGGTGGATTTAGGTTCTCCACCAGCCAGTTCGTTCAGGCTCCTCGCCAAACCAAAGCAAGAGACTTCAGATATGGTTTTACCCTCTTCCGTCCTTTTGACAATTAAAAATTTGGGCGAAAATTTATTTTCGCCCTTCAAGAAATTTTCTCCCTCGTCCGATAACGGACGAGATCTTTTTGGGGGAGGGGCCCCCGGGGTTTTTGTTTTTGTTGCCATAAACAAATAGAAAGATTCATCTCCTGGTCTCCCCACCCACCACGGAGCCACAATTTGGGACGTCACACCACAAACTGGCGTGATCGCCAGGGCTAACCAGGAGATATAGTCCCCCTCACCTGGCAATAAGCTTCAGAACGCTGCGAGCCACTCTCTCCAACGTCTAAAGACTTACCTCCAGGGCCGTGGGACTCACCTTACCGGTACCGAGAACGTAACGGCAAGCCGATTGGCCAGATAGGGTATTTGACCGCCCGTTTCGCAAGAATCCGAAGCCAAAGAGGTGTGTTGCGTGTAAGCTCAACCACCAGGATCATCTTCTCCTTCCTTACGGGTCTCCACGCACGGCAAACACGCGGGTGAGCAAAAGAATAAGAAAGAAAAGTCCGCAGAAGATTGGCTCACTAACCTTCCGGTCAAAGTCCAGATGGAACACTGTGTTTTTAACGAGGTACCTTCCTCGCCCATTGGTCGCCTCTTACGACCAGCAGAGGTGCTGCGGGTGAATTCTAACCCCCACCCGCAGGGGGCTATGCAAGAGGGAGTCTGCTCGGCATTAAGAGCTTTAAATTCCTCAAAATGGCTGTAGAAACCATTACAATTCCACTGTAGTATGGAAGGCATTATTTGGGTGTGGAAGATTTATCTCGCTCTGGCCTAGAAAGTTTAATGCTTGTGACTTCCATAGGAGAAGAGGATCTCGAAGATTGAGATCCCTTACTAGGAAATTTGGAGATGGAAGAACATGAAATACTTGAAGTTTCTCGTACCTCCATTGAATGTTTTTTTGAAATAATTTTCGGCGTAAGAAAAGGGCTTGATTTAATTGTGTAATTTTTTGTTTAGGTTTAACGGTCAATTTTGATTTTAGTTCGTTTCTGATTTTGACTGCTGCTTTCGAAATTGACTTTAAATTTTTAGTAACCTTTGATTTAGGAATGTTAGTTTTAAAAGAAGGCAAATTCGGAACAGTTGAAGAACTATTAGAAGAAGGAAGATTATCGGTCAGAACGGCAATAGATATTTTTAATACTGCCGTTGCAGCGATTGTGGCGAAAGAACGGCTAAAGACAGGACTGGTCTGCGTTTTAAACATTTTACGGGCGTCGAAATAGGATATCTTATCAATAATTTTGATTTCGATAATTTTCTTTTCCTCCTGATTGTGTGGGCAATCGGAAAAGAAAGAAGGATGATTCCCAGAACAATTTTCACATCGTATGGGACCCCTACATTCCTCGCCCAAATGCTCCTGCTCACCGCACCGTGGACACACAGCCTGTGCGTCACAACGAGAGTGTGCCTGAACTCCTGGCATTTAAAGCAACGCATTGGTCGAGGAAAGTATGGTCTCACAGAGCAACTGTGAAATCCAACCTTAATCTTCTCTGGAAGCTTGTCCAGCCGGAAAGTTAATACAACAGATGTGGTATTCTTTACTTCACCGTTTTTCTTTGTAGTAAGCCGTCGACACGTTATAACTCCTTGACTCGCAAGTTCTCGCGTACACTCATCCATCTCAACAAATAACAAGTCGTAACAAGATATTACGCCCTGGCACGTGATGAGGGAGTTGTGAGCTTCGACTGCTATTGGCATGCCAAATAAAACTTTCGCTTTTAACAAAGCCTTGGTAATTGACGAATTAGCCGTTTCCACAAGGAGGGTTCCATCACGAAGCCGTTAGGTGGATTTTGGTTCTCCACCAGCCAGCTCGTTCAGGGACCTTGCCAAACAAAAACAGGCGACTTCCGAAATAGAATTTCCTTCTTCGGTCCTATTCAGAAAAAGAAATTTGGGAGAAAACTCATTTTCGCCCATTAAGAAATTTTCTCCCACGTCCGGTAACGGACGAGATCTTTTTGGGGGAGGGACCCCCGGGGTTTTTGGTTTATTTGCCTTGAAATAAATTGACCGATTCATCTCCTGGTTTCTCCACCCACCACGGAGCCACAATTTGGGACGGCACACCACAAGCTGGTGTGATCTCCAGAGTTAACCAGGAGATATAGTCCCCCTCAACTGGCAATAAGCTTCAAAACGCTGCGAGCCACTAGCTCCAACGTCTGAAGACTTACGTCCAGGGCCGTGGGACTCACCTTACCGGTACTGAGAACGTAACGGCAAGCCGATTGGTCAGATCGGGTATCTGACCACCCGTTTCGCAAGAATCCTAAGCCAAAGAGATGTGTTGCGTGTAGGCGCAACCACCAGGATCATTTTCTCCTTCCTTACAGGTATCCACGCACGGCAAACACGCGGCTGAGCAAAAGAATAAGAAAGAAAAGTCCGCAGAAGATTGGCTCACTAATCTTCCGGTCAAAGTTCAGATGGAACAGTGTGTTTTTAACGAGGTACCTTCCTCGCCCTTGGTCGCCTCTTACGACCAGCTGCGGGTGAATTCTAACCCCCACCCGCAGGGGGCAAAATGCATCGGATTAAGTTAGCAAGGTCAGGCGGTTTACCCGCAATGTTAATGGCGTAGTAGAAGGCACTGCGTCCATAATTGTTTCAATTTCACTCCACATGTTGCCAGAAAAGATTCGTGTACAGTTTGCCTGTTAGGCCATACATTCCAAATCCAATGCGTTGTTTTAACTGTCAAAGGTTCGGGCACTTCTCTAAAACGTGTAAGGATACAAAAAGTTTCATTTGCGGTAAAGCGCCACATGATGGAGACCGATGTACTGATCCAGTAAAATGTGTGAATTGTGGAGAAGGTCATCTTGCTCTGTCGAGAACTTGCTCCAAGTTCAAAGACGAGTAAGCCATCGTCAAATATAAAACTTTAAATCAGAGGTTCCCAAACTTTTTTGTGTCGTAGACCCCTTGCCATGTTTTCGGTTTGGATAGACCCTCACTTACCTGATATTGATTTCTTGTAAATTTCTAACTGAAGTGAAGCTTAGTGTTAAAAACGTAAAGTAAAAACGCATGTTAAGTTTTATACATTTATTAATTGAATTGAAATTAAAACTACTAAAAATAAAATTTTGTATCTGTAATATAAAATATACGTAACATAAAATAAACATAAAATAAACTAAGCAATAAGTAAATGTTTTTAGTGAGAAGGATAAACCTGATGCTTTAAAAATAAATTATCAACATTTGGCGTTAATTTTGTAAGGTTTAATCTTAAATCCCCTCGGCTAATGATGTCCCGTCTGTTTATCGTTTTTCTCGTCAGGAGATTGGTAACAGCGCTGAACCCTATTTCCACTAGGTATGACGATGGAAAGGAAATAAAAAATTTCCTCGTTATATTCCATAATACGGGATAAGTAACGGGTATGTAGTTTTCAGCCAGAATTGCTGATATCCGTTTTTAAACTGAACCTTAAGTTCTTCGTTTGTACTTAGTTCAGTCAGTTCCTCTTTTTTTATGACATTCGTTTCTTTTATGTCACCATATGGGTTAATTATCCACGGTGGTATTACCATAGTCAAAACGTCTTCAAACCTAGTTTCAAAATTTGAATAGAGGGCATTGAAATGTTGAACGTAGGTTGAATCGTCGTCATCTTAGCAGTTTGTCTGTAACAAATTAGGGAACTGGGAAAATTCGCCCCGTCCTATATATTGCTTCATTAGTTTAACTCTGGCAAGAAACGCTGATAAGATGGACTTTGTTTTAATCAAATTTAGACTGTCGCGTTGTAACTGCAAATTAACCATATTAAATTTAGTAAACAAAACTGTAAAATAGGCGATGTCTGTTTTCCACTTCATTAAATTTTCTTATAAAATTTTATCTTTAGTATCCAGAAATTCTAAAACCGTCTCAAAAAGTGCAAAAAATATTGTCAAACATAAGCCTTTCGACAGCCAGCGTACTTCAGTGTGAAGGAGTAATTGATGAAAGTGTTCGTCATTTTCTTCACACAACTGCGCAAATAACAGCGTATTCAATGCATTGCTTCGGATTCGGTTTACTGCATTAATGGCTAATTGAAGAGATTCATGCAATCTAACACTCAAATTTTTAGCAACTAAATGTTGTCGATGGATGACGCAATGTATTTCAAACACCCCTGACACATTTTGTTTTAAATAGCTTATAAATCCACGATAACGTCCAACCATGGCTACAGATAGAGATCTGTAGCTACTGATATTATATTTGATAAAGGGATTGCTTTTCAATGAAGTAATCCTTCAAAACATGAAATATTGATTCACTTTTAGTGTCGCTTGTTGGCATCAGTTCTTGCGAAGAGCAGTTCTTCGTAGATTTCTTGATTCATAATATAACGAACATATGCCAATAATAATGCTGCATTACCAGGTAAATTTGACTCGTCCAGTTGTATAGAGAAATGGGTCGTTTGCAAATAATTACTCAAGAAGCTTTCAATATCAGAACTCATTTCATCAATACGTCTTTCAACAGTATTGTTGCTTAAGGGAATTCTTTTAATGATATCAGATGCAGGTTTGTGTAAAACAGTTTTTCAAACCTCTTCAACGGCTGGCAAAATTAACTTCTCTCCGATAGTATGCCGTTTTCCGGATTTTGCTATAAGTAACGAGATATTGTAAGACGCCCGCAAACCATCATCGTTTTTTTGTGACATCGAAGCGAACATTCTGTCCATCGTGGGTCTCTTCTGAAGTTTATCTTTGAGTGTTTGAAAGTATTTCAAATCTTTATCTGTTTTATCAGGGTGACATTTTCTCAGATGATCCTGCAGCTTAGATCGTTTCATAACGTCATTGCCCAAAAATTTGTTGCATAAAAGGCACATAGGCAATTGTTTGTCCGACAATGATGGAATAAAGCCAAGCTTCAAATAATCAATACTGTACTGTCTACATTTCTTTTTAGATTTGGACATGGCATCAGTCATCTGTGGTCAAAATTAATCTATTTAAATAAGACATAAAGTCCAGCAGCTGTATATTAAAAAATCAATGTTGAATTTAAATCGTATGGTCTTAGATTTTATGGCAGGCATAGGCGTATAACTACGTGTACAAAACTAAAATTTAATAAAAATTAATGTACTTACTTTTCTCCGGCACTCTCAAACAAAATAACACTGATTCACTATAATTTGTGTGATAAACTACCAGTTTATATATTTTTAAATATGTTCTTATCTTTTTCCTTCTCAAGATTCAGGAAACGAATAAACGAACATTCTTATTTATAGAGTGACGAATTAAACAAGTCACTGCAAGTTCGCGAAGCTCTGAGCAAAGACATTAATAATTACAATGATGTTTCTCTGAGACTGCGCGTATGCTTGTAACAAGATGATACTGGTATATCATTATGTGCAGGTTTTTACAAGTTAGAAATGTATTGCAACCACAATGCGAATGCCTACATCCTACAACTTACACAATTTATAAACATATATAATAAATTTTTTACTTCATAGGTACTTTTATAATTAATGTATATGTCTTTATATTATAAGTAGGATTAAAATTTAAAGGCGTATCAGCCTCTTGGGCTATTCACGCCATAAACTATATTATGAAAGAAACTAACTAAATATATGTTATGTAAAAATAAAATTGTAAACTTAATATCTATTAAATGTAAAATATTAATAAATGTATATATAAATAAATAAAACGTACAGGTTTAAAATTGTAAAAATAAATAATATTGTAAAATATTATTGAGTGCTAAAAAAAAAAATACGTGTATAAATAAAATTAATGACAAAGCTAGCACTTTTAAATAAAGGCAAATAGACCTGTATTCCTGAGGAACAGGACGACCCTGTCAATGAGTGTCGAATGGTCACCAAGGGCCACCGACAGGTCAAGTGACAGACCCGCCCTGTTTCGCTGCTCGGTAAACTGGGAGCACTCCAACAAAACGTGCGCCACTGTCAAAGCAGTGTCACACGTTTCGCACATCGGAGCCTCCTCACGGCGCAAAAGATGACCATGCGTCCACCAGGTGTGCCCTATCCGGAGTCTCGCCACAGCGACCTCCTCCTTTCGGGATGCCCTATGGGAAGAATCCCATGACCTCACGTTGTGCTTAACATTTTTAAGCTTGTTAGAAACTATATGACTCCACCTTTCCTGCCACTGATTCATGATCAGATGCTTAAAATGACCTTTGAGGTCATCAGCAAGCACCCGATCATAATCAATGGTGGCCTTGGACAAAGCTCGCTTAGCTGCTGCATCAGCTGCTTCATTCCCGCGAATACCAACATGACTCGGTACCCAAATAAAGCGCACGATAGACCCTTTTGACGTTAATGTCATCAAGGTTGCTTGTATCTGCTGCAAGAGAGGATGTTTAGGGTACAAAGAATCAATCGCTTTCAAAGCGCTCATTGAGTCTGACACAATAACAAAAGAATTACGTGCGAGTCTGCAAATATAGAGAAGTGCTTGGTAGAGTGCATACAGCTCTGCCGTGTATACGGACGAGAGTTTGTGAAGTCGAAACTCACACGCACCTCTTGCCGATATAAAAGCACATGCAACCCTGTCGTTGCTCTTCGAACCGTCGGTGTAAATGCGAATCCATTGCCGATAGTTGGCAATGATTCGAGCAAACTCACGTTGGAACAGAATGGGTGGAGTAGCGGATCGATCCAGCTTTGAAAGCGCATAGTTGGTATTCGGACGGGAGAATGTCCAAGGTGGAAAGGGGCTGAAAGAAGTGTCTGGGGTCGAAGGAAGTTCAAAATTAACTTCTCTAAAAGTATTGCGAGATCTGATAGAAAAGGAACCCACCGAACGAGCTCTTCTGTCATAAATCTCCGCAAACTGTTGACCAAAGACAGTGTCAAAAACCAGGTGATATGGTTTCGACTTCATGGCTGCCGTGTAGTTCATGGTCAAAAGCCTGCGACGATCATACAGAGAAGGCTCGCCAGCTTCGCACAATAAACTTGGTATTGGGCTGGTACGAAAAGCACCAGTAGCAAGACGAATACCAGTATGGTGTATCGTATCAATGGTTTTGATAACGGATGGCCTGGCAGACGCGTAAGCGATACAGCCATAGTCCAGCTTGGAGCGTATCAAAGCCCGATACAGGCGCAGCATAGAAATTCTATCGGCACCCCACGATTTGGAAGAAAGAACTCGCAATAGATTTAGAGAAAGCCGACATTTTGCCTTCAAAGCCACAAGATGGGCACGCCAGTTAAGCTTCTTGTCAAATAGAAGACCAAGAAAACGGGCAGTTTCCACAAATGGGAGATCAGTACCGTTGAGAGAGAGAACAGGATCTAAGTGAAGGTGACGGCGTTGACAGAAGTGAATGCACTCTGTCTTGGCCGCAGAAAATACGAAACCTTGCTCAGTAGCCCAGGTATGAAGACGATTGATTGTTAACTGCAGCTGACGCTCTATGGAAGCCATATTGCGAGAACTGCAGAAAATTGCCAAGTCGTCCACGTACAAGGAACCCAGCACAGGTGAACGAATACACTGTGCAACACCGTTGATGGCCACAGCAAACAACGTGACACTCAGAATAGACCCTTGCGGTACTCCGTTTTCTTGAGTAAAAATGTTGGAGAGGTCATTTCCCACACGAACTTGAAACTTCCTTAAGGAAAGAAAGCTTTCAAGAAATATGGGAAGATTACCTCTTAAGCCCCAGGAGTGTAAAGTGCGCATAATACCAAAACGCCAAGTGGTATCATAGGCCCGGGAAATATCAAAAAACACAGCTACCATATGTTGCTTGTTGAGAAAAGCATCCCGGATGGTTGATTCAAGTCTTATCAGGTGGTCTGCAGTGGAACGGAAACGGCGGAAGCCGCACTGGATGTTATCCAACAGGTTGTTTGATTCCAGGAACCAAACAAGACGCCTGTTGATCATGCGTTCCATGAGCTTGCAGACACAACTGGTAAGCGAGACTGGGCGATAGCTAGATGGCAGTGTTTTGTCTTTTCCAGGCTTTGGGATTGGTACAATAATCGCATCACGCCATGGTGTTGGGCAGATACCGGAAAACCAAATGCGATTATACATTTGTAAAAGATATGTTTTTCCAGCAGGATTCAAATGGCGAAGCATCTGGTAGTGAATAGAATCAGGTCCAGGAGCGCTGTCGTGAGAATCTGAAATCGCACTTTCAAGTTCATCCACGCTGAAAGAAAGATTGTAGATTTCATCGCCCGGCGAAAAGAAATTGAGACATTGACGTTCCAAGATTGATTTTCGAGCGAGGAACTCAGCTGGATAGTGATTGGAACTTGAAGTATCCGCGAAAGTGGATGCTATAATATTAGCAACATCAGACCGACAGGTAATGACATTGCCATTGATTTTTAGGCCAGAAACAGTGCTAGATTTTGAGCGGCCAGATATTTTTCTGACCTTCTCCCATACTTTAGAAACTGGAGTGGAGGTTGTAATGGAAGAAATGTATTTCTGCCATGACGCTTTCTTACTCTTCCGAACAATTGTTCTAGCTTTTGCCTTGGCTTGGAAGTAATGGATCATATTCTCGGTGGTTGGAAATCGCCTGAAATGGCGAAAAATACGTCGTTTTTCTCGGATAGCAATCTTGCACTCATCGTTCCACCAGGGAACGGGTATTCTATTAGAATGAATAGGTGTTAGAGGAATACTCTCCTGTGCAGCAGACTTGATTGCATCCGCGAAATACCGAACATGGTCGTCCACGTCAACGAAATCATTTTCACCAAATACGGCCAACTCCGAGAACAGATTCCAATCTGCTCGCTTTAAAGCCCATTTCGGACAACGAGCATCAGAATCTGAGCTCTGCAAAACTTTCAGAATGATCGGAAAGTGGTCACTTTGATGCAAGTCTGAGTGCACATGCCAGTCAAACAATGGAGCTATTGCTGCAGAACAGATCGTTAGATCAATCGCAGAGAAAGATCTCCACGCGGCAGAAAAATGTGTCATGCTACCATCATTTAAGATGACATGTGTACTTGCGGTGAATAGGTGTTCCAAACGTCTACCGCGTTGATCAATCGTACTTGATCCCCATTCAGGATTATGAGCGTTGAAATCGCCCATAAGAATGAATGGAGCAGGCAATTGATCAACTAAATCAACGATATCACGCATATCGACATTGTCGTTTGGAGGAAGATACATAGAACATAAAGTGACCAGAAAAGGAATAGCAACACGGACAGCTACAGCTTGTAATTCAGAATTCAAAGCAATCTCCTCACAATACACATCTTCGCGAACCAGAATCGCCACACCACCACGAGCTTGGCCATCAGTAGGCACATCAGTACGAAATACTGAGAAGCCTCGTAATGAAACAGCTCTGGTGTCTCGAAAATGTGTTTCTTGTAAGCATATGCAAGAGGGAGTCTGCTCGGCATTGAGAACTTTAAATTCTTCGAAATGGCTGTAGAAACCATTACAATTCCACTGTAGTATGGAAGGCATTATTTGGGTGTGGAAGATTTATCTCGCTCTGGCCTAGAAAGTTTAATGCTTGTGACTTCCATAGGAGAAGAGGATCTCGAAGATTGAGATCCTTTACTCGGCGAAAATTTGGAGATGGAAGAACTTGAAACACTTGATGTTTCTCGTACCTCCATTGTTTTTTTATTAGAAAAAATTTTCGGCGAAGTAGAAGGACTTGCCTTTAAATGGGAAATTTTGATCTTTGGCTTGGCGTTAATTTTTGTTTTATTTACACTTAAATTTTTGGTACCTTGATTCGAAATAGGTTTTAGATTTGAAGTTACACTGGACTTAGGAACATTAGTTTTAACAGGAGTTAAATTTGGAAGAGTTGTAGCAATATTAAGGGAAGGAACGGTATCCGTTTGAATTGCAATAGATTTTTTAATGACGGGTGTGGCAGCAATTGAAGCGAAAGAACGGCTAAAAACAGGACTAGTCTGAGATTTGAACTTCTTGCGGGCATCAAAATAAGAAAGCTTGTCGATAATTTTAATCTCAATGATCTTCTTCTCTTCCTGATTGCGTGGACAATCAGAAAAAAAGGAAGGATGATTGCCAGAACAATTAACGCAGCGGACCGGACCCTTACATTCCTCGCCCAAATGTTCCCGCTCACTGCACCGTGGACACACAGCCTGTGCGTCACAACGAGATGCAGTGTGCCCGAACTTCTGGCACTTAAAACAACGCATTGGTCGAGGAAAGTATGGTCTCACAGAACAACTGTGAAATCCAACCTTAATCTTCTCTGGAAGTTTGTCCAGCGCGAAAGTTAATACGACAGATGTGGTATTCTTTACTTCACCGTTTTTCTTTGTAGTAAGCCGTCGACACGTTATAACTCCTTGACTCGCAAGTTCTCGCGTACACTCATCCATCTCAACAAATAACAGGTCGTAACAGGATATTACGCCCTGGCATGTGTTGAGGGACTTGTGCGCCTCCACTACAATTGGCATTCCAAATAAAACAGTCGCTTTCAGTAACGATTTTGTTTGCAACGAATTTGCAGTTTCGACCAAAAGAGTACCATCGCGTAACCGTTTGGTGGATTTGGGTTCTCCACCAGCCAGCTCGTTCAGGCTCCTTGCCAAACCAAAACATGACACTTCGGAAATGGATTTACCATCTTCCATTCTCTTTATAATAAGAAATTTGGGCGAAAACTTATTTTCGCCTTTCTGAAAATTTTCTCCTTCGTCCGATAACGGACGAGATCTTTTTGGGGGAGGGGCCCCCGGGGTTTTGTTTTTATTTGCCATTAACAAATAGAATAAATTCATCTCCTGGTCTCCCCACCCACCACGGAGCCACAATTTGGGACGTCACACCACAAACTGGTGTGATCGCCAGGGCTAACCAGGAGATATAGTCCCCCTCACCTGGCAATAAGCTTCAGAACGCTGCGAGCCACTCTCTCCAACGTCCGAAGACTTACCTCCAGGGTCGTGGGACTCACCTTACCGGCACAGAACGTAACGGCAAGCCGATTGGTCAGATAGGGTTAGTATCTGACCGCCCGTTTCGCAAGAATCCGAAGCCAAAGAGGTGTGTTGCGTTTAAGCTCAACCACCAGGATCATCTTCTCCTTCCTTACGGGTCTCCACGCACGGCAAACACGCGGGTGAGCAAAATAATAAGAAAGCAAAGTCCGCAGAAGATTGGCCCACTAATCTTCTGGTAAAAGTTCAGATGGAACAGTGTGTTTTTTACGAGGTACCTTCCTCGCCCATTGGTCGCCTCTTACGACCAGCAGAGGTGCTGTGGGTGAATTCTAACCCCCACCCGCAGGGGGCTCTTTATATTATAAGATAGTATAATGTAAGTAAATAGGTACTATCAGTGTATGTTGAGATCCACTATCGTGGAGCCCCATTTTCATTTCATGGACCCCCAAAATATTTTTTTTCGCTGATGTAGACCCATTGGAGGTTGTCATACACCCCTGGGGGTCGTTATAGACCACTTTGGGAATCACTGGATTGGACCATCAAATCACGTTAAGCCTATATCTTGTCGATGGAGACTCAGAGAAAAACAAAATGCGTGTTTCAAAGCAAGATTGGTCGCCAGAGGTTTCCAACAAAAGGAAGAAATCGACTATTCAGAAATGTTTAGTCCAGTTGCATGGCATGCCTTGCTTCGACTGATTCTTAGTATGGACGTATCGAGAAAGATGGAGATGACGACTTTCGATGTACCCCCTGCGGGTGGAAGTTACAATTCACCCACAGTACAACTGCTGGTCGTGAGAGGCGACCAATTGGCGAGGAAGATACTTCATTAAATTCACACTGTTCCAACTATACTATTACCCGAAGATTAGTGGGTCAATCTTCTGCGGACTTTCCTTTCTTATTCATTTGCTCACCAGCGTGTTTGTCGTGCGTGGAGACCCGTAAGGAAAAAGAAGATGATCCTGGTAGTTGAGCTAACGCAACAAACCTCTTTGGCATCGGATTCCTGCGAAACGGGCGGTCAGATCTTAACCATATCTGATCAATTGGCATGCCGTTGCGTTCTCTGTACTGGTAAGGTGAGTCCCATTACCCTGGAGGTAAGTTTTCAGACGTTAGGCAGAGTTGCTCGCAGCGTTCTGAAGTTTATTTCCAGGTGAGGGGGACTATATCTCCTGGTTAGCCCTGGCGATCACACCAGTTTGTGGTTTGACGTTCCAAATTGTGGCCCCGTGGTGGTTGGGGAGACCGGGAGAAGAAAATTTTCTATTTGTCATGGAAAAAAACAAAAGCCCGGGGGCCCCTCCCCCAAAAAAATCTTGTCCGTTATCGGACGTGGGAGAACATTTTCTAAAGGGCGACTATGAGTTTTCCCCCAAATTTCTTATAATTAAAAGAACTGAAGAAGGTAAATCTATCTCTGAAGTTTTTTGTTTTGGTTTAGAGAGGTCACAGATCAAACTGGCTAGTGGAGAATCAAAATCAACCAAACGCCTTCACGATGGTACCCTCCTAGTTGAAACAGCTAACTCATTTCAATCTAAATTGTGTAAATGTAAGCTAATGTTTTATTTGGAATGCCAATCGTGGTGGAGGCGCATTAGTCCCTCAACTCATGTCAGGGCGTAATATCGAGTTACAACCTGTTATTTATTGAGATGGATGAGTGTTGTTTTAACTTTCGGGCTAAATTGGCTTCCGAAAAAGTTTGGTTTTCACAGTTGATCTGTGAGACCATACTTCTTTCGCCCAATGCGTTGCTTTAAATGCCAGAAGTTTGGGCACACAGCATCACGTTGTGACGCACAGGCTGTGTGTCCACGGTGCAGTGAGCAGGAACATTTGGGCGAGGAATGTTGCAATACTTTCAGAACAATATAAAGATGTTAATAACAATAAATGGTTTAAGGACTTAAGTGGCAAGGCAGCGGTGTGGCTTTGTGGTAATTTGTCTTCTGACTTATTTATTGAACAGAAAGTTGGTTATGTCAGTGTAAAGATGGATGGAATATATTTTTATAGCTGCTATGCTTCTAGAAATGTACCACTGTCTGATTTCGAGGAATTTCTACATGGTCTCGTTCAGGATGCAAGATCAGTGCAGCCTATTGTTATTGAGGGTGATTTTAATGCGTGGGCTATTGAATGGGGTAGTACCAATACTGATAGTAGAGGTCAACTCTTATTGGAGGCATTTTTGTCGTTAAACATAGTTTTAATAAATGATGGTCATAAACAAACTTTTCGTCGTGGTAGCACTGGTTCCATTGTAGATCTTACGTTTGTAAGTTATTGTTTGATTAAAAAAGTTTGCGGTTGGGCGGTAAATGAAAGCTATACCCATAGTGATCACTAGTCAATCTTATGGGAAATTAAAGGTGCGGCATCAGAGAAGTCTGGCTTAGCATCTAGAAAAATCAGGTGGAAAATTAATGAAGTTGATGAACCTCTACTTAATTATATTTTTAATGAAGAAACTATAAAATTAGGGAGTTGGACTAAATGTGTGAACTTGGACACTATGGTTGTGAGTTTAACGGGAAGTATTAATTTAGCATGTGAAGCAGCGATCCCAAAATGCAAGTACAGTAATAGTAGGAGACCAGTGTTTTGGTGGACCAATCAGATTGCAGAGTTAAGGAAAGAATGTTTACGTTTACGTAGAGTTTCGCAAAAGCTTAAGAAAAAGATTGATGTGAATGTGAAAGTTAGCAATAATGCATATAAAGAAGCCCGCAAACGACATAAGGAGGCAATAGCTGTTAGTAAAAATGATTGCTGGAGGAATTTATGTAAGGATGTGGACGATGACGTTTGGGGTAAACCATACAAAGTAGTTATGTCAAAAATCAAAGGAAGGGTTAATCAATCTCCAACATGTCCTGCGTTTTTGAGGAAAATTGTTAGTGCATTATTTATAGGAGGGAAGGCTTTGGTTTGGCTACCAGAAACAAAAGATAGCATTATACCGGCAGTGTCGGTAGATTAGCTGCTTTTGGCAGTAAGTAGGATTAGGGTAACGAAGGCCTCAGGGCCAGACGAGATCCCTAATAAGGTGCTGAAGTCAATAATTGGGGCAAATCCTAAACCTTTTGTTAACTTATATATAACAAAGTGTCTTGAGCAGGGGAAGTTTCCTACTAAGTGGAAAATTCAACGTTTGGTTCTACTGCCTAAAAGCGGAAAACCTCCGGAAGATCCCTCGGCGTACAGACCGTTATGCTTATTAGATACCGCGGGGAAATTATAAGAGCGAATAATTTATGGTAGGTTAGTTGTATATACTGATGTAAAATTATCAAACGTTCAATTTGGGTTCAGGAGGGCTCGTTCAACCTTGGATGCTATTAGAACGGTGATTAAATTCGTCAAGGAAACTCTACTAAAGAAAAAAAGTTACTGCCTTCTTGTAACACTAGATATTAAAAATGCTTTTCACTCTGCTAGATGGGACAAGGTTATGGAATCGTTATATGAAATGAATGTGCCTGTGTACATAAGAACCATTATTGCTGATTTTTTCAAAGATAGATTATTAAATTATGATACCAATGAGGGATCAGTTGATTTTAACGTGTTTGGTGGCGTTCCGCAAGGGTCGGTACTAGGACCGATTTTATGGAATGTCATGTATGATAACTTGCTTAAATTATGTATGCCGTCAGAAACTAAACTGGTAGCATTTGCAGACGATGTAATTTTAATTATATCTGCTAGATCCAAAGATGAAATAGTGTTGGATTTCGGGGAAACCATGGAGGTAATAGTTCCATGGATGGTTAGTAATGTACTAGTTCTAGCAGCTCATAAAACGGAAGCAGTTCTAATTTCCAATCTGAAAAGACATGAAACATTAGAGCTTTCGATTGGCAGCGATACCATACGTACCAACAGTTATATAAAATATCTTGGAGTAATTTTGGATGATAGGTTATCATATAAAAACCACATAGAATATGACTGCTCTAAGGCTGCTAAAACTATGAATCGGCTTGCTAGATTAATGCCTAACATAGGAGGCCCTAAACAGTGCAGAAGGAAACTTTTGGCCACGGTAGGCAAGTCTATTCTTCTATATGCGGCTCCAATTTGGGCGGAGAGAATTAAAAGGAAATCCTATAGAATAAAACTGGAGAGAGTACATCGATTAGGAGGCCTAAGGGCAATAAGTGCATTTAGAACGGTCAGTAAGGAGGCTGTAAATGTAATAGCGGGTATGTTGCCAATTCATATAGAGGTACTTGAGAGAGCACGATTTGATAAGATCAAGCAAGTTCGTTGTATTTTAAGTTCAGATAAATTAATGAGCAGAATTAAAAGTATTGAGATTTGGCAAAACGAGTGGTCATCAACATTAAAAGGCAGGAGAACCTTTGTATACATACCTGATATTAATAAGTGGATAAAGAGGAAGCATGGTGAATGTAATTATTATATAACGCAGATGTTATCGGGACAAGGATGTTTCAGAGATTATTTGTACAACTACAAAATAGCTAAAGATCCCTTTTGCCCGGAGATAGGTGGATAGGGAAACAGCTGAACATGTTCTATTCAACTGCATAAGGTTCAAGGAATTAAGGGAAAATCTAGAAAGTGAGATAAAGTTAGAAATGATCCAAGTAGCAGTAGATCACATTCATCCTACCAACATTGTTGAAATGATGTTGGTATCATTATCAGCATGGGACGAAGTATCTTCTTATATCACTGAGGAGAACAG
Organism: Nebria salina; assembly: GCA_944039245.1. Classification (NCBI taxonomy): domain Eukaryota; kingdom Metazoa; phylum Arthropoda; class Insecta; order Coleoptera; family Carabidae; genus Nebria; species Nebria salina. The sequence continues at coordinate 8,925,637 of OX063274.1, forward strand.
ATTGTTAATCGCTCAAGAATATATTATGAAATTAGAAGGGAAATTTTGAAAATAGTGCGTCAGCACTCATAAATCTCACTCTATGAAGTAATGTCGGGAGATAGTTGCGTAGAGTGACGATGAAGAACGGAGGTGGGTTTTAGTGGATAATCCCACTGGGTGTCTTCCACACTACCTCATTCTGCGGTGCCTATAAAAGGTTTCCCATCTTCCCAAGTAAAAAAAAAGGTTAGGTTAGGTTAGTTTAGGTTAGGTTAGGATAGAGGCGGTGCTACAAGAGACGCCAGCTGCAGACGAAACCGCAAAGAGCGAAGGGATGTAACACTGCACACTACTTGATGAGATATGTGGCTTCACCCCCCACAGGAGATCGATACTACATAGTACGCCGAAAGGAGAGGAGCAAAACAAGAGAAAGGCGGACGACAGGAGGTCGAGCATGACCTGTGAAACCCCACAGCTGAAAAGGCGACGGGATAGCACGGCGCCCTACTCGGAACACATGAAACGAACAACGGAGACAGCGCGAGCCTTCGATGCAGTGGTGCAAGAACTGAGTGATAGGCTGATTGAGTTTGACAAGACCACAGAAAGGATGCAATGTGGAGATACGATAGCCAGGATGATGATGGAGATACATAAGACGCTGAGGATAATGAAGGCCAGTCGAACGGAGATGCTAGAGGCTCAAAAGGACCGGAATACGCATTCTGAGAGAAGGATAAAGATGCTAGCGGAGGCAAAGGCAAGGTGTGAAGCTGAGAAGGAAAGGGAAATAGAAGCGTTGAAAGAGGAGCTGGTAGAAGAGAAAGAGAGGGAGTTATCAGACAGCAAGTCGGACATGGTGGCAAGAGAAGTTGAGGCCACGGAGGAGGACGAACACTTGATAGCAGAGATTCAAGAAGGGATAAGGCTGGCAACAGAGTTAAAAAACAATTCAGAACACGACGAATGTGAGAAAGGACGTGGCCAAGGGGGCAGTTGAACTAGCTAACGCAATGGAGAAAATATCGGGAATGCGTATGGTGAGAAAGGAAAAGATAGAAAGAATTACTAGAGAGGCAAACTCACGCAGGACATTGAAGAGCAGATGAGGATGAACCAGACATACGAGGAAGCGAGAACAAACTTAGAACAATACTGGCCAGCTTACGTTTATAAGAAAACGAGGGAGGTGCAGGGATACCTGGAGGAAGCACCTGAAGGTAAACCGGTGGCATTTGCCCTTAATAGCCAGACTGCGGCTGCGTGTGCGATGCTGGGGCTAGCAACTGAAGGGCAGAGAGAAAATGTGGGGAAAACAATCCTATGCCAGAGCGTCATGGGCAGAGATTCATACTGCATGGTGACCAGAGCAGAGTTTGGGAGAAAAGGGTTGGCGGAGAACATTTTTTCCTGCATGAAACACCTGAAAGAGCAGTTGTTGGAGAAAGGAATAAGACAGGTGGCTACGACGAAGGTTGAAACTGGTCCTGCAGGACACAAATGGACCCTAATTAGGAAGATTATGGAGACAGTCTTCTACGGCACCGACATTGATGTGATGGTCTACGGGCCTACACAAAGAGATGTGGGCAGGGAGGAGGTAGAAAGCAAGAAGCGCAAAGGTACTACCAAAACAACTGCTACCTAAAAGGGTAGGGTAAGACAAGAGAGGGATGCGGTGATCCTAAAAACGGGGGTACCATGACGTATGCCGAACTGGTCAGAAGAGTCAGGGGCAGTATTGACCCGGCAAAAACTGACATGGAAGTTACAGCTATGAGGAAGAGAAGGGCAGGTGATCTTATCATAGAAGTCAGACAGGGAGGAGGGAAAGTTGAAGAACTAAAGGAAAAGATTGAAGCCCAGATGAAAGAAGTAAGGACAACGATCCGAACCAAAACAAAAATGGTTAGGATCAGTGACTTGGATGCAGCTACCACAGGGAAAGAAATAGAGGCAGCGATTAAAAACATAACAGGAGACCAAGAAGGCAGGATTGTAGTGCATCCATTGAGACCTGCATATGCCGGTACTCAAACGGACATGGTAGTGCTACAACCAAAGACTGCAAGAAATCTCATCGAGAAGGGCAGGATTAAAATAGGATGGGTGAACTGCAGAGTAAGGGGATGGCTGGAGGTGGTACAGTGTTACAGGTACCACAAATACAACCACAAAGCTGCGGAATGCAAGGGAGAGGACGTTAGCAGAAACTGCTATAGGTGTGGCAAGGAAGGACACAGCACAAAGGACTGCCAGGGAGAATTATTCTGCATGGCATGCAATACTGCACCGCAGTGGAACGGCTAATTGTCAAGAGCACAGGAGAGCCTTGGAGGGGGCTAGGCGTCGTAAAGGCAATTCAACGTGATACAAGTAAACGTGGGAAGGAGTAGAGCGGCGCATGACTTGCTGTATGCGACTGCGAAGCAAAAGAAGGCTGACGTCCTCATAGTCAGCGAGCCAAACAGGGCGGTGACTCAAGGATGGTACAGAGACAGAAGGGGCGACGTGGCAGTAATGGTAATCAATGAGCGACTCTGTGTGCAAAGGACAGGAGCTGGGGATGGCTTTGTAAGGGTGGAGATAGGTGGGCTGTTGATATATAGCTGCTATCTCTCCCCAAACGCAGGAGTGAATAATCTGGAAACAGCGTTCCAAGATATAGCACAAGCACAAGCTTAGTTGGAAAAGGAGACTGTGCCATAATAGCAGGCGATTTCAATGCTAAAGCACCGGACTGGGGCTCCGACAGGACAGACCATAGGGGCGATAGGGTGACGGACTGGGCTGCGCTTATGGATCTGACAATTCTGAACACGGGCAGCGAGCCGACGTTTAGTAGGGGAGTGTCGCAGAGCATCATCGACCTGACATGGGCCACGACGAGAGCGGCAGCGCAGGTCAGTGGATGGGAGGTCCTGTCGGATGAAACGCTGAGCCTCCACCGATACATATGGTTCTCGACCGGGAGGGTGACGGAAGAACCGGTGAAAACAAACTCAAAGGGATGGGTAGTGGCCAAACTTGACCTACAGAAGCTGCGCATGCACCTCAATGAAGTAGTGAATGAGAGGGAAGTGGAGTCCCCCAAAGAGTTGATGTGCATGCTAAGTAGGGCCTGTGCGGCCAGTATGCCAAGAAGAGGTATAAATACCAAGAGAAAACATGCTTACTGGTGGAATGAGGAAATCGCCAGCCTGAGAAGGGAGGCTGTGATAGCTAGGAGACGACTGCAGAGGAGGAGGATGATTGCAGAGCTGCAGGTCTGCATAAACAAGGTTAAAGAGGCAAAGAAGGCCCTAAGGCTGGCGATTTCTAGATCACATAGGCAGTGTTGGAAGGAGCTGTGTCACGAGGTGGATGAGAATGTGTGGGGTACCGGGTACCTGTTCGTGACAAAGAGATTCGGGAGACGTCTACCCACACATCAAATGACCAAGCAGAGATTGAAGGATGTTGTGTCAGCGCTGTTTCCCAGACGCGAGAAAATTTATTGGATCAAAAGAGAAGGTGGGACAGTGGAAGAATTCACGGTAGAGGAGGTAATGGCGGCGGCAGCAAAAATTAAAAACAGGAAAGCTGCAGGTCCAGACCAGGTCCCAGGTGAAATAGTCAAAGAGGTAGCCCAGCAACAACCGACGTTGCTTCTGAGGGTGCATAACAAGATCTTGGAGGATGGGATCTTCCCGAGTGTATGGAAGAAGGCGAGGCTGGTGCTGCTGCCAAAGGGAGGTACGGTCGCTGGAGGTGGTGACACGTACAGGCCGCTATGCCTCCTAGAATCGGAGGGAAAGCTTCTGGAGTAACTAAAAGAAGGGGATGCAAAGAACAGGAGGGCTGGCTGAGCACCAATATGGCTTCAGGGAAGGCAGAAGTACTATTGGTGCAATAAGAGCCATCCTGTGAATAGCTGAGGGGGCACTTAGTAGTAGTAGTAGTAGGATTAAAATTTAAAGGCGTATCAGCCTCTTGGGCTATTCACGCCATAAACTATATTATGAAAGAAACTAACTAAATATATGTTATGTAAAAATAAAATTGTAAACTTAATATCTATTAAATGTAAAATATTAATAAATGTATATATAAATAAATAAAACGTACAGGTTTAAAATTGTAAAAATAAATAATATTGTAAAATATTATTGAGTGCTAAAAAAAAAAAAAAAAAAATACGTGTATAAATAAAATTAATGACAAAGCTAGCACTTTTAAATAAAGGCAAATAGACCTGTATTCCTGAGGAACAGGACGACCCTGTCAATGAGTGTCGAATGGTCACCAAGGGCCACCGACAGGTCAAGTGACAGACCCGCCCTGTTTCGCTGCTCGGTAAACTGGGAGCACTCCAACAAAACGTGCGCCACTGTCAAAGCAGTGTCACACGTTTCGCACATCGGAGCCTCCTCACGGCGCAAAAGATGACCATGCGTCCACCAGGTGTGCCCTATCCGGAGTCTCGCCACAGCGACCTCCTCCTTTCGGGATGCCCTATGGGAAGAATCCCATGACCTCACGTTGTGCTTAACATTTTTAAGCTTGTTAGAAACTATATGACTCCACCTTTCCTGCCACTGATTCATGATCAGATGCTTAAAATGACCTTTGAGGTCATCAGCAAGCACCCGATCATAATCAATGGTGGCCTTGGACAAAGCTCGCTTAGCTGCTGCATCAGCTGCTTCATTCCCGCGAATACCAACATGACTCGGTACCCAAATAAAGCGCACGATAGACCCTTTTGACGATAATGTCATCAAGGTTGCTTGTATCTGCTGCAAGAGAGGATGTTTAGGGTACAAAGAATCAATCGCTTTCAAAGCGCTCATTGAGTCTGACACAATAACAAAAGAATTACGTGCGAGTCTGCAAATATAGAGAAGTGCTTGGTAGAGTGCATACAGCTCTGCCGTGTATACGGACGAGAGTTTGTGAAGTCGAAACTCACACGCACCTCTTGCCGATATAAAAGCACATGCAACCCTGTCGTTGCTCTTCGAACCGTCGGTGTAAATGCGAATCCATTGCCGATAGTTGGCAATGATTCGAGCAAACTCACGTTGGAACAGAATGGGTGGAGTAGCGGATCGATCCAGCTTTGAAAGCGCATAGTTGGTATTCGGACGGGAGAATGTCCAAGGTGGAAAGGGGCTGAAAGAAGTGTCTGGGGTCGAAGGAAGTTCAAAATTAACTTCTCTAAAAGTATTGCGAGATCTGATAGAAAAGGAACCCACCGAACGAGCTCTTCTGTCATAAATCTCCGCAAACTGTTGACCAAAGACAGTGTCAAAAACCAGGTGATATGGTTTCGACTTCATGGCTGCCGTGTAGTTCATGGTCAAAAGCCTGCGACGATCATACAGAGAAGGCTCGCCAGCTTCGCACAATAAACTTGGTATTGGGCTGGTACGAAAAGCACCAGTAGCAAGACGAATACCAGTATGGTGTATCGTATCAATGGTTTTGATAACGGATGGCCTGGCAGACGCGTAAGCGATACAGCCATAGTCCAGCTTGGAGCGTATCAAAGCCCGATACAGGCGCAACATAGAAATTCTATCGGCACCCCACGATTTGGAAGAAAGAACTCGCAATAGATTTAGAGAAAGCCGACATTTTGCCTTCAAAGCCACAAGATGGGCACGCCAGTTAAGCTTCTTGTCAAATAGAAGACCAAGAAAACGGGCAGTTTCCACAAATGGGAGATCAGTACCGTTGAGAGAGAGAACAGGATCTAAGTGAAGGTGACGGCGTTGACAGAAGTGAATGCACTCTGTCTTGGCCGCAGAAAATACGAAACCTTGCTCAGTAGCCCAGGTATGAAGACGATTGATTGTTAACTGCAGCTGACGCTCTATGGAAGCCATATTGCGAGAACTGCAGAAAATTGCCAAGTCGTCCACGTACAAGGAACCCAGCACAGGTGAACGAATACACTGTGCAACACCGTTGATGGCCACAGCAAACAACGTGACACTCAGAATAGACCCTTGCGGTACTCCGTTTTCTTGAGTAAAAATGTTGGAGAGGTCATTTCCCACACGAACTTGAAACTTCCTTAAGGAAAGAAAGCTTTCAAGAAATATGGTAAGATTACCTCTTAAGCCCCAGGAGTGTAAAGTGCGCATAATACCAAAACGCCAAGTGGTATCATAGGCCCGGGAAATATCAAAAAACACAGCTACCATATGTTGCTTGTTGAGAAAAGCATCCCGGATGGTTGATTCAAGTCTTATCAGGTGGTCTGCAGTGGAACGGAAACGGCGGAAGCCGCACTGGATGTTATCCAACAGGTTGTTTGATTCCAGGAACCAAACAAGACGCCTGTTGATCATGCGTTCCATGAGCTTGCAGACACAACTGGTAAGCGAGACTGGGCGATAGCTAGATGGCAGTGTTTTGTCTTTTCCAGGCTTTGGGATTGGTACAATAATCGCATCACGCCATGGTGTTGGGCAGATACCGGAAAACCAAATGCGATTATACATTTGTAAAAGAAATGTTTTTCCAGCAGGATTCAAATGGCGAAGCATCTGGTAGTGAATAGAATCAGGTCCAGGAGCGCTGTCGTGAGAATCTGAAATCGCACTTTCAAGTTCATCCACGCTGAAAGAAATATTGTAGATCTCATCGCCCGGCGAAACAAAATTGAGACATTGACGTTCCAAGATTGATTTTCGAGCGAGGAACTCAGCTGGATAGTGATTGGAACTTGAAGTATCCGCGAAAGTGGATGCTATAATATTAGCAACATCAGACCGGCAGGTAATGACATTGCCATTGATTTTTAGGCCAGAAACAGTGCTAGATTTTGAGCGGCCAGATATCTTTCTGACCTTCTCCCATACCTTTGAAACTGGAGTGGAGGTTGTAATGGAAGAAATGTATTTCTGCCATGACGCTTTCTTACTCTTCCGAACAATTCTTCTAGCTTTTGCCTTAGCTTGGAAGTAATGGATCATATTCTCGGTGGTTGGAAATCGCCTGAAATGGCGAAAAATACGTCGTTTTTCTCGGATAGCAATCTTGCACTCATCGTTCCACCAGGGAACGGGTATTCTATTAGAATGAATAGGTGTTAGAGGAATACTCTCCTGTGCAGCAGACTTGATTGCATCCGCGAAATACCGAACATGGTCGTCCACGTCAACGAAATCATTTTCACCAAATACGGCCAACTCCGAGAACAGATTCCAATCTGCTCGCTTTAAAGCCCATTTCGGACAACGAGCATCAGAATCTGAGCTCTGCAAAACTTTCAGAATGATCGGAAAGTGGTCACTTTGATGCAAGTCTGAGTGCACATGCCACTCAAACAATGGAGCTATTGCTGCAGAACAGATCGTTAGATCAATCGCAGAGAAAGATCTCCACGCGGCAGAAAAATGTGTCATGCTACCATCATTTAAGATGACATGTGTACTTGCGGTGAATAGGTGTTCCAAACGTCTACCGCGTTGATCAATCGTACTTGATCCCCATTCAGGATTATGAGCGTTGAAATCGCCCATAAGAATGAATGGAGCAGGCAATTGATCAACTAAATCAACGATATCACGCATATCGACATTGTCGTTTGGAGGAAGATACATAGAACATAAAGTGACCAGAAAAGGAATAGCAACACGGACAGCTACAGCTTGTAATTCAGAATTCAAAGCAATCTCCTCACAATACACATCTTCGCGAACCAGAATCGCTACTCCACCACGAGCTTGGCCATCAGTAGGCACATCAGTACGAAATACTGAGAAGCCTCGTAATGAAACCGCTCTGGTGTCTCGAAAATGTGTTTCTTGTAAGCATATGCAAGAGGGAGTCTGCTCGGCATTGAGAACTTTAAATTCTTCGAAATGGCTGGCCCCCTGCGGGTGGGGGTTAGAATTCACCCGCAGCACCTCTGCTGGTCGTAAGAGGCGACCAATGGGCGAGGAAGGTACCTCGTAAAAAACACACTGTTCCATCTGAACTTTTACCAGAAGATTAGTGGGCCAATCTTCTGCGGACTTTGCTTTCTTATTATTTTGCTCACCCGCGTGTTTGCCGTGCGTGGAGACCCGTAAGGAAGGAGAAGATGATCCTGGTGGTTGAGCTTAAACGCAACACACCTCTTTGGCTTCGGATTCTTGCGAAACGGGCGGTCAGATACTAACCCTATCTGACCAATCGGCTTGCCGTTACGTTCTGTGCCGGTAAGGTGAGTCCCACGACCCTGGAGGTAAGTCTTCGGACGTTGGAGAGAGTGGCTCGCAGCGTTCTGAAGCTTATTGCCAGGTGAGGGGGACTATATCTCCTGGTTAGCCCTGGCGATCACACCAGTTTGTGGTGTGACGTCCCAAATTGTGGCTCCGTGGTGGGTGGGGAGACCAGGAGATGAAACGTTCTATTTGTTTATGGCAAACAAAATCAAAACCCCGGGGGCCCCTCCCCCAAAAAGATCTCGTCCGTTATCGGACGAGGGAGAAAGTTTTCTGAAGGGCGAAAATAAATTTTCGCCCAAATTTTTAATTGTCAAAAGGACGGAAGAGGGTAAAACCATATCTGAAGTCTCTTGCTTTGGTTTGGCGAGGAGCCTGAACGAACTGGCTGGTGGAGAACCTAAATCCACCAAACGGTTACGCGACGGTACTCTTTTGGTTGAAACAGCTAATTCTTTGCAGACCAAGTCTTTATTAAAAGCGACAGTTTTATTTGGCATGCCTATTGTAGTGGAGGCGCACAAGTCCCTCAACTCATGTCAGGGCGTAATATCATGTTACGACCTGCTATTTGTTGAGATGGACGAGTGCAAGCGGGAACTTGAAAGTCAGGGTGTTATTGACTGTCGACGGCTTACTTCCAAGAGGAACGGCGAAGTTAAAAATACAACGTCAGTAGTTTTAACTTTTGGACTAGATAAGCTTCCAGACAGGATTAAGGTTGGGTTTCACAGTTGCTCTGTGAGACCATACTTTCCTCGACCAATGCGATGTTTTAAATGCCAGAAATTCGGGCACACTGCATCTCGTTGTGACGCACAGGCTGTGTGTCCACGGTGCAGTGAACAGGAGCATTTGGGCGAGGAATGTAAAGGTCCGGCCCATTGCGTTAATTGTTCTGGCAATCATCCTTCTTTTTTTGCTGATTGTCCACGCAATCAGGAAGAAAAGAAGATAATTGAAATCAAAATTATGGATAAGATTTCCTATTTCGACGCCCGCAAGAAGTTCAAAACACAGACCAGTCCTGTCTTTAGCCGTTCTTTCGCCACAATCGCTGCAACTCCCGTTTTAAAAATATCCATTGCCGTTCAGACTGATGACTTTCCTTTCTCTAATATTTCTACAAGTGTTCCAAATTTACCTTCTGTTAAAACTAACATTCCAAAATCTAAAGTTAATCAAAATTTAAAATCCAGATCGAATGCAGCTGTAAAAATCATAGACCAACCAAAATTAAAATTGACCGTTAAACCAAAGCAAAAAATTATTCATATAAAGACAAGCCCTAGTTCTACGCCGAAATCTATTTCGAAAAAACATTCCATGGAGGTACGAGAAACATCTAGTGTTTCGAGTTCTTCCATCTCCAAATTTTCTCCTAGTAAGGGATCTCAATCTTCGAGATCCTCTTCTCCTATGGAAGTCACTAGCTTTAAACTTTCTAGGCCAGAGCGAGATAAATCTTCCACACCCAAATAATGCCTCCCATACTACAATGGAATTGTAATGGTTTCTACAGCCATTTTGAGGAATTTAAAGCTCTTAATGCCGAGCAGACTCCCTCTTGCATATGCTTACAAGAAACACGTTTTCGAGACACCAGAGCTGTTCCATTACGAGGCTTCTCAGTATTTCGTACTGATGTGCCTACTGATGGCCAAGCTCGTGGTGGAGTAGCGATTCTGGTTCGCGAAAATGTGTATTGTGAGGAGATTACTTTGAATTCTGCATTACAAGCTGTAGCTGTCCGTGTTGCTATTCCTTTTCTGGTCACTTTATGTTCTATCTATCTTCCTCCAAACGACAATGTCGATATGCGTGATATCGTTGAATTGATTGATCAATTGCCTGCTCCATTCATTCTTATGGGCGATTTCAACGCCCATAATCCTGAATGGGGATCAGGTACGATTAATCAACGCGGTAGACGTTTGGAACACCTATTCACCGCAAGTACACATGTCATCTTAAATGATGGTAGCATGACACATTTTTCTGCCGCGTGGAGATCTTTCACTGCGATTGATCTAACGATCTGTTCTGCAGCAATAGCTCCATTGTTTGAGTGGCATGTGCACTCAGACTTGCATCAAAGTGACCACTTTCCGATCGTTCTGAAAGTTTTGCAGAACTCAGATTCTGATGCTCGTTGTCCGAAATGGGCTTTAAAGCGAGCAGATTGGAATCTGTTCTCGGAGTTGGCCGTATTTGGTGAAAGTGTTTTCGTTGACGTGGACGACCATGTTCGGTATTTCACGGATGCAATCAAGTCTGCTGCACAACAGAGTATTCCTCTAACACCTATTCATTCTAATAGAATACCCGTTCCCTGGTGGAACGATGAGTGCAAGATTGCTATCCGAGAAAAACGACGTATTTTTCGCCATTTCAGGCGATTTCCAACCACCGAGAATATGATCCATTACTTCCAAGCCAAGGCAAAAGCTAGAAGAATTGTTCGGAAGAGTAAGAAAGCGTCATGGCAGAAATACATTTCTTCCATTACAACCTCCACTCCAGTTTCTAAAGTATGGGAGAAGGTCAGAAAAATATCTGGCCGCTCAAAATCTAGCACTGTTTCTGGCCTAAAAATCAATGGCAATGTCATTACCTGTCGGTCTGATGTTGCTAATATTATAGCATCCACTTTCGCGGATACATCAAGTTCCAATCACTATCCAGCTGAGTTCCTCGCTCGAAAATCAATCTTGGAACGTCAATGTCTCAATTTTGTTTCGCCGGGCGATGAAATCTACAATCTTTCTTTCAGCGTGGATGAACTTGAAAGTGCGATTTCAGATTCTCACGACAGCGCTCCTGGACCTGATTCTATTCACTACCAGATGCTTCGCCATTTGAATCCTGCTGGAAAAACATTTCTTTTACAAATGTATAATCGCATTTGGTTTTCCGGTATCTGCCCAACACCATGGCGTGATGCGATTATTGTACCAATCCCAAAGCCTGGAAAAGACAAAACACTACCATCTAGCTATCGCCCAGTCTCGCTTACCAGTTGTGTCTGCAAGCTCATGGAACGCATGATCAACAGGCGTCTTGTTTGGTTCCTGGAATCAAACAACCTGTTGGATAACATCCAGTGCGGCTTCCGCCGTTTCCGTTCCACTGCAGACCACCTGATAAGACTTGAATCAACCATCCGGGATGCTTTTCTCAACAAGCAACATATGGTAGCTGTGTTTTTTGATATTTCCCGGGCCTATGATACCACTTGGCGTTTTGGTATTATGCGCACTTTACACTCCTGGGGCTTAAGAGGTAATCTTCCCATATTTCTTGAAAGCTTTCTTTCCTTAAGGAAGTTTCAAGTTCGTGTGGGAAATGACCTCTCCAACATTTTTACTCAAGAAAACGGAGTACCGCAAGGGTCTATTCTGAGTGTCACGTTGTTTGCTGTGGCCATCAACGGTGTTGCACAGTGTATTCGTTCACCTGTGCTGGGTTCCTTGTACGTGGACGACTTGGCAATTTTCTGCAGTTCTCGCAATATGGCTTCCATAGAGCGTCAGCTGCAGTTAACAATCAATCGTCTTCATACCTGGGCTACTGAGCAAGGTTTCGTATTTTCTGCGGCCAAGACAGAGTGCATTCACTTCTGTCAACGCCGTCACCTTCACTTAGATCCTGTTCTCTCTCTCAACGGTACTGATCTCCCATTTGTGGAAACTGCCCGTTTTCTTGGTCTTCTATTTGACAAGAAGCTTAACTGGCGTGCCCATCTTGTGGCTTTGAAGGCAAAATGTCGGCTTTCTCTAAATCTATTGCGAGTTCTTTCTTCCAAATCGTGGGGTGCCGATAGAATTTCTATGTTGCGCCTGTATCGGGCTTTGATACGCTCCAAGCTGGACTATGGCTGTATCGCTTACGCGTCTGCCAGGCCATCCGTTATCAAAACCATTGATACGATACACCATACTGGTATTCGTCTTGCTACTGGTGCTTTTCGTACCAGCCCAATACCAAGTTTATTGTGCGAAGCTGGCGAGCCTTCTCTGTATGATCGTCGCAGGCTTTTGACCATGAACTACACGGCAGCCATGAAGTCGAAACCATATCACCTGGTTTTTGACACTGTCTTTGGTCAACAGTTTGCGGAGATTTATGACAGAAGAGCTCGTTCGGTGGGTTCCTTTTCTATCAGATCTCGCAATACTTTTGGAGAAGTTAATTTTGAACTTCCTTCAACCCCAGACACTTCTTTCAGCCCCTTTCCACCTTGGACATTCTCCCGTCCGAATACCAACTATGCGCTTTCAAAGCTGGATCGATCCGCTACTCCGCCCATTCTGTTCCAACGTGAGTTTGCTCGAATCATTGCCAGCTATCGGCAATGGATTCGCATTTACACCGACGGTTCGAAGAGCAACGACAGGGTTGCATGTGCTTTTATATCGGCAAGAGGTGCGTGTGAGTTTCGACTTCACAAACTCTCGTCCGTATACACGGCAGAGCTGTATGCACTCAACCAAGCACTTCTCTATATTTGTAGACTCGCACGTAATTCTTTTGTTATTGTGTCAGACTCAATGAGCGCTTTGAAAGCGATTGATTCTTTGTACCCTAAACATCCTCTCTTGCAGCAGATACAAGCAACCTTGATGACATTATCGTCAAAAGGGTCTATCGTGCGCTTTATTTGGGTACCGAGTCATGTTGGTATTCGCGGGAATGAAGCAGCTGATGCAGCAGCTAAGCGAGCTTTGTCCAAGGCCACCATTGATTGTGATCGGGTGCTTGCTGATGACCTCAAAGGTCATTTTAAGCATCTGATCATGAATCAGTGGCAGGAAAGGTGGAGTCATATAGTTTCTAACAAGCTTAAAAATGTTAAGCACAACGTGAGGTCATGGGATTCTTCCCATAGGGCATCCCGAAAGGAGGAGGTCGCTGTGGCGAGACTCCGGATAGGGCACACCTGGTGGACGCATGGTCATCTTTTGCGCCGTGAGGAGGCTCCGATGTGCGAAACGTGTGACACTGCTTTGACAGTGGCGCACGTTTTGTTGGAGTGCTCCCAGTTTACCGAGCAGCGAAACAGGGCGGGTCTGTCACTTGACCTGTCGGTGGCCCTTGGTGACCATTCGACACTCATTGACAGGGTCGTCCTGTTCCTCAGGAATACAGGTCTATTTGCCTTTATTTAAAAGTGCTAACTTTGTCATTAATTTTATTTATACACGTATTTTTTTTTTTAGCACTCAATAATATTTTACAATATTATTTATTTTTACAATTTTAAACCTGTACATTTTATTTATTTATATATACATTTATTAATATTTTACATTTAATAGATATTAAGTTTACAATTTTATTTTTACATAACATATATTTAGTTAGTTTCTTTCATAATATAGTTTATGGCGTGAATAGCCCAAGAGGCTGATACGCCTTTAAATTTTAATCCTACTACTACTACTTCGAAATGGCTGTAGAAACCATTACAATTCCACTGTAGTATGGAAGGCATTATTTGGGTGTGGAAGATTTATCTCGCTCTGGCCTAGAAAGTTTAATGCTTGTGACTTCCATAGGAGAAGAGGATCTCGAAGATTGAGATCCTTTACTCGGCGAAAATTTGGAGATGGAAGAACTTGAAACACTTGATGTTTCTCGTACCTCCATTGTTTTTTTATTAGAAAAAATTTTCGGCGAAGTAGAAGGACTTGCCTTTAAATGGGAAATTTTGATCTTTGGCTTGGCGTTAATTTTTGTTTTATTTACACTTAAATTTTTGGTACCTTGATTCGAAATAGGTTTTAGATTTGAAGTTACACTGGACTTAGGAACATTAGTTTTAACAGGAGTTAAATTTGGAAGAGTTGTAGCAATATTAAGGGAAGGAACGGTATCCGTTTGAATTGCAATAGATTTTTTAATGACGGGTGTGGCAGCAATTGAAGCGAAAGAACGGCTAAAAACAGGACTAGTCTGAGATTTGAACTTCTTGCGGGCATCAAAATAAGAAAGCTTGTCGATAATTTTAATCTCAATGATCTTCTTCTCTTCCTGATTGCGTGGACAATCAGAAAAAAAGGAAGGATGATTGCCAGAACAATTAACGCAGCGGACCGGACCCTTACATTCCTCGCCCAAATGTTCCCGCTCACTGCACCGTGGACACACAGCCTGTGCGTCACAACGAGATGCAGTGTGCCCGAACTTCTGGCACTTAAAACAACGCATTGGTCGAGGAAAGTATGGTCTCACAGAACAACTGTGAAATCCAACCTTAATCTTCTCTGGAAGTTTGTCCAGCGCGAAAGTTAATACGACAGATGTGGTATTCTTTACTTCACCGTTTTTCTTTGTAGTAAGCCGTCGACACGTTATAACTCCTTGACTCGCAAGTTCTCGCGTACACTCATCCATCTCAACAAATAACAGGTCGTAACAGAATATTACGCCCTGGCATGTGTTGAGGGACTTGTGCGCCTCCACTACAATTGGCATTCCAAATAAAACAGTCGCTTTCAGTAACGATTTTGTTTGCAACGAATTTGCAGTTTCGACCAAAAGAGTACCATCGCGTAACCGTTTGGTGGATTTGGGTTCTCCACCAGCCAGCTCGTTCAGGCTCCTTGCCAAACCAAAACATGACACTTCGGAAATGGATTTACCATCTTCCGTTCTCTTTATAATAAGAAATTTGGGCGAAAACTTATTTTCGCCTTTCTGAAAATTTTCTCCTTCGTCCGATAACGGACGAGATCTTTTTGGGGGAGGGGCCCCCGGGGTTTTGTTTTTATTTGCCATTAACAAATAGAATAAATTCATCTCCTGGTCTCCCCACCCACCACGGAGCCACAATTTGGGACGTCACACCACAAACTGGTGTGATCGCCAGGGCTAACCAGGAGATATAGTCCCCCTCACCTGGCAATAAGCTTCAGAACGCTGCGAGCCACTCTCTCCAACGTCCGAAGACTTACCTCCAGGGTCGTGGGACTCACCTTACCGGCACAGAACGTAACGGCAAGCCGATTGGTCAGATAGGGTTAGTATCTGACCGCCCGTTTCGCAAGAATCCGAAGCCAAAGAGGTGTGTTGCGTTTAAGCTCAACCACCAGGATCATCTTCTCCTTCCTTACGGGTCTCCACGCACGGCAAACACGCGGGTGAGCAAAATAATAAGAAAGCAAAGTCCGCAGAAGATTGGCCCACTAATCTTCTGGTAAAAGTTCAGATGGAACAGTGTGTTTTTTACGAGGTACCTTCCTCGCCCATTGGTCGCCTCTTACGACCAGCAGAGGTGCTGCGGGTGAATTCTAACCCCCACCCGCAGGGGGCTGAGGGGGCACTTGCTGGAACATGGCGCACCAGGCGGATATGTGCTATGGTCACCTTGGATGTGAAGAATGCATTCAACAGGGCCTCATGGAGGGAAATTGGGAAAGAACTGCGTAGTAGGGGAGTGGCCCGTACCTACAGAGACTGATAGAGAGCTACATGGCAGGTAGGTCGATAATCATACAAGCAGAGGGCAAGTGTGAAAGACATGAGGTGACGTGTGGGGTACCTCAGGGTTCAGTGTTAGGACCCACCCTGTGGAACGTCTTGTATGACGGAGTCCTACGAGTCAAACTACCAGCAGGGGTCACAAGTATAGGGTACGCCGATGATATTGTCCTAGTGATAGTGGCAAAAAGTGAGGAAGAAATTATGGATCTGGCGGAGGTAGCTCTTAGCAGAATTGTCACCTGCATGACCGGAAAAGGTCTGGAACTTGCGCCGCAAAAGACAGAGGCAATGATAATAGCAGGCAGAAGAAAGCTGAGGCCGATTGTTTTCCGGATAATGGGAACTACAGTCGTACCGAAGCAAGAGATCAAATACTTGGGGGTGACATTGGACAAGGGGCTAACGTTTGTACCTCATGTGAAGAGGGTAGCAGGGAGAGCGTCGCAAATAATTGCCAGGCTAACCAGGCTGATGCCTAATATTGAAGGCCCCAAAACAAGGAAGAGGAGGATCCTAATGAGCGTATCTCATTCAGTGATGTTGTACGCGGCCCCTGTGTGGGGCAGTGCATGCAGGAGATGCAGGACGAGACAACTACTTTTTTCCGTACAGAGGAAGGCAGCGCTGAAAGTCTGCTGCGCTTACAGGACTGTGTCTGAAGAAGCAGTACAAGTGATAGCGGGGATGATCCCTATTGACCTAATGATTGAGGAAAGGACAAAAAATGGGAAAGAGGGAAGAAATGAGGCGGGGAGAAGAGCGGAACAGAGAGATAGCTATGGCGGCATGGCTGACCAGATGGGAGGAGAGTAGTAAGGGAGCGTGGACGAGGACACTGATCCCCGACGTGAAAAGTTGGGTACAGAGGAAGCATGGAGAGGTTAGCTACGAGCTAACTCAGATGCTAACTGGGCACGGATGCTTTAACAATTATTTGAAGAGGATTAAGAAGAGAGAAGATGCATCATGTTCCCACTGCAACGGGGAGGATGACACTATGGAACACACCTTCTTCCAGTGTGAGAGATGGAGGGTGACACGAGAGGAAGCAGAAGCAGCAGTGCAGGAGAATATTACTCCAACCAACATAGTGGCGCAAATGTTGGAGAGTGAAGAGAATTGGACCGTGATAACAATGATGGTGCAAAAGATCATACAGGAGAAAGAGGTGTATGATAGGGGGTGAAAGAGAGAAGGGGGATGGCCAGTCACGGAAGGCCAGGGAAAAACTAACGTCCCGAAGTAATGCGAAAGCGGTTCCGGGACGGTTAGGGGAAGTGCTAGAGGGAGAGGTTTAAGTGGGTAAGAATCCCACAGTACCGTGACACGGTCCAGTCTCTTATCGAAGATTTCCTCTTCCGTAAAAAAAAAAAATTTTAGGTTAGGTTAGGCTAGCTAGGATTCTCGTGAGGGGTTTAAGCTTCCCCCATCGAGCGCGTCCTCAGGTGGCGGATAGAGGAATGCCTCCCAGATATGGGGTGGTAGGAGGGAAATAAAATACCTCCCGCGGACCAAAAAGGCAGTTGGTATGTGGGGTGTGTAGGGCCGTTTGGGGGAATAAACCTTTTGAAAAAATTCCCAATCTCAAGGTGTTAGAAATTAACCCGTGCCGAAGAGATGCGTGGCCAGAGGGTAGTCTGGTCGTGAACGGAAATCTCGGGGTACCTGGTGACCCCCCAAGTATGCAGCCTTCCTCCCGGTAAGGGCGCACTGCCGGGAGGTGACCTTTAGCACGACCCAAATCGTGGGAACTAATATGGAAAATTCAAATCAAATACAACAACTGGAAGATACAAACGAAGACGGACAGGCAATGGAAATTGATATGAGCAGGATAGCGGACAGGGAACACAACACCATTCCTGACAGAATTCTGGGCACACCTGAGAAATGACAGCGTGAGACCCCTCCCCAATCTACCCCGAAGGGAAGGGTGGAAGAATTGAGGAGACAAAACCTCTTCTCTAGCATCGGTAGCATAAGTAGCGATAGCTGCTGCAGTCTGACGGACAAACAGAAAACGAAAAGGCGCAGGGAAGATACGATGGACGGAACCCTCTCAACCTCTGGCAGGATCGCCAAAAGGATCAAAGAGGACGAACTCAATGCTAGTGTGGAGGTAAGAAGGATAACAGACCAACTTCTTGACCTCGACAAATTGATTGGGACAAGGGTGAAGGAAGGAGGAGACCCGATCAGGAAAATGCTCTCACAAATACACCGGTCATTTAAAACACTAAAGGACAACGGAAGAATAAGATTAAAGACAGCGAGGAGAAATATCAGAGCCCTGGATGGCAGACTCAGGAGTGCAATTGCGGTCAAAGATATGGTAGACGGAAATGCGCAATATGAGCTCGAAAGGGCGCACAGATAAATAAACACTCTCCGAGAACACGAAAAACGCATGGGGGATAACGAAAAGAGGGAGCGACTACTAAACAAGCTCCAGAGGGGAGATGTGGTTGCCAAAGAGATGGAGGAACAACTTAAAGAGGCAACGAACGTGCGAAAGGACGTGAAAGAAGGAGCAGTTGAAATGGCAGCGATACTCAAAGAGCTGGCTGGAGGATCATGGGCGGGAAAGCCAGAAGTGCCTGAAACGATGACATGCGCCACACAAACAGGCAGGGTACAAGCAGACATGAGACGAACTGCGGAAGAAGTTAGAGCATCTATAAATGCGCTGGCAACCTTCGAGGAAGTGAAATCAAATGTAGACAGCTACTGGCCAGAAGAAGTCTACAAAGTCGTTAAAGAGCAAATATAAATCCAACAAGAATTCCGAACCATTTACGAGTGAGTTCGATATATTTATATATACTTAAAATGTTTTATTACTGTATAAATCATCTTTTTATTTTAGATTTTAGCAGCATTGAATTTGTTTGCCGTTGGCAGCTATCAGAGGGGTATACGAAATAATTTGTTAGCCTGCATTAGCCAGCCAATGCTCAGTAGGTGTTTGAAAGAGGGGTCTACGGCATTAGTAAGGCATTGTATGAAAACTTCCCCAGAGGAATTGAAGAGGAATTGAAGAACAGGTTTTTTTTTTTAATTACGCTTGTCGGTCTATGCATTTAATCAAAACTCTATTTAGCTTTGACGCCACATTTCATGTCTATAATACAGTTGGAATAGTTGATGGCACACATATTGCAATTGTAAAACCGACAGAAGCACAAAACAAAGATGCGTTTGTAAATAGAAAAGGTGACCACAGTTTGAATGTCCAAATAGTATGTTTTTATTTAATAAATATTAATACTAAATGTACAGTAATTGAAAACTAAATTTAATATTTTTAAGATTTGTGATGCTCGCTTGAGAATTTTGACTTTCCTTCTATTCCCGAAAGTTTGCCTCTAGCAAAAGCACTGTTCAATTCAATGGAATTGGTCAGCCTTTCCTTCTGCTCTACCGTGACTTTGGTCGTCATTTATCGCTTTCCTTCCATTTTCTCACGAACTAAACAAAAAATAAAACATATTGTTGCGGTATGGTACGCAGAAGTAATATCGTGTGATTATTCACATACTGCTTTTATATAAGAAACACAAATCTTTGACAATAATCAACAAATTTATCAAATTAATAGTTCAATACAAGTACAATAAGTAAAACATACTTACCAAATAACAACAGCAATTAAAACACAATTTTTAATAGAAATTAGAAAATGTGGAAAATAGCACGTAATTACCAGTACAAGACGTGGTAACATAAACAGAAATAATGAGAACTTTAGATCACGAAATTCCCTAAGGATTTCAAATGCACATTCATTAATGTGACGTCATTGATAAATAATAGACGTGCGGTTCCTCGCTCGAGCGAGTAGTATTGCTTACATTGCAAATAGCTAATTACACATACCTCAATTTGTGTATTACTTAATTATGCAAACGCAGCAAATTTAAATCGCGAGTGTAATAGTTTTATTTTATAGACGTAACTGGGTCACCATGAAAGGTGACCCAAAAACAGTTGCTAAAATTATACAAAGACGGAAAATATTCAATAATTCCACCATCAGGGAAGAAAGCTATACCAGCTGAATTAAAGAACTTGGGATTTATCCCACCAACGCCTCCTTTGCCATCCACCGAGCACGCACGAGCGAAGTCGGCCACTCAACTCTACGTACAGGATTCAACATCTCACGCACTCCAACAAACGACCAGCATAATGGATACCGAAGGATCGCCCGCCTTCTAAAAAAGCGCAAAAATAGTAAGATCTCCCATTTTTACTAGGAAACTATCAAATTTCGAATTTAACATAGTACCACCAACACCCCCACCCCGAGAGCAAATAGCAACCCCTACAGGAAGTCTAAACGAACAAGAAATCGCTTCGACCTTAAACACCCAGTCGATCTCGGAACCTGCTCTACTAGATAAAACTGAAGACAGCTGGACAGTTATCAATTCTAGAAAGAGCAAAAGATCCAGCCCGGAAGAAAATAGAAACGTAAGACAGAAAACCCTAACAGACTACTGGCTCAATGGACCTGAAACCTCAAATAAATTCGAAAAACTAAATGTAGAAGAATTAATTGAAGAAGATATTAGTCCTGAAATTATTAAACCTCCACCAATTTTCGTACACGGCATAGGAAACATAAAGCCTCTGACTGACCTCTTGAACCTCCACGCAAAAGACAATTACGTAATTAAGCTTATTGGAAGTTCGCAAGCAAAAATCCAACTAACCGAGCCTAGATTTTATCGCGTCATAACGAAAGAATTAGAAGAAAAGAAAACAGAATTCCATTCATTTCAATCAAAATCAGAAAGAAAATTCAAAGTTGTACTACGTGATCTTCACCACACTGTTGACATCGAAGAATTAAAGAAAGAAATACACTCATATGGACACAATGCATTAAGTATATGGAATATTAAGAATAAAATAACAAAAGCCCCTCTACCTATGTTCTTTGTTGAGTTGCAACAAAAGGACAATAATAAAGAAATTTATGACACTAAATACCTTATCAAATTTGAACCTCCACGCCAAAAAAGAGAAATACCTCAATGTACAAGATGCCAAAGATTTAATCATACAAAAAATTTCTGCAACCTTTCACCACGTTGCGTGAAGTGCACTGGTGATCATCTGACTAGAGACTGCCCCAAACAAGATAAAAATACTGCCGCAACCTGCACCAACTGTGGAGGAAACCACCCAGCGAACTACAAAGGCTGTAGTGTCTTTAAAGAAATACAGTCACGTAAGTTCCCACCCCTTAGACAAAAACAGAATACAGTCAACCATAACATAACCGGAAATCCAACACAACCAGGCGTATCATACGCCCAAAAGACAAGAGCTAATGTCCAACAGACACGAGAAGAACATAACATACAACAAAATTTAAATCATACTTCCGACAAACAGCAAAATAGTAAACTAGAAGCTATGATGATCAAACTGATGGAGCGCATGGACACCATGCTAAATCTCCTCACTACCCTTGTGGCTAAAATAAAATAATGCCCCAGCTCCTAAAAATCGCTCTCTGGAACGCCAATGGTCTTGGACAACACAGCCAAGAAGTAAAAATATTTCTAGCAGAACACAACATAGATGTGATGCTCATTTCCGAAACTCACTTTACAAATAAGACGTATCTGAAGATACCAGGATACTCAATATACAATACTAAACACCCAGATGGTACTGCCCATGGAGGCACTGCCGTAATCATCCGACAGCAAATTAAGCACCATGAACTAAATAAATACCAACACGAACACCTCCAAGCTACTAGCATTGTAATTAACGAAGACACAACAGGACCTCTAACTATCTCAGCTGTCTACTGTCCACCTAGACACACAATTAACAAAGCCCAATTTAAAGACTCTTATAACACTCTGGGGTCTAGATTTATAGCTGGAGGTGACTACAATGCGAAACATCCCTACTGGGGTTCACGACTGACCACCCCTAAAGGTAGACAACTCTACCAAGCAATGCAAGAGAATAATCTACATCATTTATCTACTGGGCAACCTACATACTGGCCTAGCGACAGAAGAAAAGTTCCGGATCTCATAGACTTTTGTGTAGTAAAAGGCGTGTCATCACATTATCTAAATGCCGAAAGCTGCTTAGATCTATCATCGGACCACTCTCCAGTCATAATTACTGTAAATAGGCAAATAACAATAAAACAAAAACCTCCATCACTCATTAGTAAAAAAACAGACTGGCACACATTCAGAAATCTGCTGGACAGCAAGCTTTCGCTCGAAATTTCACTCAAAACCGAACACGAAATAGACGAAGCCATAGAATTCCTAAATGACGCAATACAAAAATCAGCATGGGGCGCAACACCGGTACAAAACGCCAATCAAAAACGAGAAAATTGTCCAAAAATCGTTAGGGACATCGTCGCTGAAAAACGGAAGCTACGCAAACAATGGCAAATAACAAGATCACCACAGGACAAAACAAAACTTAACCAGGCAATAAAAGCAGTCAAAAAGTTACTAAGCAACCTGCGAAATAAATCTGTCGAAGAATACTTAGAAAATCTCACTCCGACAGCATCCACAGACTCTTCCCTCTGGCGAGCAACAAAAAAGCTCAAACAACCGGAACAGTCAAATCCACCCTTACTCCTAGCAAATGGTAGCTGGGCCAGAACCGACCAGTCAAAAGCGAACACATTTGCGCAACATTTATCAACAGTATTCCAACCCTTTCCTAGTGAAATTTCGGTAGAAGAAGAACAAGAAATCCTACAGTACCTAGAGACCCCCCTACAACTCTGCTTGCCTATAGCCAAATTAAAAACTAGTGAAATAAAAAACGCTATAACAAATCTTGACCCCAAAAAAGCTTCAGTATATGACCAAATAACAGGAAGGATTCGGCAAGAACTTTCTTCTAAAGGAATCTATCTGATAACAATGATCTGTAACTCAGTCCTAAGATTAGAATACTTTCCCTCTCAGTGGAAAGTGGCTCAAATTATCCTTATACCCAAGCCAGGAAAACCACCACAAGAAGTAAGCTCATACAGACCCATCAGTCTCCTTCCTATAATCTCCAAACTTTTCGAAAAGTTATTGCTTAAGCACCTAAAGCCAGTTCTAGAAGAAAAAGACATAATTCCAAACCACCATTTCGGATTTCGTACGCAACACGCAACGATTGAACAAATCCACAGAGTCGTGAACGAAATACGCAAAAATCTAGAAGAGAAAAATACTGCTCAGCTGCCTTCTTAGATATAAGTCAAGCTTTCGATAAAGTCTGGCACACCGGGCTATTGTTTAAAATTAAAAGAATCCTACCACATAATTACTACCAAATCCTCAAATCATACCTTTCCAACAGATACTTCTATATTAAATATAAAGATGAACAAACCAGACTCTACCCAATAGAATCCAGTGTCCCACAAGGTAGTGTACTAGGACCCATACTATATCTCCTATACACAGCCGATCTGCCAACATCAGAAACAACATTCATCGCAACATTCGCCGATGATACAGCAATACTTGCCTCTCACGAAGATCACAACGTGGCCACAAGATATCTTCAGGCACATCTGAACAAAATTCAACCATGGCTAACAAAATGGAGATTTAGGGCAAATGAAACCAAATCTACCCATGTCACATTTACAATGAGAAAAGAAACCTGTCCTCCTGTGACACTGTACGGCAAGCCCCTCCCACAGACAGAAGAAGCGAAATATCTAGGCATGCACTTAGATCGTCGTTTAACATGGAAAAAACACATTTGGACAAAAAGAAAACAACTTGGCTTGAAATTCAGTCGCATGTACTGGCTAATAGGCCGTAAATCTCAACTCTCAACAGAAAACAAAATTCTTCTTTACAAGACTATCCTCAAACCAGTCTGGACGTACGGAATCCAACTATGGGGTACCGCCAGTAACTGTAACATTGTAATCCTGCAGAGATTTCAGTCCAAAGTGCTCCGCTCTGTCCTTAATGCACCATGGTTCGTCACCAACGCCATAATTCACCGCGATCTCTCCGTAGTGACAGTGAAAGAAGAAATAAAAAACTTCAGTGAGAAATATCATAGCAGATTACGTGCGCATCCAAATACTTTAGCAAGTGATTTGCTGACAGTGAAAATAAAAAAACGCTTAAAACGTGATAACATACTTGACCTACCTAACAAATGTAACTAACAATTTCAATGTTTTTAGTGTCATCATACCTGTTATGCAGAGGCGACAGAAAAAAAAGCCATCTAGCAAATTCCTGGCCTGTCATGCAGAGTCGACAGAAAAGAAGCCAGTTAGCAAATTCCCGACAAGGTGACTAGAAATAGTCACCAACATTGACACAATTAGCACTTAATCTAGAATAAGAAGAGGACTATCACGGGATAGCACCCTCTACATGCCAATGTATTTTTGTACATCTTACTATAAGTTTTACTGAATGTCAGTTATTAAGACAGATTGTAAATAAAAATGGGTTATAAAAAAAATATATATATATTTATACATAAATTTATTAACAAAAATCAAATTATAGTGCCAATAAAAAATAAAAACCGATGACACTCGTCAAATTAGCGCGCAAAAACTATTCGTACACTTTAGTTTTTACTTTCTTATACGCAGTATCAGTAAGTGTTGTAATCATGAAAAATTTTGATCTCGAGATTTTAACGGAAATATATCTGTTGACCTTCCCTGAATTGAGTCTGACTATTTTTGAGATGACGTCTGTCTGTGTGTGTGTATGTGTGTGAGTCTGTCTGTGTGTATGTGTGCGCTCTACAACCTAAACGGTAAAAGATACAGTTACAAAACTTCAAACCTTAAATTTGTATGTGCATGGCAAGAAAACCTCCTATTTTGAAAAGAATATTCCAACAGGAAGTGCATGTTTACTCTATTGAGTTTTTGCATTTTCTGCTATAACTCGAAAACGGTAGTTTTACAGCAAATTTTTTTGAATAAAACTAACAAATATTGATATTTCGCATAACTTTTATTTGAAAATATTTTTCAAAAAAGGTAAAGGTTACAAAAAAAAAAGATTGTTTTTTCAATATTCTGATTTTACTCTAAAGCGGTAGTACTTACAGCAAAATTAGTAAGAATGAAAATTAAACATATTAATACTACGCATAACTTTTATTTGAAAAGTATTTTCAGAAAAGGTACCGGTTACAACAAAAATTAGGTTATTTTCAATATTACATTCTCACGTCTCACGGAGGTTAAGTCTATATATGTGACCTCCGCCAGTAGTTGATCTACTCGCCACGGCATGTCTGTCGCTGATCTACAGAAAAGTATTTTCAGACTTATAACGTAAAGCAGCGCTTAATATTGTAGTGCTGCCTCCGCACTAAAGGTAGCTACTATAATGATGTCATACGCTATGCCACGACTAACTAAAATTTCAGTTATCGTTGTATCTCGATAAGAAATCTGATCTTATATTGAATGGTTCGTGTATTGTTGCTGATTGTTTCATTTGTATACAATTGCGGATATATTTAGCGGACGATATTTTTTTTATGTTTATCAAAATTTCAAAATTTCTTAAAATTAATATAAGATATCTGTGCATAAGTGTGTTAATATACTTTCGTATACGCTAATATAATTAAGTACACTCATTTTGGATAGATCGTAAGAATTTATAAAACATTTAAATTTTTTAATTATAACGAACTAATTAGAATGCGTATAAGAAAGTTCAGTGACAGACACGTCAGCTTTTTTTTGTTTCAACATTAGTAATTTTATAGACTCTCACCGAATGGCACGAATAAAAATATCATTGGACTTCCCCCGAACATATTACATGAAATTTTCCATAAACCAATGTCATTTACCAATTATCTGTGCAATATTAGAAGTAAAAGCAAAGAAACTAGTTAAACTGAAATAAAACTTATTATTCCATTGCATTGAGAAAGATTTCTAGAATCATCCATAGACCGTATTCTACAGTGTAAAATAGAATTAATAGCTTTCGTGAAACTAAAACATCGAAAAATAAAGACAGAAGTGGCCCGGTCACCAGAGTCCGTTGCCTTAATCGTCGGAAAACTGTACGGAAAATTAAAGAAATTCCATAAATTATTGCACCAAAATTTACTGAAGAACTGTAGGTAGGTAGGTAGGATTAAAATTTAAAGGCGTATCAGCCTCTTGGGCTATTCACGCCATAAACTATATTATGAAAGAAACTAACTAAATATATGTTATGTAAAAATAAAATTGTAAACTTAATATCTATTAAATGTAAAATATGAATAAATGTATATATAAATAAATAAAATGTACAGGTTTAAAATTGTAAAAATAAATGATATTGTAAAATATTATTGAGTGCTAAAAAAAAAACGTGTATAAATAAAATTAATGACAAAGGTAGCACTTTTAAATAAAGGCAAATAGACCTGTATTCCTGAGGAACAGGACGACCCTGTCAATGAGTGTCGAATGGTCACCAAGGGCCACCGACAGGTCAAGTGACAGACCCGCCTGCTCGGTAAACTGGGAGCACTCCAACAAAACGTGCGCCACTGTTAAAGCAGTGTCACACGTTTCGCACATCGGAGCCTCCTCACGGCGCAGAAGATGACTATGCGTCCACCAGGTGTGCCCTATCCGGAGTCTCGCCACAGCGACCTCCTCCTTTCGGGATGCCCTATGGGAAGAATCCCATGGCCTCACGTTGTGCTTAACGTTTTTAAGCTTGTTAGAAACTATATGACTCCACCTTTCCTGCCACTGATTCATGATCAGATGCTTAAAATGACCTTTGAGGTCATCAGCAAGCATCCGATCATAATAATTGGTGGCCTTGGACAAAGCTCGCTTAGCTGCTGCATCAGCTGCTTCATTCCCGCGAATACCAACATGACTCGGTACCCAAATAAAGCGCACGATAGACCCTTTTGACGATAATGTCATCAAGGTTGCTTGTATCTGCTGCAGGAGAGGATGTTTGGGGTACAAAGAATCAATCGCTTTCAAAGCGCTCATCGAGTCCGACACAATAACAAAAGAATTACGTGCGAGTCTACAAATATAGAGAAGTGCTTGGTAGAGTGCATACAGCTCTGCCGTGTATACGGACGAGAGTTTGTGAAGACGAAACTCACATGCACCTCTTGCCGATATAAAAGCACATGCAACCCTGTCGTTGCTCTTCCAACCGTCGGTGTAAATGCGAATCCATTGCCGATAGTCGGCAATGATTCGAGTAAACTCATGTTGGAACAGAAAGAGTGGAGTAGCGGATCGATCCAGCTTTGAAAGCGCATAGTTGGTATTCGGACGGGAGAATGACCAAGGTGGGAAGGGGCTGAAAGAAGTGTCTGGCGTTGAAGGAAGTTCAAAATTAACCTCTCCAAAAGTATTGCGAGATCTGATAGAAAAGGAACCCACCGAACGAGCCCTTCTGTCATAAATCTCCGCAAACTGTTGACCAAAGCCAGTCTCAAAAACCAGGTGATATGGTTTCGACTTCATAGCTGCCGTGTAGTTCATGGTCAAAAGCCTGCGACGATCATACAGAGAAGGCTCGCCAGCTTCGCACAATAAACTTGGTATTGGGCTGGTACGAAAAGCACCAGTAGCAAGACGAATACCAGTATGGTGTATCGTATCAATGGTTTTGATAACGGATGGCCTGGCAGACACGTAAGCGATACAGCCATAGTCCAGCTTGGAGCGTATCAAAGCCCGATACAGGCGCAGCATAGGAATTCTATCGGCACCCCACGATTTGGAAGAAAGAACTCGCAATAGATTTAGAGAAAGCCGACATTTTGCCTTCAAAGCCACAAGATGGGCACGCCAGTTAAGCTTCTTGTCAAATAGGTAGGTAGGTAGGATTAAAATTTAAAGGCGTATCAGCCTCTTGGGCTATTCACGCCATAAACTATACTATGAAAGAAACTAACTAAATATATGTTATGTAAAAATAAAATTGTAAACTTAATATCTATTCAATGTAAAATATTAATAAATGTATATATAAATAAATAAAACGTACAGGTTTAAAATTGTAAAAATAAATAATATTGTAAAATATTATTGAGTGCTAAAAAAAAAAAATACGTGTATAAATAAAATTAATGACAAAGCTAGCACTTTTAAATAAAGGCAAATAGACCTGTATTCCTGAGGAACAGGACGACCCTGTCAATGAGTGTCGAATGGTCACCAAGGGCCACCGACAGGTCAAGTGACAGACCCGCCCTGTTTCGTTGCTCGGTAAACTGGGAGCACTCCAACAAAAAGTGCGCCACTGTCAAAGCAGTGTCACACGTTTCGCACATCGGAGCCTCCTCACGGCGCAGAACATGACCATGCGTCCACCAGGTGTGCCCTATCCGGAGTCTCGCCACAGCGACCTCCTCCTTTCGGGATGCCCTATGGGAAGAATCCCATGGCCTCACGTTGTGCTTAACATTTTTAAGCTTGTTAGATACTATATGACTCCACCTTTCCTGCCACTGATTCATGATCAGATGCTTAAAATGACCTTTGAGGTCATCAGCAAGCACCCGAGTATAATCAATGGTGGCCTTAGACAAAGCTCGCTTAGCTGCTGCATCAGCTGCTTCGTTCCCGCGAATACCAACATGACTCGGTACCCAAATAAAGCGCACGATAGACCCTTTTGACGATAATGTCATCAAGGTTGCTTGTATCTGTTGCAAGAGAGGATGTTTGGGGTACAAAGAATCAATCGCTTTCAAAGCGCTCATCGAGTCCGACACAATAACAAAAGAATTACGTGCGAGTCTAGAAATATAGAGAAGTGCATGGTAGAGTGCATACAACTCTGCCGTGTATACGGACGAGAGTTTGTGAAGTCGAAACTCACATGCACCTCTTGCCGATATAAAAGCACATGCAACCCTGTCGTTACTCTTCGAACCGTCGGTGTAAATGCGAATCCATTGCCGATAGTTGGCAATGATTCGAGCAAACTCACGTTGGAACAGAATGGGTGGAGTAGCGGAACGATCCAGCTTTGAAAGCGCATAGTTGCTATTCGGACGGGAAAATGTCCAAGGTGGAAAGGGGCTGAAAGAAGTGTCTGGGATTGAAGGAAGTTCAAAATGAACCTCTCCAAAAGTATTGCGAGATCTGATAGAAAAGGAACCCACCGAACGAGCCCTTCTGTCATAAATCTCCGCAAACTGTTGACCAAAGACAGTGTCAAAAACCAGGTGATATGGTTTCGACTTCATGGCTGCCGTGTAGTTCATGGTCAAAATCCTGCGACGATCATACAGAGAAGGCCGCCAGCTTCGCACAATAAACTTGGTATTGGGCTGGTACGAAAAGCACCAGTAGCAAGACGAATACCAGTATGGTGTATCGTATCAATGGTTTTGATAACGGATGGCCTGGCAGGCGCGTAAGCGATACAGCCATAGTCCAGCTTGGAGCGTATCAAAGCCCGATACAGGCGCAGCATAGAAATTCTATCGGCACCCCACGATTTGGAAGAAAAAACTCGCAATAGATTTAGAGAAAGCCGACATTTTGCCTTCAAAGCCACAAGATGAGCACGCCAGTTAAGCTTCTTGTCAAATAGAAGACCAAGAAAACGGGCAGTTTCCACAAATGGAAGATCAGTACCGTTGAGAGAGAGAACAGGATCTAAGTGAAGGTGACGGCGTTGACAGAAGTGAATGCACTCTGTCTTGGCCGCAGAAAATACGAAACCTTGCTCGGTAGCCCAGGTATGAAGACGATTGATTGTTAACTGCAGCTGACGCTCTATGGAAGCTATATTGCGAGAACTGCAGAAAATTGCCAAGTCGTCCACGTACAAGGAACCCAGCACAGGTGATCGAATATACTGTGCAACACCGTTGATGGCCACAGCAAACAACGTGACACTCAGAATAGACCCTTGCGGTACTCCGTTTTCTTGAGTAAAAATGTTGGAGAGGTCATTTCCCACAGGAACTTGAAACTTCCTTAAGGAAAGAAAGCTTTCAAGAAATATGGTAAGATTACCTCTCAAGCCCCAGGAGTGTAAAATGCGCATAATACCAAAACGCCAAGTGGTATCATAGGCCCGGGCAATATCAAAAAACACAGCTACCATATGTTGCTTGTTGAGAAAAGCATCCCGGATGGTTGATTCAAGTCTTATCAGGTGGTCTGCAGTGGAACGGAAACGGCGGAAGCCGCACTGGATGTTATCCAACAGGTTGTTTGATTCCAGGAACCAAACAAGACGCCTGTTGATCATGCGTTCCATGAGCTTGCAGACACAACTGGTAAGCGAGACTGGGCGATAGCTAGATGGCAGTGTTTTGTCTTTTCCAGGCTTTGGGATTGGTACAATAATCGCATCACGCCATGGTGTTGGGCAGATACCGGAAAACCAAATGCGATTATACATTTGTAAAAGAAATGTTTTTCCAGCAGGATTCAAATGGCGAAGCATCTGGTAGTGAATAGAATCAGGTCCAGGAGCGCTGTCGTGAGAATCTGAAATCGCACTTTCAAGTTCATCCACGCTGAAAAAAAGGTTTATAGATTTCATCGCCCGGCGAAACAAAATTGAGACATTGACGTTCCAAGATTGATTTTCGAGCGAGGAACTCAGCTGGATAGTGATTGGAACTTGATGTATCCGCGAAAGTGGATGCTATAATATTAGCAACATCAGACCGACAGGTAATGACATTGCCATTGATTTTTAGGCCAGAAACAGTGCTAGATTTTGAGCGGCCAGATATTTTTCTGACCTTCTCCCATACTTTAGAAACTGGAGTGGAGGTTGTAATGGAAGAAATGTATTTCTGCCATGACGCTTTCTTACTCTTCCGAACAATTCTTCTAGCTTTTGCCTTGGCTTGGAAGTAATGGATCATATTCTCTTGTCAAATAGAAGACCAAGAAAACGGGCAGTTTCCACAAATGGAAGATCAGTACCGTTGAGAGAGAGAACAGGATCTAAGTGAAGGTGACGGCGTTGACAGAAGTGAATGCACTCTGTCTTGGCCGCAGAAAATTCGAAACCTTGCTCGGTAGCCCAGGCATGAAGACGATTGATTGTTAACTGCATTTGACGCTCTATGGAAGGCATATTGCGAGAAGTAGTAGTAGTAGGATTAAAATTTAAAGGCGTATCAGCCTCTTGGGCTATTCACGCCATAAACTATATTATGAAAGAAACTAACTAAATATATGTTATGTAAAAATAAAATTGTAAACTTAATATCTATTAAATGTAAAATATTAATAAATGTATATATAAATAAATAAAACGTACAGGTTTAAAATTGTAAAAATAAATAATATTGTAAAATATTATTGAGTGCTAAAAAAAAAAAATACGTGTATAAATAAAATTAATGACAAAGCTAGCACTTTTAAATAAAGGCAAATAGACCTGTATTCCTGAGGAACAGGACGACCCTGTCAATGAGTGTCGAATGGTCACCAAGGGCCACCGACAGGTCAAGTGACAGACCCGCCCTGTTTCGCTGCTCGGTAAACTGGGAGCACTCCAACAAAACGTGCGCCACTGTCAAAGCAGTGTCACACGTTTCGCACATCGGAGCCTCCTCACGGCGCAAAAGATGAACATGCGTCCACCAGGTGTGCCCTATCCGGAGTCTCGCCACAGCGACCTCCTCCTTTCGGGATGCCCTATGGGAAGAATCCCATGACCTCACGTTGTGCTTAACATTTTTAAGCTTGTTAGAAACTATATGACTCCACCTTTCCTGCCACTGATTCATGATCAGATGCTTAAAATGACCTTTGAGGTCATCAGCAAGCACCCGATCATAATCAATGGTGGCCTTGGACAAAGCTCGCTTAGCTGCTGCATCAGCTGCTTCATTCCCGCGAATACCAACATGACTCGGTACCCAAATAAAGCGCACGATAGACCCTTTTGACGTTAATGTCATCAAGGTTGCTTGTATATGCTGCAAGAGAGGATGTTTAGGGTACAAAGAATCAATCGCTTTCAAAGCGCTCATTGAGTCTGACACAATAACAAAAGAATTACGTGCGAGTCTGCAAATATAGAGAAGTGCTTGGTAGAGTGCATACAGCTCTGCCGTGTATACGGACGAGAGTTTGTGAAGTCGAAACTCACACGCACCTCTTGCCGATATAAAAGCACATGCAACCCTGTCGTTGCTCTTCGAACCGTCGGTGTAAATGCGAATCCATTGCCGATAGTTGGCAATGATTCGAGCAAACTCACGTTGGAACAGAATGGGTGGAGTAGCGGATCGATCCAGCTTTGAAAGCGCATAGTTGGTATTCGGACGGGAGAATGTCCAAGGTGGAAAGGGGCTGAAAGAAGTGTCTGGGGTCGAAGGAAGTTCAAAATTAACTTCTCTAAAAGTATTGCGAGATCTGATAGAAAAGGAACCCACCGAACGAGCTCTTCTGTCATAAATCTCCGCAAACTGTTGACCAAAGACAGTGTCAAAAGCCAGGTGATATGGTTTCGACTTCATGGCTGCCGTGTAGTTCATGGTCAAAAGCCTGCGACGATCATACAGAGAAGGCTCGCCAGCTTCGCACAATAAACTTGGTATTGGGCTGGTACGAAAAGCACCAGTAGCAAGACGAATACCAGTATGGTGTATCGTATCAATGGTTTTGATAACGGATGGCCTGGCAGACGCGTAAGCGATACAGCCATAGTCCAGCTTGGAGCGTATCAAAGCCCGATACAGGCGCAGCATAGGAATTCTATCGGCACCCCACGATTTGGAAGAAAGAACTCGCAATAGATTTAGAGAAAGCCGACATTTTGCCTTCAAAGCCACAAGATGGGCACGCCAGTTAAGCTTCTTGTCAAATAGAAGACCAAGAAAACGGGCAGTTTCCACAAATGGGAGATCAGTACCGTTGAGAGAGAGAACAGGATCTAAGTGAAGGTGACGGCGTTGACAGAAGTGAATGCACTCTGTCTTGGCCGCAGAAAATACGAAACCTTGCTCAGTAGCCCAGGTATGAAGACGATTGATTGTTAACTGCAGCTGACGCTCTATGGAAGCCATATTGCGAGAACTGCAGAAAATTGCCAAGTCGTCCACGTACAAGGAACCCAGCACAGGTGAACGAATACACTGTGCAACACCGTTGATGGCCACAGCAAACAACGTGACACTCAGAATAGACCCTTGCGGTACTCCGTTTTCTTGAGTAAAAATGTTGGAGAGGTCATTTCCCACACGAACTTGAAACTTCCTTAAGGAAAGAAAGCTTTCAAGAAATATGGTAAGATTACCTCTTAAGCCCCAGGAGTGTAAAGTGCGCATAATACCAAAACGCCAAGTGGTATCATAGGCCCGGGAAATATCAAAAAACACAGCTACCATATGTTGCTTGTTGAGAAAAGCATCCCGGATGGTTGATTCAAGTCTTATCAGGTGGTCTGCAGTGGAACGGAAACGGCGGAAGCCGCACTGGATGTTATCCAACAGGTTGTTTGATTCCAGGAACCAAACAAGACGCCTGTTGATCATGCGTTCCATGAGCTTGCAGACACAACTGGTAAGCGAGACTGGGCGATAGCTAGATGGCAGTGTTTTGTCTTTTCCAGGCTTTGGGATTGGTACGATAATCGCATCACGCCATGGTGTTGGGCAGATACCGGAAAACCAAATGCGATTATACATTGGTAGAAGAAATGTTTTTCCAGCAGGATTCAAATGGCGAAGCATCTGGTAGTGAATAGAATCAGGTCCAGGAGCGCTGTCGTGAGAATCTGAAATCGCACATTCAAGTTCATCCACGCTGAAAGAAAGATTGTAGATTTCATCGCCCGGCGAAACAAAATTGAGACATTGACGTTCCAAGATTGATTTTCGATCGAGGAACTCAGCTGGATAGTGATTGGAACTTGAAGTATCCGCGAAAGTGGATGCTATAATATTAGCAACATCAGACCGACAGGCAATGACATTGCCATTGATTTTTAGGCCAGAAACAGTGCTAGATTTTGAGCGGCCAGATATCTTTCTGACCTTCTCCCATACTTTAGAAACTGGAGTGGAGGTTGTAATGGAAGAAATGTATTTCTGCCATGACGCTTTCTTACTCTTCCGAACAATTCTTCTAGCTTTTGCCTTAGCTTGGAAGTAATGGATCATATTCTCGGTGGTTGAAAATCGCCTGAAATGGCGAAAAATACGTCGTTTTTCTCGGATAGCAATCTTGCACTCATCGTTCCACCAGGGAACGGGTATTTTATCAGAATGAATAGGTGTTAGAGGAATACTCTCCTGTGCAGCAGACTTGATTGCATCCGTGAAATACCGAACATGGTCGTCCACGTCAACGAAATCATTTTCACCAAATACGGCCAACTCCGAGAACAGATTCCAATCTGCTCGCTTTAAAGCCCATTTCGGACAACGAGCATCAGAATCTGAGCTCTGCAAAACTTTCAGAATGATCGGAAAGTGGTCACTTTGATGCAAGTCTGAGTGCACATGCCACTCAAACAATGGAGCTATTGCTGCAGAACAGATCGTTAGATCAATCGCAGAGAAAGATCTCCACGCGGCAGAAAAATGTGTCATGCTACCATCATTTAAGATAACATGTGTACTTGCGGTGAATAGGTGTTCCAAACGTCTACCGCGTTGATTAATCGTACTTGATCCCCATTCAGGATTATGAGCGTTGAAATCACCCATAAGAATGAATGGAGCAGGCAATTGATCAATTAAATCAACGATATCACGCATATCGACATTGTCGTTTGGAGGAAGATACATAGAACATAAAGTGACCAGAAAAGGAATAGCAACACGGACAGCTACAGCTTGTAATTCAGAATTCAAAGCAATCTCCTCACAATACACATCTTCGCGAACCAGAATCGCTACTCCACCACGAGCTTGGCCATCAGTAGGCACATCAGTACGAAATACTGAGAAGCCTCGTAATGAAACAGCTCTGGTGTCTTGAAAATGTGTTTCTTGTAAACATATGCAAGAGGGAGTCTGCTCGACATTGAGAACTTTAAATTCTTCGAAATGGCTGTAGAAACCATTACAATTCCACTGTAGTATGGAAGGCATTATTTGGGTGTGGAAGATTTATCTCGCTCTGGCCTAGAAAGTTTAATGCTTGTGACTTCCATAGGAGAAGAGGATCTCGAAGATTGAGATCCTTTACTCGGAGAAAATTTGGAGATGGAAGAACTTGAAACACTTGATGTTTCTCGTACCTCCATTGTTTTTTTCTTAGAAAAAATTTTCGGCGAAGTAGAAGGACTTGCCTTTAAATGGGAAATTTTGGTCTTTGGCTTGGCGTTAATTTTTGTTTTATTTACACTTAAATTTTTGGTACCTTGATTCGAAATAGGTTTTAGATTTGAAGTTACACTGGACTTAGGAACATTAGTTTTAACAGGAGTTAAATTTGGAAGAGTTGTAGCAATATTAAGGGAAGGAACGGTGTCCGTTTGAATTGCAATAGATTTTTTAATGACGGGTGTGGCAGCAATTGAAGCGAAAGAACGGCTAAAAACAGGACTAGTCTGAGATTTGAATTTCTTGCGGGCATCAAAATAAGAAAGCTTGTCGATAATTTTAATCTCAATGATCTTCTTCTCTTCCTGATTGCGTGGACAATCAGAAAAAAAAGAAGGCTGGTTGCCAGAACAATTAACGCAGCGGACCGGACCCTTACATTCCTCGCCCAAATGTTCCCGCTAACTGCACCGTGGACACACAGCCTGTGCGTCACAACGAGATGCAGTGTGCCCGAACTTCTGGCACTTAAAACAACGCATTGGTTGAGGAAAGTATGGTCTCACAGAACAACTGTGAAATCCAACCTTAATCTTCTCCGGATGCTTATCTAGACCGAAAGTTAAAACAACAGATGTCGTGTTTTTAACTTCACCGTTCTTCTTGGTAGTAAGCCGACGACAGTTTATTACACCCTCACTAGCAAGTTCACGCGTACACTCATCCATCTCAACAAATAGCAGGTCGTAACACGAAATTACGCCCTGACATGAGTTGAGGGATTTGTGTGCCTCCACTACAATTGGCATTCCAAATAAAACATTAGCTTTCAATAACAATTTAGATTGCAATGAATTAGCTGTTTCAACTAGGAGGGTCCCATCACGAAGCCGTTTTG
The DNA here is from genome assembly GCA_944039245.1 of Nebria salina. NCBI lineage: Eukaryota > Metazoa > Arthropoda > Insecta > Coleoptera > Carabidae > Nebria > Nebria salina. The sequence goes on from OX063274.1 coordinate 8,961,451, forward strand.
TGGATTTTGGTTCTCCACCAGCCAGTTCGTTCAGGCTCCTCGCCAAACCAAAACAAGAAACTTCAGAGATAGATTTACCTTCTTCAGTCCTCTTAATTATAAGATATTTGGGCGAAATCATAATTTCGCCCTTAAGAAAATGTTCTCCCTCGTCCGATAACGGACGAGATCTTTTTGGGGGAGGGGCCCCCGGGGTTTTGGTTTTATTTGCCATTAACAATTAGAATAAATTCATCTCCTGGTCTCTCCACCCATCACGGAGCCACAATTTGGGACGTCACACCACAAACTGGCGTGATCGCCAGGGCTAACCAGGAGATATAGTCCCCCTCACCCGGCAATAAGATTCAGAACGCTGCGATCCACTCTCTCCAACTTCTGAAAACTTACCTCCAGGGTCGTGGGACTCACCTTACCGGTACACAGAACGTAACGGCAAGCCGATTGGTCAGATAGGGTTAGTATCTGACCACCCGTTTCGCAAGAATCCGAAGCCAAAGAGGTGTGTTGCCTGTAAGCTCAACCACCAGGATCATCTTCTCCTTCCTTACGGGTCTCCACGCACGGCAAACACGCGGGTGAGCAAAAGAATAAGAAAGAAAAGTCCGCAGAAGATTGGCCCACTAATCTTCTGGTTAAAGTTCAGATGGAACTGTGTGTTTTTTACGAGGTACCTTCCTCGCCCATTGGTCGCCTCTTACGACCAGCAGAGGTGCTGCGGGTGAATTCTAACCCCCACCCGCAGGGGGCGACGCATTTATGTATTTTTTACAAACTAGACGTTTTTTCTAGTTCGTTTTTTTTTCGGTAACGCAGTACCTATACATAATGCGATATTAGAAATTATTTTTGTTTTCTTATTCATGGCTTATTCACGCACGCATGCAAAACCCAGGTATTTACACTCAAACTCACATACTCTCATACAGTTAAACAGTCACACAATCAAACAACCACATATTTTCACACAAACGCTTTTTTTTCACACACTCACAAATTCACACATATAATCCGACTTGATTTAGTGAATTTTTGAAAAGATATTCTTTTCTGTTAAAATCACGAGATTCATAACAATACTTACTTCGTGTAAGAAAGTAAAGATTATTTTTAATATGACAATTTCGGTAAAACTGTATACGGCAGGTATCTCCGGGTACTCCGGTTCCCCTGTCTAAGAAACACATACATACATACATACATACATACATACATACATACATACAAACATACATACATACATACATACATACAAACATACATACATACATACATACATACATACAAACATACATACATACATGCGACACATAACAAACAGTACACAAAAACAGATATCGCTCACGCATTAATAATAATATACAATATTTTACCAAGAAACATCAATTTTCAAGATTGTCTGGACTCTTACATCTTTTTTCTTCATATTTACGTCTTTTGGAGCATTTTTTATTTTGGTTAAACGGTATTTTTTTTATTAATTTACTCACTTCTTTGTATGTCTGAGATGAACTGAATATTTTCAGAATAAATTTCCACAAATACATATGTATATATTTGCTTTGGAACCTTAGTTATTTCCATGCTTTTGATTTACTATATAAACATGTTAGATAAACAACATTATAATTCGAAAGAAAAGGTTATTTGAATAACAGCGAATAATGATTTGCTTATCGAAGAAATAGGCCCTCGATGCTTGTAAAGAGGCTACACTTGTGTATTATTTTGTCTAGCGTGATTTGCTTAGATTTCTGTTTTGAAATTATTCTTTATTAATATTAAACCATATTTACAAACAATTTGTCCATAACCTATACAGAGAAGTGCCTTAAACATTATATTGCAGCTAATATTTAGCATATCTCATATCGAATGTTGTAAATATCAATCGTCAGCATTGTATTGATAACTTCATACATAAGCCCGTAAAATAGAATTGCAGAAATGACTCTTGACTATCTTTCACCATTGAACTCTATCTTTTGCTTCATTTAAAATTCATGGAATTTCCTATACACATTCTTTAGTTTTACTTGCTCACAAATATTTTCCGCGCAACTCGTTTTCTATCATTCTTCTCGCCTACGTAAAGCTTCTCTGTCAATCGACATTCTTCCAACATAATCATATCAATTCATTTTGCTTTCACCAATTCTGCCTACGACAACTTTTAAAATATTGCCCTGCTCATACGCTATCGTAACAAGCATACCATTTTTTTTAAATACAACACAAAAACTACTTAAAATTCTCATTTCCACAGCAGTCACATGCTACTTTTTATGCATGGCACAAGTACACCAATATATGTACTACATACATAACCTTGCATCCTTGAAAATATGATGAATTAATTTGCAATGAATCAGATGTAAGAGTGAGATGGTTTGAATTTATGGAAAATTTATATATTGGATCAAGTGGATGTAGTAATACATAAGATGTTATTATTGAAACGACTGTTGATAAATTTCTCAGATCTACAATATAGAATAATAAAGGTGCTGGACTTAACATAAATGACAGTCTCATGTTAGCACTTTTTCCATAGAGTACTCATTTGATTTTGTTTTCTAGCGCTTTTATTATGTTATTTATCTGACAAAATAAGTATAACTGCAAGCTGTTATATTAAGTTTCGTACATATATTTATATTTCATCTTTGTACATTATCTATGATTCTTTCTGAAATCGAGTAGTAATATTTTGTTTCTTCTTTTTCAATAAGTTTCTCTTCCAGTAATATCGCATTGGTGGCTTAGCACAAAATCTTTATAAATTCGTCATACATATTGTCATTTTTGTTTTTGATGTATTTTTGTCATTCTTCTATTTCATTTACGTTCATAACGTTTGTATATAACTTGCTTTCACTTAGTTACTTCCATGCTTCGGCCTCGGTTTTGTATTTTTAATTTGATTGGTACATTTTTTATTTGTTCTCTATGCTTTCCATTCGTCCACTATCCTATCTTGTCGTAAGCTTGATTGATGAATATTAAACAGTTTATTTGCAAAGCGTGTCTTCTGCTATCTCCATGTTTTGAATGTTCCGAATTCATGTCCTGTGCTGTTTCCATTTGCAATAGAGCATCTTATTTCTTCAATCATCTATAGTAGTAATTTTCCTTGTTTAATTTTCATAAATAGTAGGTATGTACATACATACCTCTCGTACTCTCGATTCTTTCCCAATGGAATCTTTTTATTACCAAACGCTGTTGTTTTGTATGTCATTAGTTTAATTATTTCTATCTTCAAATGTCTGTTATTACCGTAAAATGTCACGAATGTTACTAAGAAGTTGACATTTTCAATACATACATAGATCGATAATATTACATTGTGTTGATCCTCCAGCGAAGTATTCGGGACAAAAGGGTAAAAGTACTCAAAATATTAAAATGTTCTTGTCACTTTATCTTCATTGTCTTTATCTTAGATAATAAAAAAATATAATTAACTTATTTAAGCGTAGAGTAATAAATATTCCCAAAATAAAACTGTATTTATATTTTTCAAACTTGTATGCATAATATAAATATTGTTATATATGTGTTTCTTTTTGTTTCACTAGTTTCGATTCCGTACTATTGCAATTGGCATGAAAATTTTAATAACATCCAAATAGCTTAAAAATGAAAATACAAATTCAAGTAGTACTAAGATCGCCATATTTTCGCAACATCACGAAGTTGTAATCAATCTAAACTACGAAATAACCTTTACAAATTATTTGACATAGAACATTTCCAATTTTGAAATAAAAATTTACTTCTGTTGAGAGAGCAATTCCAGCAGTCATATTTTCCCGCCACGCCTGACCACCCGACGGCACTGCCAACTAGTGTCGCGGCTTAATAATATATTTCCCTATCTCGATGTTAAACTTCTGAACCCTTTTTAATTAAAGTAACTGTTGTGGCTCGGAATACAATCTTGTGTTTATTTATTTAACTCGCCCAACCTCAACGACCACAAAGGCGCACTTTGTCAGGTTATGGGCCCAGGTATTTGATCTGGAAGGACTCGACAAACAATTTTCTGTGCAAAATCGAGGAACCGCCAGTTTTGAGGTTATGGCCGAGGAAGCGCGCTATAGAATCCCGTTGTTCGATGGAACAAATTTCGACAACTGGAAGTTCCGGATTGAAACCTACCTGGACGAGCAGGATCTTCTGGAATGCATCGAACATCCACTCATCACACTTCTGGGAGCAGTGCCGGGAACCTTGGCGGCCGACCAGAAGGAACGTGAACAGGTATCAATCACGAAACGGGACAAGAAATGTAAGTCTGCCATTATCCAACGAATCGCCGACAGCCAACTTGAATACGTCAAAGACGGAAAAACGGCCTTCGACATTTGGCAAACTTTGCAGAAGACATTTGCTCGCAAAGGAATTGCCAGTCAGTTGTTGATCCGGAAAACACTTCTAACCATGAAATTTAATTCAAGCAATGAAACCCTTGAAACCCACTTCCTCAAGTTCGACAAATTAGTTCGAGACCTCAAATCCACCGGGGCAACGCTGGAGGAAACGGACGTCGTGTGTCACCTGCTCCTGACGATGCCTGCGGACTACGATGTCGTCGTAACCGCCATAGAGACCCTCTCGGAAGACAACCTGACATTGAGCTTCGTCAAAAATCGCCTTCTAGCCGAGCAAGCAAAAAGGTTAGGTATTCGCCATGACGAGGAGACCCAACCACCAACGGCTTTTTCGTCGTCATCCCAGCGACATGACTGGCGGGCGAAGGCCAAACCTAACCAAGGTAAGAAGCAATTTGACAAGCGGAATTCTCAATGTCACAACTGCGGCCGGTACGGCCACTTTCGGTCGGAATGCAGAAAGCCGTCCAGCAACCAACCCAGGTCCCCACATGATGGTCACCTGGCGATGGATGTCGAAGAAGAGGAAGAAGTGGTCTATAGTTTCGTCGCTGGTACTGGTTGTACTGGAATGGTGCACTGGTATTTGGATTCAGGCGCCTCTGAACATCTGGTGAGTTCGGAAGAGTACCTCACGAACATATCAGAGCTGAGCCAGAAAATTACCATCAAGAGCGCCAAGACCGGATCTACACTCACTGCCACAAAACGAGGCGACATCCGCGTTCAGTCCAGAGTGGATGGAAAAACTCACGACATCGTTATTCGGAACATCCTCGTCGTCCCTGGACTGCAATTCAACTTACTCTCTGTTTCAGTCTTGGAAAGAAACGGGCACGTGATCACCTTTGAGAACAGCAGAGGCGTGATCCGAAAGGACCGCAAGATAATTGCGATTGCCACGCGGAAGCAGAAGCTGTATGAGCTGTCCTTCAAGCTTTTCGAGGAAACGGTCGGCCTATGTGAGGTGGAAACCAGTACGCAGCTTTGGCATCGACGCCTGGGACATATTGGGAAGAAGTCACTGGCCAGACTGATCCCTTTGGTGAAGGGCATGGGAGCAACCTGCGCAGGAGGAGAAAGTCAGATCTGTCCGACCTGCGTGAGTGGTAAGCAGACAAAACTGCCACACAAACAACCACGTGTGCGAGCCGTAAGGCCCCTGCAGCTGGTGCACAGCGACTTGTTCGGCCCTGTAAATCCGCAGTCCTACAGCGGTCATCGCTATATACTTACCTTCATCGATGACTTCACACACTTCACCGTAGCATACCCTCTGAAGTCAAAGTCGGAAGTCTACCGCAGCTTTAAGCGCTACGAGGCCATGGTCACGTCTCACCTTAACTTAAAGATCTCGCGATTTAGATGCGACAACGGTCGGGAGTATCTCTCGACTGAAATGCTGAACCATTTCGAGGAGCACGGGATCCAGTTTGAATTTACGATTCGGCACACCCCCCAGCAGAATGGAGTTGCAGAGAGGATGAATCGGACCATTCTGGAGAAGGCGAGGTGCATGCTCCTGGACTCTACCCTACCCAAGTTCCTGTGGACGGAAGCAGTGTTAACTGCGGTCTACTTGATCAACAGAAGCCCGACGAGCGCTTTGGAAGACGCCGTTGCTGCCGAGCTGTGGTACGGGGAAAAGGTGAACCTCGAGAAGCTGAGGGTGTTTGGCTGCAAGGCCTACCTGCACCTACCCAAACCACTCGTAGAAGGAAAGTTCAGCTCGAGATCCAAGGAATGCTTCATGATCGGCTACTGCGACAACGGCTACAGGTTGTGGTCACCTGAGGACGCGAAGGTGCTCTTTGGACGGGACGTCATCTTCGATGAGCGGCCCCGGAGAGGAGACCAAGCGGACCAGGAAGCAGACCTCTACGACAACGTAGAGGAAACGGAACGTGAGGATGAGCCGGCACACTCAGGGACAGGAGGAGACGGCCACCAGGATGCTGAGATCCAGAAGCCGGAGCCGAGCAGAGAAGCAGAAAACGAGGAGGAGGACGAGTTCCACAATGCCGAAGACGCCGCCCCATCTCGAAAGGAGGAAGTCGAGAGGAACCTCAGCCTGAGGAGGAGTACTCGGATCAGAGCGGCACCCAAGTGCCTCAACGACTACGTCGTCCTGGCCCTTGGCGCTGAGTCCTACGTCGAGGATCTGCCCACGTCGTATGAAGAGATCGACGGACGAGAAGATGCGGTTCATTGGAAACAAGCCGTCGAAGAGGAGTTGGCAGCCCTCAAGGACAACGAAACTTGGACCCTCGTCACACTACCGAAAGGGAGGAAAGCGATCAATAACAAGTGGGTTTTCAAAATAAAGCGAGGAGAAGACGGTGAAGTTTTGAGATACAAGGCACGGCTGGTTGCGAAAGGGTGCTCCCAGCGGAAAGGCTTCGACTATGACGAGGTCTACGCTCCGGTTGCCAGGCTGACCACGCTGAGGACACTACTGGCAGTCGTGAATCACCGGAACCTTTACACCAGGCAGATGGATGTGAGCAATGCATTCCTCAACGGCAGATTAGAGGAAGAGATCTACATGCAGTTGCCCGAGGGTGTCGATAGCCACCCTGGAACGGTCTGTCGGCTAAACAAAACCCTCTACGGACTGAAACAAGCCCCGAGAGCTTGGAACAACGAGTTGAACATCTTTGTTCAGTCGCTCGGATTCAGGCAGTCGGAATACGATAAGTGCCTGTATGTATTATCCACCAGACAAGAGAAGATCTATCTCTTAGTTTACGTGGACGACATTTTGTTGTCCAGCAGCAGTCAACAGACACTGAAGGAGATCGGGTCCACTCTCCAGCAGCGATTCAAGATGAAGGACCTGGGTGAAGTTCGCGTGTTTCTCGGAATCAAGGTGGAAAGAACGGATCGAGGCATGACGCTGAGCCAGGCGACTTACCTACGAAACCTCTTGACTCGGTTCGAAATGGAGAGCTGCAAGGGTGCGAGCACACCGATGGAAGTCAAACCCCCGGAGGACACCGAAAGCGAATCCATCCTCGAAACGAAACCTTACCGGCAACTGGTTGGCTGTCTGATGTACGCGATGCTGACCACGAGACCTGATCTCAGCGCGTCAGTCAACTTCTGTAGCAGATACCAGAGTTACGCCACAAAGGACCAATGGAACGCGCTGAAACGGATCCTGCGATACATCCAGAACACGAAGGAGTTGGGACTCCACTTCCCGAAAGATAAACCAACTCCACTGGTCGGCTTCGCCGATTCAGATTGGGCAGGAGGTTCTGACCGTAAATCTGTCTCAGGATTTCTGTTTCAAGTTCTAGGCTCGACAGTAAGCTGGACCACCAAGAAGCAGAGCTCGGTTGCGTTGTCCTCGACCGAGGCGGAATATGTTGCGCTGGCAACAGCGGGCACTGAGCTGATCTGGCTGAGGGGACTCCTAGGAGAACTGGGCGTCGAGTGTCCCCTACCAATCACCATCTTCGAGGACAACCAGGCCTGTATTCACCTACTCCAACGATGGCAGCACGGTCGACTGAAACACGTCGACGTGAAGTATAACTTCATTCGAGACCTCCACATGTCCGGGGAAATCGAAGTGAAGTACGTCCGGACCACCGACCAGCTCGCGGACATCCTTACTAAAGGGCTTCCCAAGGCGATATTCCAAGACCTGAGGGCTAGACTGGGACTTGAGGAGCTATGAATCTTTGCAATGTTTTATTTATTCAACTTATTTATTTGTCCCTTTTAATAATGCAATTTTGTTCTTGGTCACGAGTCCGACTTGCTGAAATAGAGGAGGAGTGTTCAGAGAGCAATTCCAGCAGTCATATTTTCCCGCCACGCCTGACCACCCGACGGCACTGCCAACTAGTGTCGCGGCTTAATAATATATTTCCCTATCTCGATGTTAAACTTCTGAACCCTTTTTAATTAAAGTAACTGTTGTGGCTCGGAATACAATCTTGTGTTTATTTATTTAACTCGCCCAACCTCAACGACCACAAAGGCGCACTTTGTCAACTTCAATTGCAGTAAACAACCAATATGCATATAAATAGAAATTTAAAGTATATTTCAAAATGAACAAAATTTTAAGTTTTATATGAGGCAGGTATCACATTTTATTATTACATTTTAGAAATTGATAATTAATAAATAAATAGGTATTTCATTTTAAAATGTAGATTCTTTTCCCAAAATCAACATGTTTTTTACTACTCCAGATTGAATTTATTAGTACCAGATTTCAAAATTATATTAATTAAAACTATTGCCGTAATATGAATAACAATTTCTTCAATTGAAAAAAATGGTCAGACCAATATAACAAATAAAATTAAATATCAAATAGTAATTTTTCAAAATTCCAAAATGGACAAAAATGCAATTGTCAGTATAAGGTTATTTCAATATTTATTCTTTAAAATGTATTTCATGTTATTATTAATTCATTTGAAATTTTAGATTTAGAAGTTTTTTAATATTCGACCGTTTCGAAATTGAAATTTAACACAATATCATCAGGACTATTTCGTATAAACAAATTCCAAACCAGATCTTCTAAATTCTACTATTAGTTATTCAGACAGGCCGGGTTTGAATAACAATAGTTAGAATTAGAAAACTACAAACGAAGTATTATAATGAATATAAATCTCTAATACAAAAGTCAAATTTATTTCAAATAAAATTCCAGTTCTGTATCTCTGTGGACTGTCAAAATCGAAATTAAATTTTTATTGAAAGTTTTAATTCAAAATCATCGTTCAAGATATTCAAGATTTAATTATAAGTTTTTAATAATATGTCTTAATTATAAGTTTTAATTCATGTACCTATAAGTTTAAGTTTAAATATGGGATAAATTGTAGAATTAAAAATCCCACTATCCTTAAGCTCTAAAATACTCATAGTTAGTTTAAGCGTTAATAAGTAAATGTCCCTAATATTTACGGTACTTTTAAGACGAATAATCATTGTTATTTTAGTTACTTTGTTCGATAAGCTACGTTTTAAATGTAAATTCTTTGTGTAAATAAAAAACGTAGCTAGAAAAAATTAACTTGTAAAAATGTTTTTAATTTAATTTTTTGTGTAAAACATATTTTTTAATATTTATTTATGTTTTAATATGTATGCAAATTAGAACTATACAGGATTATTATATAAAACGTTAACACTTGGTGACACATTTTAATTACATAAAATAATAACACTCGGTGTAAGTTTCACAAATATATCTTCCTTGTTAAATGTTTGTCTAGCTCAGAATTATTCCCAATTTTTTCAAAACCTATTTTATAAACAGAACAATGGTTTACCCATGGGTTCTCCACGCAGCCCTCATTTAGCTGATGAACAATTTTCAAGACAACATACTTAATTCTATCAATGTAATATTCTGGTATCTCTATGTTAGAGTTAGACCAATTCTTGAATTTATAAAATACCCAAAATAATGCAATAAAATTTACTATGGAAAAAGAAAAGAAGCGCAGTTTATATTCCCTTGATATAACAATAACGCGTTTAGAAAAATCAATTGACTTTAATATTTATAGGAAAGAAACATACATACACTGACTCAATTATACCTTATTCATCTAATCTGCCACTTAATATAAAATTGTCATCTTTCAATTCATCGACTCATAAATATTACAATGTCTCTTAAAATTTATAATAGAGAACTAAATATCATCAAAACGATTGCTATTAACAATGGGTATGACCATAACTTGATATACCAAATGATTAACAGAATTAATAACAAAACACTGCAAAAAGAAGTATATAATGGGAAATTTAATCTTTCTCAGAACAAAAATTACATGAAATTTAAATACATAGGCAATAAATTTAGATAAGATAATATTGTACCATGTTTTTACTACAACAGTAATTGAAAGAATTTATTAGTTAGCAATAAGTTAATTTCGAAAGACAAACTAGATTCATCCGGTATATATGAAATTAAATGCAGTAACTGTGATTCATTTTATATAGAGCAAACAAGTAAAAGTTTTGGCAAAAGATTTAATGAACACATGCGCCCTTGAAAGTTGAAAAAAACTGACTCTAGCTTAGCCAACCATTTAATTGAGAAAACCCATACATGCAAAATAGATAATTTAAAATTATTACACAAAGCTAAATTAACATTTATAGAATCTGTAGAAATAAACAAAGCCTTAACCAGAAAGAAGCCCATACGAAATGAACAGCTAGACATATTCCAATCTGAAAAAATCCCAAACCTGAACCAAATATGTTGGGCATTTCAATTTCCCGCGCTCCGCTGTCAACTATGTTCGTCGATACGACACCATGAGAGCGCCACCAAAATGCGAACTGTAATTCGCAACAAGATACTATATTCACATTATTGAAAATATTCATTCTTCTTCTTTTTATATATACGAGTACGAAACGCATTGTAATACTTAAGCCAATATTCTGTAACAAATAAAAACCTTCGATTTTACTTGATAGTTATTTTCATCTCAAATTCAAACAGGTTATGGGCCCAGGCTCGCGAGTGATAAACGTGGAATAACGTAATCTATAAATCGAAAGCGTATTTGTTCTTAACTTCAAAAACAACATTTTCACGGAAACTGCATTAATCACTTCATCATAAACGCCCGCATCTCAGTGTTGCAAACAGTGCAGATTAAAGCACGAACTCAGACAAGAGAAGCACCAAATAACAGAAAGAATGGCATCTTCTAACATAGTGAATTCTACCAGGATTGAAATGTTAACGCGGAACAACTATGACACGTGGAAAATACAGATGGAAGCAGTACTCATAAAAAACGATGCATGGGGCTACGTCAGCGGCGATATTTCGAAGCCAAATTTCAACAAAGAAGATGCAGCACTCAGCACATCGCAAGTCGCACTCAACGCATGGGTGGCCGGAGACCGAAAAGTTAAGTCAGATTTAATCCTTTCTATAAGCCCAAACGAACTAAAACAAATACGTGGTTGCAGCACATCCAAAGAAGTTTGGGACAAACTTGAGTCCGTATATGCGTCAAAAGAACCTGCCCGAAAGGCCACATTACTAAAAAGTTTAATGCAACATAAAATGGAGGAAAACGGTGACGTCCGCGAACACTTGTCAAAGTTCTTTGACACCGTGGACAAACTACAATCGATGGAAATTGAAATTAATGGCGATCTCATGACTATTATGCTACTCTACAGCTTGCCTAATAGCTTCGAAAACTTTAGAGTTGCCATAGAGTCGAGAGACAACCTTCCCGATGCCGAATCATTACAAATAAAAATTGTGGAAGAAGACAACGCCAGAAAATCT